>JANTQH010000006.1:0-511654 GCA_032988465.1 Onygenales sp. PD_10 | reverse complement strand
CCCGCTCTCAGGGAAAAAGGACAGGAAAAAATTACCCCCCCCCCCCCCCCCCCACCTACCGGCCGGACTAGCATATATGAACATGTAATTGCGGGGTAATATCATCAACAATACTACATGTTACATACCTGGGCACCGGGAAAGTCATGATCCTTGGTGAGAAACGTCGAATATTTATTCAGCGCCGGTTTGCCATCGCGGGTCGCGTCGTCTGGGAGGTGGGGGAAGTCGATGTATCTTGCTTCTTCGTCCATTGGACTGGTGCTCATGATGATGACTCGGTGGGTAAATAGTATATGAATGGTGCGGGGAGGGCGGGATTTGGTTGTTTCTGAGATTTATTAGAGGGGAAGAGTAAGAATGATTGATCCTTTGCTTGGTAAACTGAATATTGGGTTTAGGAGAGTGGTAGTGGTTGGCGGTGGTGGAAAAAGCCAAATATTTATGATGGTGGTCGAGGGCATCAATTGCGATGTCGTCGGTGGCAGAGAGAATAGCCGAACCGAACACGGGGGGAGAGGAGAGGAGGGGAGCAAAGCAAAACCGCCGGCTGATGAACCAACCAAGCAGACAAATGCCTTTTCTTTTCCTTTTAATTGATTTTATAGGAGTTTCGACTTTGATAAATTATGAGATTGCAGATTTCTTTTTAAAAGATAAATAAACCAATTGAGCAGATAGGATATATATCCTTGCCGGATATCACCAAACTTTCTCCGCGCCGCCCCGCATTCTTGAATTTCCCACACGCTTTTCTAGAACAACCTTGGAAGAGAAGAGAAAAAGAAAGCAGTCAGCAGCAACTTGGACAATGTCATTGGATGATCTGTTTTTTTTTTTTACAGTTAACCAGTTTTGACTTGTGTAGAAAGATAATAAACTAACATAATTATAGGGTTGTTACAACTATATAAAGAAATTAATATATTGAACTTGGATTAAATTACTGAGCTGTTCTTTGATTTGCTTCATTTATCTTGAGCACCTAACTAGTTATCTTTGCGAGAGGGCTCCTTTCGACTTGATGCAATTCGGCGTGGGCTCTATGGCCGAGAACGGCTGTGGGTTTCAACAACATAATTTTGGGGAGTGTTTGTTTGGGTTTTTGCCTTTAGCTCCTGAGAATCTGAGATCATTGCTGCTTTTTTCTTCGCCATATTAAGTTATGCATCTTGTTTATTTGTGTAATACCAGCTACTTGCTGGGGCATGTCTCACTTGTTTAACCCCAGACTCCCCCGTTGCATGGTTTCTCATGGTGGGGGTCAGCATGCTTCCAGTGCTAATTGCAGCACCTGGCCATACAGAAAGGCTATCTGCATACTGTTCATTAGAAGTGAGCAGAGAAAAGCTTAGGGGGTGGGTGTTCTCATCCCTTCTTGCTATCAAGGCTGACCCTCATAACTATATCAAGATGCATTTGTAGCAGGTGCATGCTGCATATTCTGACATGAATGAGGAGATATGACAGCTGGCTTGAAAGAACTGCTTGCACGAGAAGTCTCGATCGACATAAAGGAAACCAGCTTGATATCTGCAGCCCTACCAGCCATTGGCAGCGGATAGCGGCCTCCAATTAAAAATATCGCTTTGAATTCGTCATACACGAGGATGACAGGCCGTAACGACGGGACGGTGACGGCCAAGTCGAGTCACTTTTCACTTCCCCACAACTCCTCACCAACACGAGCCTTGTCCTCAATCTTGCTGGCAGGTTGCTTTACAGGCCTTTTCCCTCGGCCAGACCTGACGACTCATAAATAAGCGCCCCTAACCCCTCCCGCCCGCCTCCGACGCTTATTAGGCAGTGGAGATTGCGATGCGAGTCCCACCCCCGCACGGTGATGATTTTAACTAGTCAGCAAGTTACAATCTACAACATTTCCTGTAGTCCGAGGCACCTGGCTCCCGCCTGTTGTTGCTAGGGTTGACCGCCAGGATGAAGTAATGGGAGAATCGATCACCATCCGAACGAGCCGGACGGCCGGCTGAATACTTGAACGACGGCAAATCTCCATGGGTAGAACAAGAAAGGGGAAATAGTCAAGGCAGCGCCGAAAAAAAGAAAAGAATAACGTGAGACGCTGGCCAGTGACAACGAAAGGATCTGCTGGGATGTGCGAGATGAGGATTCTCCCGTTTCAGGCTCAAGAACAACGGTCGAACGCCAAAAACGCGATTGTTCAGCAACCAAGCCTCGTCGCTTTCTCTTTAAATATCTGATTGGGCGTCTGCGCGGTCGACATCAAGCCGTTCTGGGCCATGTGCCGTATTCCTGACAAGCCCGTCTCTAGCTGCAGCACACCCGCCGCCGATTGGCGATCTATCCCTGGAACCTTGTCGACTCTTGCAGCCGTGTATCTTCCCCGATGTCCAAATCCCGCACGATTTCTTCCCTGTCAGCAAGGTTCTGGAAGCTGTGGTGAAGGACGGCCCTGGACAGGCTCTCGCAGACGAAAACACTTAAAAGTCCCTGCTGGCCGCTGATCTCGACAGCCAGATTTTGGAACTCTTTCTTTTGTTGCTGGTCGCGCTCGTTCATTCGCTTGTTATTCTTATTTTCTCTCCCCTTGCTTGGCCTTTTCCCGGCCTTCGTGTAGCAAGATGACCACGACCGAGAAACACCAAGACGAGCCTGCTCTCAATGGCTCGGTGGAAGAAAAAGGAGGGTCCAGCCAGACGGAACCAATTCACAAGGGAACGGCCCATGATGTTGCAGAGAGGGGCCAGGCCGCTACTGACAAGTAAATAATTTAACCACCTGCTCGAACCTCCCATCTATCATAGCTGTCGCTCACCGCTGTCCCTCAGTTATGGTCGTTCGCTCGTCCAGTTTGACCCAGAGGCCGAGCGCAAGCTTCGGTGGAAGATTGATCTATGCATAGTCCCGACTGTATCTCTGCTTTACCTCTTCTGCTTCATTGACAGAGCAAATATTGGTATGACTCGTCTCTTGCCCTGCTTGCCTAGTATGTGCATTTTTCTCACGTTTTGGCATTTGTAGGTAATGCGAAGCTCGCCGGGATGGAGAAGGATCTCGGTCTGGAAAATAATGACTACAACGCGATCCTCTCTATTTTCTACATCTCCTACATCATCTTTGAAATCCCTTCCAATTTGGCTTGCAAGTGGATTGGCCCAGGATGGTATATACCTGCTATTTCCCTTGCTTTTGGGATTGTCTCGTTAGCCACCGCTTTCGTCCACGATTTTGCTGCTATGGCCGGGGTACGGTTCCTCCTAGGTATTTTTGAAGCCGGAATGCTGCCAGGAATCGCATATTACCTTTCTAGATGGTATCGCAAGGGGGAATTGGCATCCCGTTTGTCCCTCTACATTGTCATGGCCCCGCTAGCAGGTGCTTTTGGCGGGCTTCTTGCTTCAGGCATTCTGAGACTGGACCATTTTGGCAGCCTCCATAACTGGAGGATGATATTTGCCATTGAGGGCATCCTTACATGCGGAATTTCCGTCATTGCATTCTTCACCCTTACCGACCGTCCAGAGACGGCCATCTGGCTGTCACAGGAGGAGAAGGACCTGGCCATTGCCCGCGTCAAATCCGAACGTGTGGGCCAGACAGAAGTCCTCGACAAATTGGACATGTCCAAGACCCTGCGCGGAATCTTCAACCCAAATACCGCCGTGATCTCCTTCATTTTCCTCCTGAACAACATCACCGTGCAAGGCCTGGCCTTCTTCGCCCCGACAATCGTCAAAACCATCTATCCCAAGGAATCCGTCGTCTCCCAACAACTCCACACCGTTCCCCCTTACGCCGTCGGGGCGTTCTTCACCGTCTTCTTCCCCTTCATGAGCTGGCGCTTCGATCGCCGCATGGTATTCTTCATCATGAGCGCCCCGCTGATGATCATCGGCTACATAATGTTCCTCGCCACCACGGACGCCCAAGCCCGATACGGCGCCACCTTCCTCATCGCCTCAGGCGCCTTCTCCTACGGCTCCCTCTGTAACGCCCACGCGGCCGCCAATGTCGTGTCGGACACGGCCAAGTCCTCCGCCATCGGTACGAATGTCATGATGGGGAACATTGGCGGGTTGATTTCGACCTGGTCGTTCTTGCCCTTCGATAGCCCGGATTATCATATCGGGAACGGACTGAATCTGGCCACGTCGGTGATGACGCTTCTCTGCTCCTTTGGGCTGTTGACGTGGATGAAGGCGGATAATAAGAAGAGGGAGCAGAGGAACGTGGAGGAGGAGTTGGCTGGGTTGAATCAGAAGGATATGGAGGATCTGGATTGGCGGCATCCGGCGTTCAGGTGGAAGTTATAATTGGTTGGGCATTTGCTGTTATGATGATTGATAGTTTGAGGCTATTGTTTGATATTGGATATGGCTTTTCCTTTGGCTAGATAGTATGTTATCATTTAATAATAAGAAGGAAATTGATTATTTCTGGCACTCTTTTGATCTGGCTTTCATTATCAAGCATCTAATGGATTATTATGGCTTCTCCGCCGTAAAACACTAACTATAGTAAGCAAAACAAGCTTCAGAGTAGGAAACCACCGCCATCCCCACAAACTCCCCCTTTCCCCCTTTCCCCCTTTTCCCTCCCCACCCCCACAAACACCAGCCCGCCCTCCCCCCTACGCTCACCCACAAGGGTTCCAACCCGTCCTCCCACAAAAACTCATATCCCCACACTCACTCCCACCCCATGTAGAGGTTTTAGTTAAACTTATCAAATCTATCCATCATGAATCCCGGAGAAAGCAGTACTTTTGTCCTGAGCCGTCACTGACCACGTCAGACTACTGATAGTACTAGTATGTATGCTATCAACCATCTGTATCACTTTGACATCCATAATTTCATGTTCTCAACTAAATGTTGGGGGGGGGGGGTATTTTCTCTTGTTTTCCCATTTTACCATTGCCTATTGGTGTGCACGCTACTGTGCATGATGTTTGTTTCCTTGTCCTCAAAGAAAAGATGTTTGAGGACTTGTATCGCAGGATTAAATATCATAGATTAGTATTGTGCAATTTGTTTAGATGAAGCAATTCTCCTATTAGTTGGGAGTCAACACATTGTACATACATACATACTATCCCTTACTATCACATTCGAGAAACCTTTCAACCCCCTCCTGATTCCATCCCTTACCTCCCCCTGAAAAAGCGCTGAACACTCATTCCAACCCCCACCCCCTTTCAACCCCCCTATTCCGCCGCTCCCTCCGCAGTAAGGCTAACAGTAACCACCGCCCTCGACGGCACAGAAACCGAAACCCCCCCCTCCCCCACCGTAACCTCCGTCTCCGCCACCTCATGCTCATTATCCGTCAAATACCCCTGCGCACCCCCCGGCACAAACCCACTAAACGCCACATCCACATCCGCCGCATCCCCCTCATTCGTAAACACAACCACCACACTCCCATCCCCATTCACAAACGCGCCCACCCCGACCCCGCCCGCCTCCCCGGACGTCTCCACCCGCTTCGCCCCCGGCCTTATGAACCTCGACCACATCGCAAACGCCCACAGCCTGCCGGACGGAATAACCTCCGTCCCATCGCTCGCGACCAGATACGACGACGCCTGGAACTGATTCACCTCCACGCCCTCCCAGTACAAATACGCCGAGAGGCCCGCGTTGACGATGCCATTGTGCAGCTTGCTCGCCCACGTCATGCCCTCGCAGGGCCCGCCGTTGCTGTACCAGGTCGTGCACCATTCCGAGTCCAGATCGCAGGCCTCGGTTTCCCAGGTCTTCAGCTGCGTGTCGAGGGGCGTGTCGGGCTCGCCGGTGTAGGTGTGTGAGGTGATGATGCCGAGGTGTTCTTCCATGTCTTTGGCGACGAGTTGGGCGGTGATTTCGCGGGCGCTGGGCCAGCCCATGGCGTCGCAGCAGGTTATGGAGACGTTGGTGAGGCCGGCGGTGGAGAGGGAGTCGTGGAGGATGGGGATGAAGGAGGCGGCTTGGTTGCCGTCGGATTGCATGGAGGAGTATTGGGTTCTGTGGGGTTTTTACCCTTTCATATTAGTAGGGCGTGTAGATAGATATTTGGAGAGGGGGCATCATACACATAATCCGGCTCGTTCAAGAACCCAAGATGCGTCACAGGAATCCCCTCCTGCGCATAAAACTTGACATACTGCGTCAAATAATCCGCATACATCTCCCTCCAATCTCCAGACTGACAGCTCTTCCCCTCAACACCACACAGATACCCACCATTCGCCTCATCCCCATTCGTCTTCATGAAGCCCGGCGCACTCCACGCATCCGCATAGATCGTGCTAACCCCATACTTCATCGCCTCCTTACTAAACCACACCTGGCTCGAGTCGCTACCGTCCCAGACATAGTTTGGCTCCGCATCCGGTCCCCCCGGGTTTTCAGGCAGGATGCACTCCGCGTTGCTTTGGGAGCCGATCCGGTTCCGAATTATGGTGAAGCCGGCGCCAGTCTCGGTGCTGAAGAGGTAGTCTAGTCCCTTCTGCCGTGGCTCGGGGTTCATTGCCTCGAACTCGGCGGCGCGCGTGAAGGCTTGGGACATGCCGAAGCCGTCTATCTCCTGTAGTGTCGACCCGACATCGACGGTGATGCCTTGGCCGATGGCGAGACCCAGATGGGTGGCGAGGAGGGTCATTCTGCTGCTGGGGATATGCATCGTGGATGATGACGGGTAAGACCCGGCGTGAGTAAAGTTGTGATCTCTGCTAGGCGGAAACAGTCATTTTGCAAATTGTGAAGCAGATGGATCGACAGGTGGTTTATATAGAACTCGGGAGACGTAGTCAAGAGCAGAGCCGGTCCGTCCATCCATCCCGAGCACGACTTGGATAAAAAGGCATTGTCGGTAGGCGGGGCATTTACCGCTGAAATCGGTACATGGCCCGATTGATGTCAAATGAATAGAACAGAAAGAAAGAAAAAAGAAGGCAGATCGCGTTCTTCGCAGTAGAAACCTGGCTAATATAGTTCCATCGATTTTCCAGAATCCCTTGCAAGAGTCGGATATTGACTGTGGTCTGTGGATTTAATCCACCACTGATCTTCCAGCGGTGTTTGGGAAACCGTGCAGCCCTTGTTCAACGGCCATTTGATAGAGGGGGTTTAATCAAAGAGCCGGCGTCAGGCTTTCCCCGGATTATTTGGTCTGGACGGGGTCGTGGACAGGGGGGAGGATCGAGGGCAAAAATGCGGAGCCGAGTCTCGGCGCGCGAGGTTCAATTGCCGATTTGATATTAACCGCTGGGATTCCCGATTCCTGAAGAAACGAATGCATATTTAGATCACTATATTCGGGAGAAGGTGAGCATAAAATATCCGCCAGTTGGATATCTCGGTCTCCCCACGCTCTTCTTGTTGCCCATCCGGACCAAAAGGTGTTGGATTGCTTGTTCGAGATAGTTGACGATGCGACTAACGCTGGGAAGAATCGTGGGTGCCAGATTGATCAATAGCCGCATCTTGGGATAAACGGTGATGAAACATTGCCCTACTCCATTGCACCTCACAAATATTCTAGTTTGCTGCTAGTTTGGAGAATATCGGGGGAGCCAGTGTCTGAGTCGCCGGCCGGGGGAGATATGTGAAGTTGACAAGGCTATGAGCTATGTATGTATCAAACTCCCCTTTATAATGGCGCTGGGAAATCAGGAAGACGATGTGAAATAATCTATTATGGTAGATATAAATACATGTAGGAACAGGAGTAGATTCGCAAATATATAGAATAGCGTCATGAGATGTAGATGCGGAATTTCCCTTCGCTGGAAAGAGGACAGATAGTTATAAATGAAGTCGATAGCGGACGCGTATCTGATTTGCTGACGGCTTCGAAAATGTCAAGTGTGTGCGCAAAGATGGGTATCAAGAACGAGAACGTTTGGTGATGGGGCAATTCGGGGTCTCCTTGTGTGCACCGTTGCCCATGCTGGAGAAACAAAGGTCTTGTGCATCCCATTGCAAGCAATAACAAATAGACCATCCTCTATTTAACAGTCTCATTATCAGACTCCACGCTAGTGTTGTCCGTCATATCCTTCTCAACGGCAGACCACTCGTTTGACTCCTGCATGCTGTCCTCTGCATCAGTTATCACAGCTCCGGGCTCAACTCCAGCTTCCATTTCGTTATCCGGGATGGCCGCGAATCCAACATTCTTCCCACTTGCTGACGAGTGGGGGACGACCTCCTCGAGAACATCCCCATTCCACGGCTTACATTGCTTCACGACCTCTCCGCATCGGAGGCAGATCCAGCCTTCACCTTCCTCAGCTTCAAGTTTCTGAGCAATGCATACGAAGCAGTATATACATCCGCACGGCATGGTCTCGTATGGATTGATGATATCAGTTTGCGCTGATCCGATTATACCACCCGAGGCGCCCGATGCACCTAGTACGTCGCTTTCCGAGGTAGCGGTCGGATTCTGTTCCTGATAACAAATCGGGCATGTCCGTTCAGGTAGGAAGGCGAGCTCCCCTTCGCCCTTGGGTTGTTCCTCGCCTTCATCGCCAGCCCTTAGTGAAGACATTGTCTTCCTCCAGGCTCGGGATATCCAGCGCCGCCACCGCCCGATACCGACAAGAGGGAGGAGGAAGAGAAGGAATTCGGTAAATGCGTGCCACACGAGTTGTCTGTTTAGATATTCAAACGACACCTCGCGACTGACTTGGGTGGAAGGGGGTGCGAGACGCATCCGTAGCACGCGATCGATTAATGTTCGGTATCGGCCGTTGGAGAGGAAGACGAGGAACGAGATGAAGGCGGCTATCGAGTGGCTGGTTGATACTAGATTCGTGATTCTCGAGTATAGCCGTACTTGCGGAGATGGCTGGTCATGTCAGGACGCGTGGTTCCGTCTAGAACAGCTGGGATGTATGAACATACCTCATCGTATCCTCCTTCTTGGTCAATCAGCCAACTTTCCCATTTATCCCAAGCATAACGACCTCCGACCGTGAAGAGACCATAGAGTGACTTCTGCCATTTTGTCGGGTCCGAGTGAGTCGGGCCCTTTTTCCGGCTGTCTGTGTATTTAAGATTCTGCAGGGCTGCTCCGTACGAGGCATTGTGGTCCCATACGGAGAGCTTGAATAGGACCGCCCGCAACGCGAACTGTATTTCATGCGTCCAATCTTCTTTGATATGATTCTAAGAAAACCAAGCTGTTAGTCTCTACAAGCATAGCACACTGGATATATGGCTCCCATCTTACTCCAAAGTATTTCAACCCCTCTCCAACCTGGCCCTTGAGCAAGGTCAGGAGTTCCTCGTCCAGCAACTCCGCATCAACCTGGCCAACTCTGAACTCGGGTCTGGTGCCTTCTCTTCCCTTTATCGTATCCCATAGCAACAGCCCGGTATCAGAGACTCTAGAGAGAGGGTAGGGAAGGTTTCCAATGGCTGCTGGAAGACGGGAGCTTGGATCGGGGCGTCTGCTGCGGGCTTCGGCGTCGCGGAGTCTGCGGCGTTCCAAAATGCGCTCCTGCGCGGCGGCGAAATTAGTCGGGGTCATCGTGGGATCATTCTTGAGGGACTGGCTATATAGAGAGTGTCATGGAGCAGTAAAGCAATACAATGAGGCTGGGAGCAGCCGACGAGCGTGGAGGAAGAAACAATGTCGTCGTGATGCTGGATATAGACCTCGGCTGCCGGAGGGTCACATGACGTCGATGTTTGGCGGACTAGATATTGTTTTGACTGACAGTTTTGCTTGGACATCTTGATATTGGTCATTTATAATATGCAATTTATAAACAATAAACTACCCTTCCAGGGCAGAATAACAAGAAACCAAACTGAAATATCCAGAAATACACACATCACACCCCTTAAATATGCCAGCAGCTCCCGCCCGCCAAGCCCGCTCCAACCACTAAGTTAAACCTCAGTGACATCGATGGTGGGGTGGACAGTCAACTTCGACAACACAACGCCATGGCACGCCTTTTCTCTCTTCTGCGCTTCTCTCACCACTGACGCGATACGGCTGGACACTGGCCTCAGCAGCTGAGCCATGGCTTCCATCATAGAACTGCCCGGCGAGGCAAATCCCCTGACCCGTCAAAACGTTTTCAACGCCCTGGTGTCCGCGGCGGGCAGCACGCAGCAACAGGTCCGGACTGGCGGACAGCAGCTCCAGAACTGGGAGAAACAGGAACACTATTTCTCATTGCTACAGGTAAGGCGTGTCTGTTTATTGATATTTTTTACACTGACTAAATTCTTAATTTGCAGGACATCTTCGTCGATTACTCCCTCCCAAACGAAGTCCGCTACCTGTCCATCATACAGCTCAAAAATGGCATTGACAAGTATTGGAGGAAGACGGCGCCCAAGTATGCTCCTCAATTCGCGGGAATATATTGACTGGTACTGACTATCGACCATTAAAGTGCTATCAATCCCGAGGAACGATTGCACATTCGATCGAGAGCTCTGGAGGCGGGGGCAGTTGAACCTGATCCCAAGCTTGCTCTCCACAACGCGTTGATGATTGCAAAGATAGTCCGCTTTGAGTTTCCAGCAGACTGGTAAGGCGCGCCCATTTACTGTACGCTTCTTCTGCTGGGTCAAATTCTCACTCTATTCCCTCCCCAGGCCTGATGCGATTACGTCCGTGATTTCGTTGCTTCGCGCTTCCTTCCAGCCTGGCTGCAACCCCGTACAGCTTCCGCGCACACTCCTTATCCTCCTACACATCATCAAAGAACTCTCCACTGGGAGATTGCAAAGAATCAAACGGAGTCTCTACTCTGTGGCCCCCGAAATATTCCACGTCCTGGCCAACATCTACGTCGATAAAGTCCGCCAATGGGGTTCCTTTCTTGAGGTCGGTGGCGATGACCAAGGGGGGGCTTTGGAGGCCTTTGAAGAAAGCTTAATTGCGTTAAAGACTATGCGTCGGCTCGTGATTGCCGGCTTTGAGCACCCAAACAGGGACAGCAGTGTTGGGGAATTTTGGACCCTATCCCTTACCCATGTTGGAAATTTTTACTCCCTATTGGGCCAAAAGTCCTCTGAGCTGTCCCCACATGTCGCCAGGCTAATTGAAAAGCACATTATACAACTGTCCAAGCTGCATCTTGAAATGGCCAAAACGCATCCCGCCGCGTTCGCCTTGTTTCCTGGTTGTGTTGACCTTGCCCGGTCGTACTGGGGGTTGGTAGTTGAACTTGGAAAGTCGTACGACCCCAGCAACATCAATGAGGCCAAAATTGGGACCGATGGTGATGCCGATGACGAAGAAACCCCTTTCTTAGAGAAAATTGCCCTCAAGGGACTTCTTATCCTAAGGACGTGTATAAAAATGGCATTTTATCCCGCCCACACGTTCAAATATATGCACGCTCAAGATAAGGAGGAGAAATCTCAATCCATTGAGCTCATCAAGACTCAGTTGCTCACCCAGGAATTCGTAGTCCAGGTCATGGAGCTCCTTATCACCCGTTTCTTTGTCTTCCGGGCAAGCGACCTCCGACAGTGGGAGGAGGATCCAGAGGAATGGGAGAAGCATGAAGAAGAGATCACCGATGCTTATGATTTTTCTCTCCGTGCGTGCTCGGAGAAAGTCTTCCTAGATCTTCTTATCAATTTCAAGGAACTTCTCGTCCCGAAACTTCTTGGCGTATTCTATTCTTATGCCAGTAAGTCGTATCCTGTTAACCGAACACTTCTATTAGCTAACAATTCCAAGCCCCGCAGAATCAGGAAGTCCTCCTAAAAGATGCACTATATTCCGCCGTCGGCCTTGGTTCGGCTGTCTTGGAGAAGCACCTTGATTTCAACGCATTTTTGACATCTACTCTTATTCCAGAGGTACAACTGCAGCAACCAGGGTATAACCTACTCCGGCGGAGAATTGCGATATTGCTTGGTCAGTGGGCTCCTATAAAGTACGACGAGCTGGATATGTCATCGATTTTCCAAATCTTTCAACATTTGCTTAACAAGAATGACCCTACCAACGATCAAGTCGTCCGTGTAACTGCTGCGCGTCAATTGAAGAACGTGTTGAACCCTTTCGAATTTACTGTCGAACCATTCTTACCTCATGCGACCCCCATTCTCCAGAGTCTCATGGATCTGATTGGGGAAGTCACTCTATCAGAAACCAAGATGGCATTGCTTCAAACAGTTCGCGTCGCTGTTGTGAAAATGGAAGATCATGTACGTCACCCTTATTTTTCGACACTGACTTTAGTGCTAACTGTAGTTTTTGTTTTAGATCGCACCCTACGCTGACCAGATCGTCTCCTTGCTACCACAACTATGGGAACAGTCCAGTGAAGAAAACTTGATGAAGCAAGCAATCCTGACTCTACTTTCTTCATTGATCAATTCTTTGAAGCAAGACTCTGTTCGATACCAGCCGATAATTATCCCTCTCATCCAAAAATCCGTCGAGCCTGGATCGGTATGCAGTCCGCCCTCCCCCGTGTATGTATCAGACATGCTAATAATCAAATAGGAGGCATTGATATATCTCTTGGAAGAGGCGTTGGATCTATGGGCCGCCGTCCTCATCCAAGCTCCATCTCCCGCATCTCCAGAGCTTCTCCAGCTATTCCCATCTCTCTTCTCTGTCTTCGACATCGACACCGAATGTGTCCGACAGGCTCTAGAGGTTGTTGAGTCCTATGTCCTCCTTGCACCTCAGGAACTACTCAGTGACAACATACGCTTCCGACTACTTGTCTCACTTGAATCCCTGCTCGGCTCAACCACTCGCGAGTGCATTGGAGTCGTTCCACATCTTGTAGAAATGCTGATCCGAGGAGTCGAGTTTGTCGATCCAGGTAGCGAACGAGCGTATACAATTGTAGCCAAATCGCTCCTCGATTCGTCATTCCTACCAACCCTTCTCTCCGGGCTCCACAATACCTACGAGGCGCATCTCACCACCGGCCCCAACAAGAAATCCCCGGCCGTTTACGGGGTAGTCGAAACCGACTACTTCTCAGTCCTTGCCCGGATCGCCCTCGCAAGTCCCAAAATCTTCATCTCCTCCTCCGTCACAGCCACCGGCCAATCCTCCGACGAACAAACCGTCAACTGGATATTATCAGAATGGTTCTCCCACTTCGACAACATGGGCGACATCAACCGCAAAAAGCTGCACGCCCTAGCCCTAACCCACCTCCTCTCCGTAAATGGGCCCTCCACACCTCCCCCACCCTACCTCCTCCAACACCTCCAATCCTACCTCGTCGTCTGGACCGACCTCATCCGAGAACTATCCGAAGGCACCGATTACGACCCCAACGATCCCCGCGGCGGCGACTATCTGATTTCCTGGAACGAGGAGGCGACAAACCAGACGGATGGGAAATACCATGCCAACGAGTCGCCGGAGACTACGCGGAGACGGAATTGGAGCAATGCTGACCCCGTGAATAAGATCAATTTCCGCCACTTTGTCACGGAGAATTTGCGCGGGGTTGTGGGTGCGTGTGGCGGGATTGAGAAGTTTAGGGACGAGTGGTTGGTTAATGTTGACCATGAGGTTGTTAAGGGGTTTGGGGAGTTGGGGTTGCTTTGAATGGATGTAGGTGATGGCTAGCCTTTCCTCACTTTTTTTTTTTTTGTTGAGAAGTTTGCTATGGTGTTTTAGCGGTGCATATTCCCTGAAGGCGCGCTCTGGGAGTGGTTGGTGGGTGGGTGGTTGGTTGGTTGGTGGTGCCGGCGATTTGTTCTGCTAAGCTCTTGACTTTTGTTAAATAAAAAGCCCCTCACGTAAAGGTTTGATAGAATCATACAAGTTAGCTGCTTGAAAGATCCATCAGATTGAAAAATAAATAATTAGGGCGGTGATGTATTTCCAATAACGGAGTCAGGGGCCAATGCCTGCTCTTTCTAAGAAGCCAGGGCTGAACTACAAAAAAAAGGGGGGGGGCATGCAGAAGCCAAGGGGCTGCACCTAAGCCATCAAACGACATTAACCATGCAACCAACAATAAACCAAAGCACATAAGTTAGCTCTACCCACCCCACTCCCTACGAACAAAACAAATCAAATTAGCAGCGTATAAACCCCCCCCTCCCCATATCATACCATACCCCCTCCCCCCACCAATCAATCACCTAACTAACCACACCCCCCAAACCTCCTCCCCCCCAACGGCTGCGGAAACACCCCCTCCTCCAACAACTCCCGCATATCCCACTCCGGCGCCCCCTCCGTCCTCCACGTCCAAAAGAACCACCCCCCACCACCACCACCACCCTCAAACGCATCCAACTGCGCCTCAATAAACCTCGCAATCCCCTCCCTCACCCCGTCCCCGAGCCCGCTCACCCTCCCCTCCGCCCTCCCTTCACATCTCCCCGACGGCGTCCCATGCGGATACGACCCATCAAACCTCGCCCCAAACCCACGCCCATTAAGATACTTGGCGCAATCAGTCATCGCACCGCTCCACTCGCCGACGAAAGTCGGCTTGTCCAGCCCCGTCAGCTGGGAGCGGAAGGCGCAGGCGGCCGCGACGTGTTCCGGGACGGGGCGGGTGACGCCGGCGTCGAAGACTTGGTAGTGGTGGGTGTCTAGGTAGATGTTTTTGTGGGTGGCGGGGGTCATGAAGCCGTTCCAGGAGCGCGGGGGTCGGAAGGCGTCGGAGATGGCGATGCCTGTGTTTTTGGTGTTGGGTTGGTTGTGGATGAGGGTGTAGCCGTCCTGGTAGAATTGTTTGAGAGGGGCGAGTTGGACGGTGGGTGGGAAGGGTTCGTTGAGGAGCTCGATGGCGGTGATGGTTTCGGTTTGTGAGCCGTAGCGGGCTGCGAGGCGTTGGAGGGCGGTGAGGGTTTGTTGGACTGTGTTGCCGGATTGCCAGGTTATGGGGCCGCGGCGGCCGCTGTTGTCGAAGCCGTTTTGGGAGCCGGGGGCTATATGGGGGAGGGGGAGGGGGGGGTATTTAGTGACGTTTTTTTCTTCTTTACCGCTTGCTAGGTAGGTATGGGGGTTGTGGGGTATAAAAAGGGGTATATAGCAAAATATGTATGTAGCTAACCGCCATGCAAGTCAATTATAACCTTGAGTCCCGCCCCCCTGGCCCACCCAATCGCTTTATCCAAATACTCCAGTTGGCCCTGCACATACGGCTCGCCCTTCAACGGGGCCACAGCCCAGTATCCAATCGGGATCCTGACATGGTTCAATCCCGCCGCGGCAATCTGCGAGAAATCGCCCTGCGTGATCCATGAGCTCCAGTGCTTGGATAGCCGCGATTTCGCATTGCCGCCTAGGGTCTGGCTGAGGGTGTATTCGTCAACGGCGGCGTCGCCGGCAGCTTCGAAGATCGAGGGCGTTATCCATGGCTCCAGAACAAGCCACCCGCCGAGGTTGACACCGCGGAAGAAAGGGGCGGTTTCACGGGGGCTAGTGGTTACAGTGGGTGCAGCGGAGGCTGTGAGTATCCATAAGAGTAGTATATAGAAGCTGGTAAGGAGCAGGTTGAGTGTGTTGGGTCCCGGCATGGTTTATACTTGCTGCCCACAGCGGACGACGAGGCTCCTATGCACTGCAGAGCAAGCAGGGGGAGAAAAAGACGAGAGAATACTTCTCTTCTGCCCGCGTGGAGGACAGGTGCGAGTCTTTAAGCAGCACCATGAGAAGAATAATACACGGGCTGGAAGCCCTCCCCAAGACGGGGGCACAAGCAGGAAATCGAAGAAAGCCAGCCCAGTTGAACTGCGGGGTCTAGATGCATTTGCAAGATACATTCAAGAAAAGAAGTCGAAGAATAACTAAATAATTAGCTGGTTAATCCATCCACAGCTGGCCACATGTTGCCCACGATTGCCGATCGAGAGCGATGATCAACCGATTATTCCCATTGTCAGATGAGGGTGGTTGGACGTTTATGATGGGCAGCTCGTTCTCATTTGCAGGTTTTTTATTTCCCTGATGTCACACGGTCGACGCTCGAATGCGAACCATTGGCTACTATTTGCTGAACCGACGCACAGGTGTGATGCTGGGCATATGGATTGCAAAAAGGACGACGAGACCGTGCCGAACTGGGAATATCAATCAACTAAAAGTTGCTTTTGTCTGCATCTGGGAAATCCTCGGGCTGCATGTTGGGCGGGGTTGGGGGTTATTTCAGGTTGTGGCTGGCTCAATGCTGGCCTAATCGCAATATCGCCGCCTTCATGACGATGTCGACATTCTACTCCCTGGAAAGGGTTTGCGGTCCTTCATCAGCTCTATGGAAGAGAATTAAGATGGGAATATGAATGTAAGTAAGTGGTGAGAGAATCATTAAATACTATGCCAAGACTATTTATGCTCCATAATGAGCTAGACTGCAAAGGGACTAGCGTATAACCTGCTGCCCGGCGATCCGGCCGCCGGTTTTTCCGATTCCTCTCCCTCGACTCCTTGTATCTTTGTCCACATTTGTCCACAAAGTCTTCCAACGAGGGCGCATCACCCCGCCCGGGCATGGCGGACCACTCTTTTTGGCTACCTACTAGCCAAGAATCATCCGCCCATCATCGCCATCAAGCATCGCTTGATGGCGTTCGTGACTTCTCCGCCCCCTCTCTTTCTGCGGCTGAACAAGCGCAGCAGGCACAGGCGGTCATAAGCAGTCTTTTCAATCACTGCGAGCCAGTGCAGAGCAGCACGCCATACAAGAAGGTCACTCTTGTACGTCTGACATATGAGCAGTGCCGCTCAGCCGATCTGTTTCTCCAGCTGTTTTTTATCTATTTTGATGGCTTCAAGTTCTGTTGTTCTAGTGGTGATACTGCCATACAGCCATCCTTCAATCAAGGACTAGCCAGATGTGCTGGATTCAGCTCCCAGTCTCCGGCTGCCCAGAAGCAGGAAGTAGAGAGTGTTATTGACTCTTTTGCAGAATACTTGTTCAACAACTTCTTCCTCCCGAGTACGTTGATCCTTGGTATCATGGGGTGCGAATTGGGTGCTGCGCGAGTATCCTGGCCCACATGCTTACCTGTTGTCTCTAGTGAAAGCAGCTGGATCTAAGACGCCGCAGGCATCCGCAGCAAGTCTATCGGCCCCTACCATCGACAACGTCGTTGGGACGCCTGCACGATTGTCAGTGTTGCGGCGTGACTGCCTTACACGAGACCATCATCGGTGTGTGGTCACACACCAATTCGACGTGACAGAAGCCATAAAGCGAGGGGATCGTGATCCTGAGCCAAAGGATGATGACGACCGCCCGTTGGCCGGTCCACTTGCACGTTTAGAGGTCGCCCATATTATACCGCATTCAATCATGTCGTCCAAGACTACAGATGGTCGGCCAGAGTTAGTGAGTTGGATGAACCCGGTACACTCCCGCGTCATCTTCTAATGCTCGTCCTAGAGTGCTTCTAAGAGAACTGCTCTTTCTATCCTGAACATGTTTGACCCTGGTGTGATTCATCTAATTGAGGGCTCAAATATCGATCGCCCGAGTAATGCTATCAGTCTTGCATCTGACCTGCATACGTGCTTCGGCCTGTTCAAACTAACATTTGAACCCATTGGCTCCGCAATCTCTACTGACCATACCTACACAATCAATTCATCGAATGCGCTTGTCCGGAGCTCCTACAACCTCCCAGTAACAAGGGAGCTACTTCTTTCACCAAACTGCACAATCAACCCACCCTCTGTAAAGTTACTAGTGCTGCATTGCTCTATTGCTCATATTCTAGAACTCAGCACTGTGGGGGCATACATCGACCGCATCATCTGGGACATGGAAGAGGTATGGGTTCGGAGTGATGGCTCAGCTGAGCTCGGAAGGATTGTTGGGCTGAAGTTAGGGGGTTGGTTGGATGGGATGGCTGCTTAACTATTACTGCAGGAAGGAAGCAGCCCAGCCTAACAGGGATGCTCTTTGGCAGGCACAGGGTTAATTGCAGACAGCAGGTTTATGTTCCAATCCAATTCTGTGTTGCATTTGATTTCTGCTCAAACCACCTTTTGAGGCATTATTCCTATTCTATGCACATCAAGGTCAGTAGGGGGCTCCTTGAAACACAGTACTAGACTAGTGAACCTTAAATGGGTTAAGGTATGAAGTCTAAAGTAGTTGCTGTGTTGAGCCATGGTTGTTGTATTGTGCTTTCTGCAACATTTTGGAGCCATCCTTCATCTTTCATCTCCCCTAGTCTCCCCATTTCTTTGTCACCATACCTGGGCACAGCAGACACTGTTCAACTTCTCCCCAGTGTGAATGGTGTTGCTTGAACATGGCCACTACTTCAGAAAGCCAAACAATAAGTCTTGCTGTTACAGGCAAGGCTATCAAACTATCCCTCAACAAGGTCACTGCTATAACTAACCTGCCTGGCTATCCCCTCATCTGTTTTTTCTGTCCATTTTAGCACCATATCAAAAGAAGCTCTGCTATTTGCTGTAGAAGGTCTCTAGCCACTGAAAGTGGAGTAAATTACAGCTTTTTAGCCTATGAACAGCCCAGAAAAAAAGGCGCTAAAATGGACAGAAAAAATGGATGAGGGTATCATAGTTGGATGCTGGTAGATGGCAGGAAAATGTGTTGAGGCAACTTTTGGCTGAGGAAGATGCTCCATAACAAAGTATAGCATTTAGGGGGAACAAGGCACTAGTTAGTCTATCAGAGGCTGAAAATCTTGACCAGAACTCCAGGGATCTATGAGGATTAAGGGCCTAAACTCCACTCCTGATTGCCACATAGAGAGGGGATGAAGCAATGATTTGACTATTATTATGTACAGAGAAGGTAGACATTAACTTTCATGACATACATGAAGAGACTCCTCTATCTGTTGTAGTAGCTGAAGGATATGAAGTAGTCATCTGCATTTTACTATTAGATGTAAGGATTAAACACCACCTTAAAGATCAATTTGCATGAACACTAATAGTATGGGCAATGAAGAGATATCATTTCAAGATAGTCAAGCTACTATTAGAACCAGCCAGGTAGGTGAAATTTTGCAAGCAGAGCCATAACATGCATGTAGAAGTCAATAGTATATGTTGAGAGGAGATTATAAATATAAGTCCTCTCTATTGATTACTATTTTCCTTTAGATGTTTTTGATATTTCATGTTTCAAAGAATCCATATTAACCTACTTGTTATGTTCAGGGCCATGGATGGCTAGTTATAGATTCTAAAGATGAGCCTGGACAAGTCCTCCTATACATTAAAGTAGGAATATATATTAAAGTATGAGTTAAAGAAGGTACCAGCACTATTAACTCATGATAATGAAAAGTGCAAGTGAGTGCTGACTGGTTATGACTAGGTTTCATTATGTCAGGAATTCTGAGATATCTTGTATTTGTGCAATCTTGCTTAGAATTAGTGTTTACACAGCCACCCACATTTCCTCATACAAAATAGCTAGGGTTCCTATGAACCACTATTAGTTTTACAATATCATTCAATTCATACCTCATGAAGCAATGTACAATGCTGATAGTTATGAGCCCAGTGATTTCCATTGTGTATTCAACTTGATTTTTATTGTTATTATCATTGTTTCATCTCTTTTTGCCCTATACCACATGCTTTTTGCATGAAATAGTGATATCCTCTGAAAAAGACCCATGGGAATGTCCCCTAGGATCCATGGGATTCATCAAAAAATGGAGCTGCAGGCTCTATACACCCAATGAACCAAGCTTTTGAGAATGCTAGAAGCTTTTATATTAATCAAAAAAATGGGGCCATGTGAGTGCCTCTAACAGTCTGAAAATTAAAAAAGTGGAGCTCTCAGAGCTCTATTCACCTCATCATGTCTAATACTACTACCTGATGTATGATAGTGATGCTGAAGAACAGCAAGGACTGGGAGATCTAGTATATGAATATCATATTGATAGTGAGTAATCACAGAGTTTGTGATTATATTGATTTAACAAAGGAAAATTATTGGTCAGAAGTAGAAGAACCCAAGATTGAGAATGGCAAATCTGAAAAATCATTTGAAAAATAGGCAGCAGCATACAAAAAATGTCAAACAGCTATGAATAAGATGTATGATATTATTACAACATCAGTTTTGAGAGTGGAGATAGAGCACATCATGAAGGTAGGTAATACTCACATTAAAGATATCATCAGAGTGCTATGATATTATCTCTCTCTCACTACTGAAGATCAAAAAAATGAAGTCAGAGATCAATATAATACTCTGATGAAGAAATCAAATAGCAAGAACATCAAAAAATAGTTAGATGACTGGTCTATGATCCATGAAGAGATACAGAACATAGAGATCAGGGATCTATTCAATCTAGAGAGTGATTTTTTGACAGCTAACTGAGTGATTGATCTAATGATTGCTGAGGGATTTAGATCCATCATCTCATATGATAAAAAGATAGGTGTGAACATCATTGACCTAGAATGGTTGGTCAGAGAGATTAAGATTTGATATCACAAGATGGGAGTCTTAAAAAATGATTATAGCACTATTTTTGTGACCTTTGGTGGCCTGAGTGGGGAAAAGGAAGAATCCACCAACAGCATGAATCTGCCTGCAAAAGACTCACAAAAGGAAGCTAAAGATTCAAAAAAGAAGGGTAAAAAGACTCACAATCTATATATCTGTAGCAGGCCTGGGCATTCAGCAGGAACTTGCTGATATCTCAACCCTATGTTGAGGCCTGAGTGGTTCATGGGATATGACAATATGTGTAAAAAGGTGGATGAGGTGTTGAAAGATGAGAAAGTCAAGGCAAAGGTTGAGGCAGAGATTGAGAAGGTGAATGGTAAGATTAGTATAGGCCTACAGATGAATCTCTCAACTGTTTATCAAATGCCTCCAACCTCATGTGAAGCCACAGACAGATTGTTAATTTTGAGTGCTAAATCTAGCTTATTAAATCATTCATTAAGAGATAGCTGGGTGTATGATACAGGTGGAGAATCTCACATTTACAATGACAGGTCCAGATTTATTAATTTCATAGAGGAACACAATGTGTTGTTCTATACAGGTAACTTCTATATAAAAATCCAAGGTTATAGGACTGCCATTATATATCTCACAAATCCAATGATCTGAAAATGCTTTGTGGTTATACTATCCAACATGATATATGTTCCAGATTTTCATATGAATATCTTCAGTTGGGTGAGACTGTTTGCAAAAGGAATCTCACTGCACATGGAGATAATGATGTTAAGAGATAATAGGAAGCCTTGGGCATTGCTTATATAGAGAGGCAACCTCATGTGCCTAGAATATAACTCATGCTTGAATGCCATACTAATATCAACATTCTCCACCCTTACCAGATATAGGAAGTATTCAGAGGCCCTGAAGATTTCAATGGTGTCAGCAGAGGTTTAGCATAGATGACTGGGATACAGTTTCAAGGCCTCAATTACTCACCTGCAGAATGCATCTGAAGGCATAATTATAGTAGGCAAGTCCATGGAAGGGGGGGAGAAAGAGTTGGATCCTCACCTGCAAGGAGTTGCATGTTGCTGTCAAACATGTGAGCTCTCAAAAGCAAAAAATTAGATATCTTACAGGCTGCATGTCTGCTCCACTAAACCATTCAAACACCTCCATGTCAACCTTATAGAGAATAAGAAAGGTTGCTACTACAGTTAGTGGTAGACAATGCATTTCACATGTGATTTCTTGTGGTTCCAAATCATACAAAATGTAGTTTATAAGTCTGAACTCAAGAAAGCTCTCTCTGCAGCAGTGAAATGAATCAAACACCAGTTTAATATAGACATCAAGATTATATGTATCAACAACAAGACAAGCATGTATTCAGATGAGATAGGTGAGTAGATCCTAGAAGAAGGCCTCTCAAGAGAGTTCTCATCAGAATATACACATGAATAGAATGGTGCAGCTGAACACACAGGCATGCTGTTAATCAAAAAAGCTAGATACTTGCAGATAGATGGATGCTTACCCTCAGAGCTCTCACTCAAGATATATATGGTGGCTGGCTATCTCATTAATTGAACCCCTACATGCCTATTAGGGTGGAAGTCATTATTGCTGACTCTGTGGGAGCATCTCAATCTCCCTGGCAAGCCTTCATTCACTCACCTACACATATATGGATGTCACACATACATAAAGATTCCAGATGAAGTTCTCAATCATACAAGAGCTTCAAAGCTAGAACCTAGGGCACATGTTGGTTATCTCATTGGATATGATTCAACAAATATCTGGAGGATTTGGATTCCACACTTACAACACATTATAAGGACTAGAGACATGGTGTTTGATGAATCAGTTCAATTTGACCCACAGAAACCTCATATTAAAGAGCTACTGTGAGAATCCATTATGGATGAGATTGCAGAGGTGTTGCAAACACCTATAATAGAACTAGTGATCTCTAAGATCTGCAAATAGAATGAGATGCTGGATTCTGCTGATATAGACATTTTCTACTCTGGAGATGTTGAATAAATGGAAAAAATGGCTGAATCTGGCAATAAAGATGATAAAAACAGTCAAAGAGATGTGAATAAACCTTTGATGCCTGAACCAACATCAGAACCACAAGTTCAGGGGGGTGAGCAGGTGGATGAACAGGTTGATAGAGAGGTTGTTGAATCTGACAATCTCAGCAGCTAGTTGCAGAGCAAACTGCAGGCCTCACTAAGTGAATGTGAGGAGGTGCCTGAGCAACCTCAACCACCTGAACTACCTAATATCTTACTTCCAGGTCTCTTCAATCAACCAAATCAAGTGCTATAGGTGTGTGAGATCTCTGCAGACTTCAACAAATTAAATATAGTCTCTGGCAAACATGTTAGATATGCTATACACTTCAATAGAATCAAACATGTAAAAAATGACCCTGCTCAGCAGTTTTGTGTGATATTTAGTGTGATTATAAACCTCATGCCTCAGAAAGGGAGCAACATGTAATTGTATAGGGATAAACTCCCACCACCACCAAATCATTGGAACTCATTAAAAATGCACAAATATAGCAAGGATTTCATTAACACCATGATCTGGGAATGGGAGATAATTACCCAGAAGGATACATATAAAATAGTGCCTAGGCTGTCTGAAAATGTGTCAGTGATCCCCCTACACTGGGTATTTACCTATAAATTCAATGACAATGGATTTCTCAATAAGTTCAAAGTATGTATCTGCATTTGAGGTGACCTTCAACCTCCCAGTGAAAAAGATATGAGAGCTCATACACTCACTGGCAGGACTTATTGCATGTTAATGGCAATAATGGTGGCTTTTAACCTTGATACCAAGCAGCTTGACAGCATAAACACCTTTATGAATAGCAATATAGATGAGGAAGTCTATTACAAACTGCCAGATGGATGGTAGAGACTTCCTGGCCTTGCCTCCTTGAGGTAATCTCTTATCTCACTCAAATTGAAAAAAGGCCTATACAGATTACATTGCTTGCCACTGCTTTGGTTGAATGAAGTCACAAAAACACTGCTACATATAGGATTCACCCCTTCACCTGATGATAGATGCCTCTTTTCAAATGATTAAATAATCATTTTCTTCTACATCAATGATTTTGTTACTCTTTTGGATGAGGATGATAAAGATGAGAGGGATCAGGTGGTTTGAGAACTCATGAACATGTATGAGATCCACAATATAGGGGAACTACATTGATTCTTAAACACCTATATCATCCAAGATAGAGTGAATTTGAAGCTCTGGATCTACCTCAATTCCTATATCAATAAGTTGGTAGCTATGTACCACCTTGAGCAGTCCCTGTGAACTCATGGAGCACCTCTTATGGGCATGAAACTTGAGGCCTACAAGGCCAAATCAACCCCTGCAAAAATCCACCACTACCAGTGACATGTTGGATCTTGCATCTATCCAGCTGTTATTGCAAGGCCTGATATCACATACACTGCATTGAAGCTCATGTCCTTCATGCAGAATCTATCAGACATTCATTCAACTGAGATAAATCATGTCATCATTTATCTATGAGATATGCAGAACTATACCATCTAATATGATAGTAGGTATGATAGATCTCTACTTGAACAATCAATGAATTTACCTGTGAATTCAATTACATCACTGAATTCCAATATAAATCTCAAAGTCATTAAATACTCTAGCAATGCTAGCTTTGTGGATAATGCTGACTACCAGTCTACAACTAGATATCTATTCAAGATGTATGGCAGCCCAGTCAATTGGAAGTCTGCCTGGCAGGCTATGGTAACTACCTTCATAACAGAGGCTGAACTTCTCACTATATTACACACTGGATAAGAGGTTATGTGGTGGAAGTAATTCCTCACCCAAATTCAATTTGACTCTGAGTATAAGGTCTCTATCAAATGTGATAACACTCAAATAGTAGGGTTATTGAATAAGAGTGATCTGCAGATTAATATGTGCCTTCACCATGTTGATATACACAGCAGTTGGCTTTGCAAGTGAGTTCAAAGCTCTGATATCAATATAACCTGGGTCTCTATGGTAGAGATGCCTGCAGACAGCCTGATGAAAGGTCTCCTACCATAGAAACATCAAAACTTCCTTAAATACCTTGGTATTGTTGATATTACTGATCTCATTGATACACAGCAAGATCTGAGGGGGAAAGATTAATTCATTCATTTTCATTGTTTTCATATGTTTTTGTTGATTTTGATGTTTTTGTTGATTTTTGATTTCTATGAGGAACTCACCTGGCCAGATATTCAACACCCATGCCACTGTGTTATTTTGATTTTTATTTCCTATTTAGGCAGTATGACTGGCCTCATTATGTTCATTAAACAGTGTGGCACACACTGGGGGGGTGTGTTGGGAATCCTGAGATATCTTGTATTCATGCAATCTCACTTAGAATTAGTGTTTACACAGTCACCCACATTCCCTCATACAAAATAGCTAGGGTTCCTATGAACCACCATTAGTTTTACAATATCATTCAATTTGTACCTCATGAAGCAATGTACAACGCTGATACATTAGAGTATTAGGAGTGGAAGGGGGCAAATGGAAATTACAATTCCAGGACTATAAAGGGTTTAAAGTAATGTGATAAGTGAATCATTGGGTTCTGTGTTATGTTTTACTGCTAACTAGGGACAGTGATTTTTCTGAGAGCATCCAACGCCCTTTCAATGAGAGGCTACATATGCTTCTGTTCTTGGAACAATGTGTGGAAGGGATGATGAAGCTCACTCTTGATTGACATTTTATAAATGACTACTGGATTGGTTAAGTGTCTTATAGGTAGAGTTCAGTGCTAAATGCTTTTTTACTATTCAACAATTTGGATGGTGAGGTATAATTTCATATTATCTAGATACACACTGTTTTGATATACAAGCAATAAGAAATACAATGGGCAATATCATAGCACTTCATATCTATCAGTCATTTGATTATACCTACCCAGCTTTGCTCCTAGATATTCAGCAACAGTTCGCCTTGTAGGTCTATAGTAAAAGCAGTCTCTATCATCGAGCGGCTGTTAAAAGTATTGTAAACAATGAAATAAATACCTTGATGGGTGGGATGCTCAAGCATTGGTTAAATAGTTCATGGAATGCAAATACTACTTATTTAGTGATGCCTTTCTTTTACTCGACGCGATTGGTAGAAACCCCTGAAATGTCCACTGAGGGACATGCAACTTTAGGTTAAGCTAAATATTCTTAATGCCTTTGCAGTTGATGATAAGTAAGGTATTAGTTGTTTGTGATTTCGCAATATATCCTTTCATGTTCTGATAAGCAGTTCAACACCACTAAGCACTGAACACAATCCTATTTTTACCAATATTCAATATGACCGTCTCTCAACAGCGTCGCAATATCCGAGAGGGCAGCAATGATCATCCATAGTTAACTCGCCTCCCCGACTAAAGTGGAGATCTCGGTCTCCATGCCACTTTCAAACATTTATGATCTCAAAAATAACACAGCCGGCCACGCTGCCACGGTGAAAAAAAAGATAAAAAGGCCTGTGAATCCGGGCGTGTTGGTTACTGGCATGGCAGGACACCATGCTGCCTCGCAAAAGACCCTGACGAGAGGAACCTTGGAAGACGATTAAGGTTAATTGAAACTCCGGCGAAAAGTGGATATAGATCGGATTGCTGGTTCCGACTGCAAATATCGCCATCGACGCAACAAGCCGGCCCCCTTGATGCCGCCGGCGCAGCACGGAATATCTGGAAATCTTCCCGCAAACAGCCTCCGGGATTGCTGCAGTAGCGTTTGGCAAATAACTATCCCCGTCGACCAGAAATCTCCTGGGTTTGGATATCGGCATTTACGCCGGCGCTCGCTGGGGTTCCCGTCCAATTTCAACCCCTGGGCACAAATCCCCACGGCACGCTCCACCCCCTCACTCGGACTTAAGAAGATGGACATTCCCCTTCGCGGGGCGAAATATTCTTGTCTTCGTTAACTATTTCAACGCTCGCATGTCCATTTGTTTAGAATTCTACCCGAGTTAAACAACCCAAATCACGCCCAGAAATACTAGTTGAACTGCAACATGGCGGACACCACAGTTCCCCTCATCCTCGACAACCAATCCATCATCACACCCGATACCTTCGACGTCATCAGCCCAAATACCGGCGCGGCAGTTCACAAATGCAGCGCCGCCTCAGTCGCAGATGCAGCCCGCGCCGCTGAGTCGGCAAAGGCCGCCTCTGCAAGCTGGGCGCAGACCAAGCCCGCAGTGCGCCGAGAAATCATGCAAAAAGCCGCAGAGATCTACGAGCGACGGAAAGAAGAGCTGATAGGGTACTCGCAAGAAGAAACTGGGGCGGCTCGATTATTTGGCGAGCTCAATTGGATGTTTGGGCTGAATCTGCTGCAAGAGTTCGCTGGACGGGCGGCCATGATAGAAGGGACTGTGCCCGTCCTCGCTCAGGAGGGACAGAGTGGAATTGTTATTAAGGAGCCTTATGGCGTTATTCTGAGCATTGCTCCTTGGTATGACCATTTCTTTCCCCCCGTTTTCGGGTAACTAGACAAAAAAAAAATTAACTTTTAACCTCCAGGAACGCTCCATATATCTTGGGCCTACGCGCGATAGTTTTACCCCTCGTAGCCGGCAACACAGTCATCTTCAAGGGCTCCGAACTCTCTCCAAAATGCCACTGGGCCATTGCAGACGTTTTCCGCGAAGCCGGACTCCCAGCCGGCTGCCTTAACGTCCTCTTCCACAAGCCAGCCGATGCAGCCGAAGTCACCACCGCCCTGATTGCTCACCCCGCTATCCGGAAGATAAACTTTACCGGCAGCACGCTTGTCGGAAGCAAGATTGCCGCCACCGCAGGAAAATATATCAAACCAATTCTCCTCGAACTGGGCGGCAAGGCCAGCACGATTGTACTAGATGATGCAGATTTGAAAAAGGCGGCAGCCGGATGCGCGCTGGGCGCCTTCGTACATGTAATACCCCCTAATTCCAGGTCCAGCAAAACTCCCCAGACCCCTCCAGAATCCAGTTCTCTCTCCAAACCTCATAGCTCACAACCAAGAAAAAACTAACATAATCCAAACCCAGAGCGGCCAAATATGCATGTCCACCGAACGCATCGTAGTCCAGCGCTCCATCGCCGACGAATTCCGCACCCACCTCCGCGCCGCAGCAGCTAACCACCTCTCCCCCACCGAGCCCGCACCGCTACTCGTCGTCCCCGCAGCCGTCACCAAGAACAAGAACCTCATCGCCAACGCCACCGCCAAGGGCGCGAGCATCCTCGCCGGCGACCCCAGCGTCGAAGAGTCGTCAAATACCCGCCTCCGCCCCGTCGTGGTCGACAACGTGACGCCGGACATGGATATCTATGGGACTGAGTCGTTTGGACCCACGGTCTCGTTGCTCGTCGTTGAGACGGAGGAGGAGGCTATTAGGGTTGCGAATGATACCGAGTATGGGCTTTCGGCGGCGGTGTATACGGAGAATCTGGCGAGGGGGTTGAGGGTTGCGAGGCAGCTTGAGTCTGGGTGAGTCTTTTGCATATCTATCTTTTTTTTTTCTTTTTTTTTTCGTTTCCCCATCCAAGGCTTGATAATGGAGTCAGTCGTTGCTAACATCCCCCCTTTTTTTTCATTCGGCAGTGCTGTGCACATAAACTCAATGACGGTCCATGACGAGGCGGCGCTGCCGCATGGTGGGGTGAAGAGTAGTGGGTTTGGCCGGTTTGGTGGATCGAGTGGGCTGGATGAGTTCATGGTGACTAAGTCTGTTACTTGGATGGATTAGTATATGAGGAGGGAAGGGGTTAGTAAATATGGCACTAGATGTGGGCGTGGCATGTTTTGTAAGGCTGATGGGTTAAAGGGAGGGGGGGGGGAATGTTCTCCTTTTCCCCCGCTTGTGTATTAGAAAGCAAGAAAGGATACCAATGTTATCAGATTTAGTTTTAGAAAAGGAATGATTGACGAATATGATATGATCATGTTTTTGATTATGTATCTTCATTTTCGTTTCATATATCCCCTTCCCTTCCCTTCCCTCACCTTGCTTCTTCCTTTGGATTGTCTTTTTTTTCCAAATTAACATACGCCCATTCTCATACAGGTGGGGATATATATGAATACTCCGAATATTCTCAAATTGCGTGAATAGAAGATAAAGCCCAGAGGCAAATAAAAAATAACGGGGAGAGGAGAGAACAGAAGTGATCATATCAAACACACACTAAACCCACCCCGGCGAAATGACATCGATTGTATGCGTAGGCCCCTTCTAAACTAGAAGGAAGACATAACAATGATAATATTTGAAACAGAAACGGCTTCAATCAGGAATAGAAGGGAATAGAATATAAACCTGATGATGCAATCCGTCCGCGGCGGAAGAACCACGCTGAAAGAACAAGCCAAATTCATGGTAGGGAAGTAGGTAGATACGGAAAAGAAAAGAAAATGCATGGATGTATTTGTGTGCTTTATTATGCGAGAATATAGTAGCATCAGCAAATAAATCAGCTGAGCATGTCAAAAGAAATAAAAAGGAATCAGACTGCGCAGTTGCAAGGCAGACATAGTAACCAACTAGGAAAATAAATAAGACACGAGATAGCAGCAATTCGTGCCGAAGTTCGCCATGTATGTACATATGTCCCCGATAACCAACCATGGTTACATCGACGATGATTGCTAGCGGGGAGAAAAAATGAAAAAAAGTCAGAAATATAACTGACTATGTATCTGACGTGTGTGTGCTACCTGTGAAGAGGCGCGTAGCAAAAGAGTCAGCTTTCAGCCCCAGCCCAGCGTCAGAAGGACGGGTAGGAAAAAAGCGATGTAAATGAAAGGAGGCTGATAGAACTATGAGATAAGCTGATGAGAGAGCTGGATGTGTGTGGCATAGCTACAGAACTAGCACAAGCTTTTATCCGTAGCGCAGAATGAGTTTGGATCAACGGTGGTCGGAGGCCAGGCCTTGCATAGATCGTGATATGTTTGTTACGAAACATATTTGTCTGGCATGATGTTGTAGGGAACTATCATACTTGCAAGGCCCAGGTATCAGGAATATATGCATTTTTCTCCGTTGAAAACGGAGGGCAAATCCAGGCTTGTAGAATAGAACTGCTTCTTGCAATTGACAGACCCCTGGGCCTCTCCAGCTCCGGGATCGCTTGATAATGGCAGCTTTTGAGATCTGTGGATGTAGTCATCTGAGACATTCCGCCGAATCTTTTAAAGTGCTTACCGACAAAGTTCCATGGGTATCCCTGGAGGCTAGAACCATGGCTGCCTTTTGCAAGAAAAAGATCCCCGAAAGTCCCCGCCAAATATTCCCTCGGAGCCTGGAGGGTGACAGCACACCCCCGCCTGATGATGGGTTGCATATTTGGCCGGAGAATGACTGCCAGGCCTCGTCGCTAACTGATCCACGTTTTCAGGGCATGCAAGGCCTTACATCGAGTGTATCCATATCACCAAATAGAATAGCAGGAATGTTCCGCGAGAGTGGTGAAGAAAATATGGTACTTTCTCTCGTCAATGCCTTTCAGTTTCCCGCATAAATCAAACCAGTTGTGCGGTCCTGTGGCGCCCGCACCAATGAACTGTGGCCCTGTGGGCAGCCACTGCAGCCACCGAGGAGCACGACCTCCCCCCCTCCTCGATGGTTGCTGAAAGGCAACTTCATCATTGTCACCGATCAATCACCGACGCCATTCTGCGAGGCGCGGAGAATGGAAGAGCAGGGGATTTGGTCCGCATGACCAAGAAAATTTCAAAAAAAAAAAAAAAAACTTGAGGCGCGACCTCGCCTCCCAAGTCGTGATCTCTCAGTGACCAGAGCACCAGGGAGCAAGCCATCGTTCATGCGCAGCCTAAAAGTCTTCATTAATCGCCACGACAACATGATTCAGCCTCATCCATCGGACTGAGCATCAGGGGAACGTCCGTCCTGCACGTTTTGGTCGCTGGTCAAATCAAACAATTGCCGTTGATTGTCGGCCGGGGGAATAAATTGATACGGATAGTTCAAATACAGCCACAGCGGTGTATTTTATCAGGGATCGGGGATACGGAGCCATTTGCATCCCACATCCATGGACAATTTGATTGCTAAGAATAGAGTACTCTGACGTTTGTTGCGCACACTGGTAAAGAGAAGGCAGAGAATCATATTCCTTTTGGGCGTCCGTTGCTTTCGAATATCATCCTTTGCGCAGGATTCGTCTTGTTATATCAGCACTGAGCTTGGGCGTGTGAGAAAAAAGCTTGAACTACTCTGTATTTTGGATCGAAAGGATTTTTATTAACATGGAAATACCAGGGCCCAGGCAAATCCCACCGACCCTTGACTTCCTGGTGGATTTAAAGCTAGCAGGCCTGGACCCTGCCTCGGCATTTGCTTCGCATTTTTTGACCGTTTGCGCAATTTCTGGCGACGATGGTGATTGTGGTGGTGGTGGTGGTGGTGTAAAAGTTGTGCTCACGACATGAAGGAATGCGCCATGCCAGCATGAAAATCCTCTGCCCGTCGTGTTGGAAAGATTATCCAAACGCGTCCCGTACTTGCGCCCCTCTCAATGCTCATGCACTGCTTTGCGGCTTGCTGGAGGGAAAAGGTGCGTTGATCCAGGATTGATGTTAGCGGCCTGGTCCAATCAACCACCCATGCTCCTGACCAGCGTATCGTTTCGTCACGCGCTTGTGCGATAGCGGCCATTCAAAAGGCTCCGCGAAATTGAAAGGAGTTTTGACGAGCTCGGCCAGTCTCTCGGGAAAATGCGCCGGGAATACCGCAAGAGTTTGGATCGGGGGTCCGCTCTGAGTCTGCCATCTGGTCGTGGCCGTTGGCCAGAAGTTTCGTGGGGAAATGGATTGAGACATGTTATCTTATCGCCCGGGATCTAGGTCTGGTGGGTTGAAGGCTGGATTGATTTCTTTTCAGTGCTCATCGGGTGGGTGCATCTCCCCGAGAAGCATGCTTTCACAGCCTCTCTGTGCTCACGGGTTTAGGTTTCGTTTTATATTAACCGTCGAGCCATCAGCAGCCCACGCAGGCATGCATTGTGAATTTGTGATGGCGGTGGTTGGGTGCTGGTTCTAGATAGTGGCGTTCCTGGATCAAGCCTATCTTACCGCTAAGAGACGGGGTCGCGTCGTGCATGCTGACTGGCCAGCCCGAAGATTAGGTACCGGCCATGTCACTCTGTACCGGATTTGCGGTGGAACGGTACCTGCGAGTACAGGCCTTGGCAAGAGGCAGCCATGGCGTGCAGCAGGCACGGACAGCGCTAATTGGGTGGCTGAGTCAGGCCAATTTGGCAATTTCGGTTCTGCCCGCCCTAAGGTCAGCGCTAGTATGGGTTCGGTTTAGCGTGTGAAACCTTGTTTGGGCACTAAGCCTTCTCTAGTCTAGCGACAGCTGTCAAGCGAGAAGTTTATTGCGATGACCACGATGCGGCTGATACAGCGATACGGCGCGTATCGGCATTACGCTATCAAAACCGTTGGAGACAGCTCGCGCTAGCCGCTTAGGGCAACTTGGCAACATCCCCCCCCCGCTGCGGCCGGTCTGCTCATTTCGCGCCTTGTCTTTTGTCCCTGCGCCCGTCCTCTTCTCTTCTTCTCTTCTCTTGTCATCTCTCACCGTCGCTCATTTTTGCAGTCAGAGTCACAGTCACTTCGGCCCAGACTCCAGTCACTCCTTTCTGTCGTCAAAGCATTGCCCCCTTCGCTCGTTCTGCCTTATATAATTCCCCCTAATCCCCCCCTACGCGCCCCGTCTATCTCATCGACAACTCCCGTTACTCGCAAATATGCAGCTCTCCGTGGCTATTGTCTCCGTCTTCGCGGCCATTGCGGCTGCCGTCACCCCTCCTGACACCTCCAAGCCCCCCAGCGGCAACCCGATTTCTCTCCCAGGCCTGGGTGATATCGTCCCCGTTGGCGAGCCATACACCATCACCTGGACCCCCACCACCAAAGGAAAGGTCTCCATCCTTCTCCTGCGTGGACCCAGCGACAACGTTGTCCCCATCGACACGCTCGCTGACTCGATCTCCAACGCTGGCACTTTCGCATGGACCCCCTCCACCTCTCTCGAGGGCGACACGACTGGCTATGGGCTCCAGATCATCGTCGAGGGAACCGGCGAGTACCAGTACTCCACTCAATTTGGCATCAAGAACAGCAACCCCAAGCCTCCTACTTCGGGTACTCCCACTGCCACTCCCTCCGGCGATCCTACTTCCAGCAGTGGTTACCCCACAAGCGAGCCCACCAGCGAGACCACCAAGACATATTCCGCCACCACTCTGACCACCACCAGCAAGGCCACTACCACCACGACCACCTCGTCCGTTGAAACTCCAACCCCCGAGCCAACCACCAGCGCCCCAGGCACCGTCACCCCGCCTGCTACCACCCCAACCCCCACCCCCTCTGGCTTCCCAGGTGCCGCTGGCCGCAATGGCGTTGCCCTCTCCGGAGCCGTCATTGCTGCTGCTGCTGCTATCTTCGCCTTCTAAATTATTTCTTCACCCATGAGGTTTGAAATTATGAGCAGCGCGGGCGTTTGATGGATGGATGTAATGGGTTATTAGGAGGAATGGAACGGCTGGGGATGTTAATACCTGTCCATGGCGAGGCTGGGGCCAAACCCTCGACATATCGACACCGAAAATTACAAACTACTCTGGAAAGGGCTGGAAATTTTTCAACTATCGTTTTTATTTGGAAGGGAGAGACGAGATGTAAAATATCTCGCTCTTTCTAACCGTTTAACTTGTCTTTTTTATCTTTGCGCCTTGGAACTGGGTTTGTGGATGATATTAGAGGAAAGATGGGATGGAACGATAATATCTGGCTTGACATGAACAGCGACAAAGTGTGGAAAGGGGAAAAAATTAATGATTCAATTTTTTTTTATGCGAAGATACCTAACTACACTTGACTTCTTTATGTACATTTTCTACTTTTCTACTTTTCTGCTTTCCTATCTACCCCCAATTCATGCGCGTGCGTCCTGGCAAGAAAGGCGACAGCAAAAATACGTTTTATTTATTCCAAATCGAACGAAAAAATTTCCAGCCTTTTCCAGACCTTAACTCCACATTTCCAGACCTCCCTTTCTCATCCTTTCGCATTTTTCCTGGGCCGGATCATTTTCTTCTTCATGTTACTTTTCTTGCTGAGCGACTACCTCTTGGTGCATTTCATGCTGTCAGTGCTATGCCGTGCTAGCTATTTTCAAACCCGTTTCGTTTCATCACTTCATCAGTTCGTACGCTTATTGATCTATCATGTTTACTGTTTACCGTTTCCATTTCACCGCCCCATCATCATCATCATCACCACCACCACCACCATGCGCCAGATACCTCCCAGCAGCCACTCTCCACTGCAATCCACCTTCCGCAATACTAATGACCTAAATAATTCTTCAACGATATGAAATAATACCCACTACCCCCTAAATTTCCAATCCCAAATCTTTCATTTTTAAACCCTCTCATTAACCTTAACAACTCGACCTCCCTCCCTCAATTTGAGCTTCAAAACTTAAATCTGCCTGCCCTCTGCCACTGCGAGGAAAAGAAAACAAACCTATCCTCTCGTATCCGATGCGCCTTGGATATCACATCGTATCATCATCCCCAGCCGCACCGAACTCAGCCTGCCAAACACCACACCACACCACACCCCCTGTGAAATAATAATACGAGCCATATCATATTCACAGCATCGCCCATCATAGCACGTATTCGATTTGATTTGACTTGATTTGATCGCAATATGTATTCACGTATGGATTGTACGTACATACATCCTCTGGAAAAAAAAAAAAAAAAAAAAAAAACCCTCACTAATAATCTCACAAGTTTCACTGCAGAGGTAGCCTCCGGTTAATTGGGAAGAGGAAAGCGATGATCGGCATGATCGACACAGTAAAACTCCACAGAAACTCCCCACAGTCTGAAAATGAATCCCAGCCACCAACTAGCAACTGGCAACAAGATACGGATAGACATTTCTCTTATCGTGTGTGGGGAGGCAGATCAGATAGGCGGTATTTTCAACGGCTTTTTTGGAAAAAAATAAAAATAAAAAATACAAGGCAAGGCAAAACAAAGGGGTTTTATTTCATTTCAACTCATAATTAGTATCTTCTCCTCCCTTCCTCTTCTTTTCTTTGGCTCAGGAAGAATCATGGACAGTACACGGCCGCACATCTGATATAAACACAGCTAGATCAATGTATTACCTACTAGCTACATCAGGGAAATATGAAGAGAATACCTATGGAGTGGAGTAGCAGAGGAAAAACCACCCCCAAACAAACAAGTAAATTGGAAATCTTATTCATTCATCATCTCATGTTTCATTGAATCATTGAATTAGGCAAGGGGGTTTTTCTATCATGCTTTTTCTTTCCTTCTTTCTTTCATTCTTTCTTTTTTTCCTTCTTTCATTCTCTCTCTACCTCCTTCACAAAACAAAAGAAAACCACCAATCCTGCCTGGTCCCGTCTAGTCTATCTATGTAGGCTGGTAGGTAGGCTACTATCTAGCTTGATTTTCAAACACCGAAAAACGAAAATGAAAAAGAAAAAGAAAGCGAAAGAAAGAACGAATTAACATGGACGGTAGGGGTTACACAGTGCGGATGGGCGAGAGGGTCGTACAAGTACATGTGATACAATACCCAACCCAGCCCATTCCAATGCCGGCCTTACAGACGGCTAGACGAAATGTGTCCAATATGAAGGTGGCATGGGTACGTCCGCAACGAGTAGGGCATTCATCATTGTCCGCTGTCCGCTGTTTCGACAAAAGCTCGCCTGGAATATAACGGAGTGTGGTGTCACAGCTCGCCGGGTCGGGTCGGGTCGGGTTTGGTATAGTCGAGAAATAAGAAAAAGTAAAAGGAAAGGAAGGTTTCGTGGCATGTCGTTCGCGACTCAACCAGGAGTGAACGGTCGGAGTTTCGTTATAGATTAGATATTAATAATAGGCATTTATTAGTTTAGATACCACGTTCGTTTCGGTTTGGAGTTTGGAGTTTGGTTTGGAGTTTGCGGCTTCAATCTGGGGCGGCGTTGATGGGTATGAGCGGTGGAGGACGGTCCATAGTAACTTCTCTTTCATGCTCGGTATGTTCAACGAGTGGACTATCAAGCACACTCGGCGAAAGAGAGCAATGAGGAAACTGCTCTGGCGAGGAAGAGTACTGTTCATCCGGATGGTAGTCCTCAGGCGAATTGTCAGAGGTAAGGAACTCCGGCGAGCAATCGGCCAACTCTTCTGCCAGGGACGGTATGCTTTCGTTCGCTACATGGCCTCTACCAGGGCGATAGTCAAGAGCAGTGTGAGATAAAAAAACAGGTAACCTGTCGGGAGTGGCACGGGTGCTTTGAGCTTCTGGCGGTTTCGTAGTAGGGGCGGTAGGAGTACATTGTCCCTTAACAAGGCATTCATCCATTAAGGATACTGGGCCATCCCTTACAGCCAATCCAATAGCGAGAACAAGTGCAAACGAAAATTTCGCCCATGCTTGGAATTTATTCTGGAACAAATCCCGAGATCCAAGGGAGGACAATTGTCCGTCTGTGACGTTCAAATCGTACGGTTCGTGCTTTGGCTTTGATGTGTCATATAGTTGAACTGTAGTGTCAAGTCTGCCAGGGGTATTTTTGATCTCCGATATAGAAAGTTGCGACCCAAAATTCGACTGGTTCCTTGGATGCCTGGGTTGAACTGGCGTATGGTTGTGGCAGGCTTGTCCCCTAATCCGATTCCTGAGCCATTCATTCCTTGGCTGGCCACCCAAAAATAGACCCAAAACCCACCAGGACAACTTTCCTAACTTTTTCCAATTTGCATGCCACGCATTTGCCAAAATTCGTCGAACCAAAGTAGCAGCGGTAGGAACAGAATCCCAAGTGTAATAGAACGATTCCCATTTCCCATTGATAGGAGTTGGCATGCCGGTTGCCGTAGATATATTGCGGGTGTTTGCTATCCGTGAGTCAAGTTTCCCCCTGGGAGTCATATCCCGGTCAATCCTTCGCATTGCCTGGTATCGTGTTCGCGTAGATGGGATAGAAAGGTTATGAATATCTCGACTCGACGCTGGACGCAGCATTTTTTTAGTTGGCTCATTCTCAGTATCGGTATCATACGTTGGTGATTCCGTGAAAGCACATGGATGGGCGTCATCGAAGAATATGCGGGAGGAGCTCATAGCCGCATAATCAGAATGGTTGCCTTCTAGAGGGGAAAACCCAATCGCCGCTCTATGATCATTGATAGCATCGTCAAACGATTGGTATTGATTGGAACGCCCCTCAAGGGCACTGAGGGTGTCTGCTTCCATCCAGGCATAATTAGAATGCATACTGTCGCGATTAGAATGTAAACGGGAATGGGGTATAGAGTCGCCGGAAAGAGAGCGGCTGTGTCCCTGGCCAGCAGGTACATGGGGTGAGGTGGCGGGTAGTAAGAGTGGTTTCAAGGTGCACGATCCAGGAGGGAACCGTCTCATTCTCTTCTGGCGGCTCGAGAACTTCCCCTGACCGTCAGGGGAGAGAGGGAAAGAAGTTCCCCAAAGTGAGGAATTTGACGACGATTGGGAAATCATTGAAAAGCGCTGGGACTCGGGCGCACGGGTAGACGGTGACGAACATGAATCGCCCAGCCCAGAATCGAGAGACATCAACTCTGAAGTAGATTTAATATCTGCATTTTCGTCGATATATCCATCTCTTTGTTCGGTCGCAACCTCTCCGTCATTAACGATTTGGTCGAGAGAATTAGACTCGGGAACCGGCAAAGGCTGGAAGAGGGGTCGTCTAATAGGGGATAAAGGAATCTTGGAAAACATGGAACGTGGTCTTGGAGTTCGATAAACACCTTCCTCCTGAGGAGATGCAATATCAGGGGTACGGTTGAAGGCAGAAGACGGTTCTCCTCTTGACGGCGACTGCGCAAGTAGTTCCGTGAGCACGTCAACTCTCCGCTCCAGACTGCGATTTGTCGAATTAACTGCTTCCAAATTACGCAACTTTTGAGTGGCCATTTCAATTTCCCACTCCTGCTCGCGAATCTTGTTATCCTTTGCTTCGACATCCCTTTCTAGAGCTCGAATCTTGGCGCGAAATTCGGACTCCTTCTCGATAGAGCCTCCAAGTTCGTCCTTGACTCGAATCTCGAACTTGGCCTCCCATTCAGCCAGTTCTTGTTTGAGAATCTTGTATTCCGCATTGAGGGCTTTGAATTTGGCAGCCTGGACATTTGATGCGGACGAGTCGACAGATTCAGCTCGATCTAACGAAGCGGCTAGCTGTTCCTCCAAGTGTTCAATATATCTAGATACCTCGAGGTCAGAGGTTCTGTTCGCCGCGGTTTTCCGTCTCTTGGGACGGTCCAGGCTGTTAAAGGGAGACCTCCAAGCGGAGGGGGAGGGCGATGTCTTTGATTTCATGGTTGTGTCTGGATCGGTGTAGTCAAAAGTGTCCAGGTCAATAGGGGGGCCTAATTGCCCGGTGTGCTTGGAGGGAGAATATATGGAAAAATCATCGGTCGATGGCTCTGGCGAAGGGAGGTCATGGAACAAGGAGGCCGCTGGGGGTCGCGGGGACTGGCGATAGCGTCTTTGTGTAGAGTTATTTATTTCCCGGAGAATACTCGAGCGCCGTGTCTGCGGTGTTGTTCCTCTGGAGAGACTACGCACTCGGTCTGTGACTGCAGAGCCGTCGTTTTCTTTGTCTCGGCCACGGTCAGACTCCCCCGAGATCGACCTCCATCCCGTGAATTGCGGACTTAATTTGCGCGTGGGCAGCAATGCAGCACGGAAACCCGCGTTTCGTAGCTGCAGCCGTCGATTCTGGACACTGAAAGGCTTTTCCTGTTGGCGTTGGGGCGGGGACAAAGACGAAAGACGGGTGGGGTGCAAGAAGCTAGAGCGGCGGGAAGAGGGTCGTTGGGTGTTGGTGGCGATGTTATTGTTATTGGTGACAGCATCTGGGAAAAGACCGCCTGCAGAATGATGTGAAGAACCACCGTCCATAGTCCAGAAGAGAAGTAGAACAAGACAATTTGCAAAGCGTCAAAGCTGTCTCCATACCCGGCACGTCAAAGGCAGTCGAGGGGCCACTCAATTGGCCAATGGCAGGGGCAGCAGGGTTTGGCTCCCAGCAAAGTATGCAACGAACCGAGGAAACGAGCGAAGGCAACCCGTGGATGGCGAAAATAGGGGCGATAACTGTTTGCATGAGATGCGGAGAGGATGGGGTAGTGCTGAGTCGGAGCGGCTAGTCAGGGGCAGGGGAAATTGGCTTGCCGGGCGAATATCTTGTCTTGGTAAACAGGAGCAGGAGCTGCGAGCTGCCCAGCCGCGGCGCAGGTATTTCAATGCGCCAGGGCAATGTTTGTTGTTTTCGCCACGGCGTTGCCAGCAGCTCGCGGGGGCCGGGAGTTGCTACAGACGGCGCGGGAACAGGTTGCACGGTGGAGCAGCGTAGCAGCAGACCGAGGAGGTGGTGAGGGATGGAGGTTCGGAGAGCAGCGGTGGCCACTGGGAGGATGCGGCTGTTGTGGTTTGCCTGTTTCGGGCTAGCGCCGCGCCCACAGGCTCCGCTCTCGGAAATAGGCTTGGCGGACCGCGTGATTTGTCAGCCCACCCGTCATGTGCTTGTCGCCGGCTGTTCCTGGTTACGGTACGGTACAGCATTACACGGCGCTGTACGCAAGGGCTGGCTGTTCTCACGCGAAATACCAATACACACGTTTCCTTTCATCTCTCCTGCAATGCCTGAGAACTGCCTCCAACATCACAGATGAAAGAACACCAACCCCTGCGTTTAGTCGAGTCTCCAGCATCCTACCTATCCCCAAGCCAGTCACCTGTTGAGAACTCCTCCGTTGCTTGTGACAAACACGGGTCCGCTCTGCATGTCCTGAGTCAAAGACGTCAACCGACAACACCGCATCTGAAAGAGCGCTTGGCACCAAGACTTCAGACGAGCCCTCTGAAACTAGCCAGGCCATTGCAACAGTACAACAGACGGCCTTTCACAAGCAACTCCTATCCCAAGCACTGCGGATCGCGAACCCCCCATGAAAGACCAAAGACAGAGAGCCCCTGCATACCAACTACATTTCTTTTTGCAACTTCGCGTGCGACAACGCACGGAGACATAGAGTACTACTCTATGGACCAACCACTGAGTTGGACAAAGAAGCTTACGGAGCCGAGTGCAACTACCCCTCTCGTAGGGAAGGGTTATGCAAGAAAGCCCTCATTAGATTCTTTAAACATCCTTAGAGCCATCCTTGCCTCTAAGGATTGATCCTTTTTGGTCTAGTTGGATTCTCACAGATTCCTAATGGTCCTCGTCAATGAGATTGGAACCTTGAGCATGCCCGTTGACGGAATGATTAACAAGGCAGAACAGGACACTATCCAAGAATACTACATGACAGAACCCAACAGACCACCAACCAGCTCACTGTAGGCATTGCAATGCTTGGATCGGTTCCATCTAATCATGTCTTTGCTTGTCCTTACCTATTTGTGGGCAGCTTCTGGCGCTGCACCTCTTCTAGGTGCACCACAGCGGAATCATAAAAAGTGAGAATATGTACCTTTTATATGAGTTTCTCTCTATTTCTCAACCACCATATAAGATATAGGGTATATGTTTTGATAGAAACATCTTGAAAAATCATATTATTCTTTGTATTATTCTTTTATTCAGAGTTTTATTATTTTTACACTAAAATTCCATCGCATTTTATGATTCCGGTGTTTTTATGGTATCTCTATTATGGTGCACCTAGAAGAGGTGCAGCGTTCTGCTGGGTGCTGCTTGGCCGGCCACAGCGTAGGCACGATTAGTATCTAATATCCAAGAAAGGGAATGTTTTAGCCTTGGTCAATAGCTCACAAAGAACTATATGAACAATGTTAAGTTCGAAGTAACTATGTATGTAGGGCTGATCCCCAGACTGAAATGCTGATGATCGCGTAGGGTAGAGACTCTGCCCGCGCTGATTGGCTGGTCTCAGTACTCTCCAGGTTCGTGCAAACAGAGCAAACACATCTTTCAACCGCAGCCAAAAAAATATCATCCAGCCAAGCCAGCAGTCTGTATCCTTGACCATCACCACACACCCTCTCAGCCATTCTACCATTTGCGAAACCCTCACTACAGACATCTTCTCTTTTTTCCAAGAAGGACGGAAGAAAGAAATAAAGACACCATGGCCCAAGGCGCACTCAAAAAGATCAAGCCCACAACCTCCTCCCGAAAGTATGCGCCTCGTCTCACTCTCAGTCCGATCCAAAAGGAACCAAACCACTAACAAATCCTCTCTATAGACCCAATGCCCTCGGACCAAAAAAGGGCGCCCGAGTAATCGCCCCCAAAAAAGCAAGCCTGGTGAGGCAGAAGAAGATGAACAAGGTAAGATTTACAATATCGATCACCAACTGCCCCAGTATTTTAACTTGTTCAGAAATTCACCGCCGGCCTAACCGCCAAAACCGAGCGAACCCTCGCTGAGCGCGCTGGCCATTTGGAGCTGCTGGCTGGGGGGAAGAAAAATAAAGACGGGAAGAATGGTGATGCTGCTGGGAAGGGGAAGAAGGGGACTACGGGATGAGAGGGTTCTTATTATAACAAGCAGGAGGTCCGAGGACTAGCTTGGGATGGACATCTCAGTCTCAGCCGAGCTGTGAAGACTAGGAACTGTCGAGTGTCGAGGGTAGTCGGGAGGTACGGATGCTTCCAGGCGGGGGTAATATGGGGCCACGAAAGGTCTGCGGGATGTCTGTTTGGCAATTTCTCCGAGGGAGAGAAGGGAATCATCGCAATGCTTGATGATTAGGGTTCCGTTTTGTGTCAAGGCTGCAGAGTGCCTTCCCCGTTGGATTTTGTCCGCCACATACCATACCAGGCGGATGAAGTTGACCACCACATGTCAAACCCCCCCCCCCGGTCAACCGCCATTGCCTCCAGGTAACTGAACCCTGAAACCTGAAACGCACTCAGCCAATGCACACTCCGCTCCTACAACAAGGCAAATAAGGAGCCACAGAATCCAACCTGCGAACGCAAACACGCACTCAAGGCAGAAAGAAACATTGAAACGAACCCCCTTCCCACACCCAACTGGCTACAAGCGCAAAAACTCCAATTGAAAATTCAGCCTTGCGCGCCTTTCTTCCCGATCCCGAACACCGCACGCGTGGACTGCATGCCCATCATACAGCATGATTGGCCATAGCGTGTTGTCTTCCCCCAAACAGCCGGAAGGGTCACTACTTGTGATGCTGTTTCAGTTACTTCTCTCTATATAGATTGAGCAAGTGAGTTTGTTTTTCCATGCGGAACATTTGATTACTGGAGTGAGGGGGATTATCTTCATTGAAGTCTAATGGTACACAAAACGCCTGTCTTGGAATTATGACATCAGGTGTAAATCGCAAAATCACGTGTTAAAACCATAGTAACCAGCCCAGTTGAACCCATAGAAGCATAAGTGAAGACAGAAAATGGCATGATCTAAAACAAAGGTGGGACAGGGTCATTTCGGATTTGTGCGAGTATGGCAGGGTTTCCCGCGGTACGCATGAACCGAACAGCCTCAAATGGTGCGACCCAGTCCCTCACTTCATGCTCTGGAATGTGCTCTGCAGGGAGACCATTAGTCCAACAAGATATCCTCTCCCGTGCAATATATACGGCCATTCGAACGTTATACGTATGGATGTTAGGGGCATCCTTCAAAGGCGTGCAAATACATGTTGTCTATAGCCAGATTCCGCCGCAAGTTCCTCGTTCTTATGAAATCGCATCTGAATGAGTCGCATGAACTGGGTTGTACCATCGTCGGACGGTCGAATGTACCCTTCCTCCTTCAAATCGCCGAAAACCATTTTTATGTAAGCTATGTTAGATGAAAGGAGTTTCAAAAAAGGTTCTGGTTCAGCCAACTTACACCCAGAACCGGCATCCATTCCCTGACTCGGTCATCCGATGTCTATGTCCCTTTCCCTCAATAGCTTACAGGAAATCGCTTACAGTCAGACTCGGGAAGGCATCGTAGTCGATATAGGCCAAACTATTGTGCGGGAGGATGTACTTGTATATGTTTATGCTGAACGTCCCGTTTTCATCCGCCCCATGAGCCAGCGACATATTGAGCCGCACAGAGGACATGCCTCCTTGGAGGATGAGAAAGATTGACCAGTGATTGCGGCTTTTGTCCCATCCCTCCAGACCTAGGTTATGCACCACGAATCTTACTTTGATTACAACATCCTCTGGATTCATGGCTGTTTAGGGTGTGGGACAAGAGACTATGTTCGGTGTTCACTTGGCTGCAGATGCGGTGTGGATGGGGTGGATGGGCGGCATTTCGAGTTTGAGTATGGAATTGTTGTTTGACTGAGGTAATTCTGGGGCGGTCATCTGTCTGCGAGATGGTTGTTTGGACGTATTGGTGGTCCGTCACAGCGAAAGTTCCATTTTCATCTCCGCCGTCTGCGAGAGACATGTTCAAGCGAACGGACGCTTCGCCTTCGCCTTCGAGAATCAGGAATATGGACCAATGGTTCCTGCTTGTATCACAGCCAGCCTGACCCATGGTGGGAACCACAACTCTGACCTTGATAACAATCCTGTTAGCGTTCATTCCTGGTAGTTCAAGGGGCTATATGATATGAAAGACTAAATCAAGGAAAGGTGATGCAGGCGCTCATTACTTACTGGCAAACTTAGTCCCTGATATACCCTTTAAATCCCTGATCGACTCTAACATATTTACCAACTGAGCCATAAAGAACTCATTAATATTCTGGGACACGATCAGCTTCAAATTTCTTTTCAGCAGTAACTAACAGTCATAGGCTCTTGCATGTTCTATAACAACTCCTAGCTCTTGGTCTTGTCCAGCCAGTATCATGAACCAAACTTGGTGAACATGGTTAGTAACTCGGCTTGTTTTAGTATCTTGACAGTAGGCAATCCATGCAGAATATCAAACCTCATCTTGCACGAATAGATAGCCCCTGCATATCTTCTTGCTCACTCAGTTATGATGTGGAATTCTGGATGCTGTCATGAACAAGGTCCGTTGATCCTACATTAGGAAGGAAGGATTGGCTTGGAAGACTTACACTTTTGAGGAATGGAGTTGTAAGTTAGAGAAGCTTGGTGAGCAGAGGTTGGCTTTGCAGAGAGGCCAGGGGGGTATTTATCTTCCTCTAGGACCTCAGGTTCACTACTACCAGTGATTTCTGCAAAGTTCCAAATTACCAGAGAAGGTGAAGGGTCTTTACAATCCCCCATTATTCTGGTGATTAATATTCTTAGGAATGGCCATGAATTCCCCTTATTTATTTATGAAGGGTCTGCGTGAATGCTCAGTCCCATGAAGGAATTCTATATCAGGGGTAGGAGCTTACATTGGTGAAGGAACCAGTAAGAACTTCCTAGAAGCAGGTTGCAGGCCCTCACAGTTAAGGAACTGGGTGATAATACTCTTTTCCCTTGCAGATGATGAATTTTTTTTTGTCCTCTGAGAGGTTTTTTATGCTCTGTGAAGGGTTGCTTCCCCAAAACATTCCCGTGGGGGAAAGAATAGCAGTTTCCTCTCAATTACGACATGGAGACGTAACCAATAGATTTCATGCATAGATAAAAAGAGCCACCACATCCTTTGTCAAAAGGGATATTGCCTTGGATAACGCCCAACGGGGAGGGAGGAAGAAAAAGGATAAAAAGATATGTGCTACATCTGAGACCTGCCGAGGGAAAGGTAACGAAGGAGACATCCGAAAGGAAGTAACTAACTAAGAGAAGAAGATATATATGTACTCATAAAACTCAGAGGCTAATAAATCCATAAACATAGCCATAGAGCATAGAAAACGTTAATCCATAATCCGTAAGCCGTAAATAAGAAACCTAGCCAGGAGAGGTAGCGATGATATGTATGCGAAGTTACCATGAAAATAGGCAAAGTGGTAGATAAATAAAAGAAAAGGGTTATTATTGTTGTGCAAATGATTTTTTTCGGGGGTCTGGGTATCCTGCTTTTTGAAAGAAAGAAAAAGAACAACGCTTCAATCCACCTCCGAATATGTATATGAAATAGATGGAAATAGATGCAGGTTGAAAAAAAAAGGGCAAGGGAAAGGAAAAGGCGATGTAACCAGCAGAAAGCCAATCCCCAAACAAGCAATCCCCCTTTCACGTGTAATACATTATTAGTAAATATTATTTTTGTGAAAAAAAAAATTGAAGGTACCCAACCCCTAGCTCTTCTCCGCGAATTTCGAGATACGGCTCTGCACGCCCGCTTCCTGAATAAGTTCTTTCCCCCTCGCCATCCAGGCATCGAACCCCTTCAGTGACGCGTCCGAGGGGAAATCGTCCCAAACCCTCATCGCATCCGCATACGTCGACCACACACCATCAAGCTGTGTCGTCGGGGCGTTCCACGACGGCAACTTCAGTTTAACCGATGTATAATAAAAGTATAAGATCTGACAGAGACGACGGACGCGCTCCTCGTAGCGCTCCTTATCGAGATCGGGAGTCTTCCCGCCATCACCAAGCAACTCCCACCAGGAGACACGCCAGCGCAAGGTAAGCAGGATCTGGCCAAGTTGGGAGACGAAGTTGATAAAAGTGTCGTAGGGGACTGTGTCCCATTTGTTTTTGTTTAGGGAGTTTTGTAAAGCGCGGTACCCGTCTACTTCGAGTTTGCGGCAGAAGATGCGTGAGAGTTGGGCGGCGAGGATGATATCTGTTTGGTCGTCGGGGTTGTGGACGTCCATTGGGCGGCTGGTGTGGGAGGGAGAAGCGGAGACGAAGTCGTAACTGGCTCGGCTGGGCATGTTGTTCCATTGCGACAGGAGGGACTGGATGACGGTTAGTCTATGGCTGCGTGTTGTGGGACGGTGGATGGAGGGTGAGAATTCTTACGAAAAGGTTGCTTATTGGGTCGCAATCCTTGACACAGCTTGTCCACTTATTAAATTTCAGGATTTTCCTATCGATGAAATCCCGAAGATCGTAGCGCGAGCTGTTTTCTGCTTTGTTAAGGTCTTTAAGAAAATTATACGTTTCGTCCAGGTCCAGGACGTATAGTGTCCCCCATGACTGACGAGCCCGGATGTTGAACCGGCCCCGCCGCTTGTCAAGAAGGTCCAGCAGTTCTTTCATTTCGAATGTTGCAGGGAGCTCCATTCTCACCCTCGTAGATCCGTCCAGCGTGGGGTGATTAATGGCTCGTTGGGCTGAGGAAATCAGTAATGAGGCCAGATGAAGGAGCAGCGAAGTACTTACAAATATAATTGCAAGTTCCAGACTCGACAATTTGGAAGAAATCTGCTTTCACACATGGTTGTTCAAAGACAATTGTCTTCGCTTGTTCGATGCAAGTGGTACACGGGCTCTCGCCAGAACACTGAGGAGCGCGTCAGAATGTGTGTCATGACAACTAACATAGAGTCCTTACCTTCTTCTTAGCCAACCGGCACCATACACAGACGGTCTTATCCTTTCTCCGCAACGCAGCATCTCTCCGGCCATCGAGGGATAATGGACCATTCCGCCGTGCCCTTGCTACCGCTGGGATGCACGCTGAAGGAGCAATCGAGCCTCCAAGACCATCCTCCTGGACAATCTGTATAGCCATCGCTTTTGCGGGCTTCTCCACATCTGAAACGTGCCTGCTCTTCCTCTTCCGGGCTCCTGACGCACGTTTATTAGGGGTCTCTTTATCGTGTAGCTCCGCTGACGGAAAATCGGCTTTGAAGTCGACCGATCGATCCGGGGAAGCAGAAGAGCCACTGGCAATGTAATCTCCTAGGTCGCGGACGGGAGATGTTTCAGCTGTCTGTATTAAGATAGGAGAGTCTCCTTCGGAGAAGTGACTATGAGGATCTGTGTGACTACTGCAGCTGTCCCCTTGGGAGGCTTCTTCAAGGACTGCATTAACGGCCCGGTCTGGAAGGAGCATGTTGGTCTTGTGTGAACTATCTGGCGAAAAATCGCTTTTTGCCAGATAGTTGTATTGATTTTCGTCTTGGTTGAATTGTTCCGACGGTGAGGGCCTGGAGGGGAAATTCGAAATCGGGGAGATAACTTGGTCAGGGTCTGAATATTCACCACGAATTGGAAATTCTAAGTCGGCTAGCGAAAAGTACGCAGCCGAGTAGGTGTCCAAGGCGCGTCCCTCGCCATTACTGCTAGAGTCATCGTTCTCTACTGTAGAGCTGTACGTCTCAGGAAGAAACGAATGGTCTGCGACAAAACTGGGAGACCATGATCTCCGCAGGTCTTGCAAGACAGAGTCAGTCTGGTACCCTGGTGGGAAGCGATCCGAATACTCTGTAGGGAAGGTATCCTCTAAGGGGTGTAGTTGGTCCGGAGGTAGGGAGCTAATGTCGTCGATTAAATTGCTATAATCCGGACCGGTTGTGAATTTGGTCAAGTGCGAATGGGCAGATGTACTGAGGTGGTGATCCGCATCCGGAAAAGTTGACGAGTAAGAAGTCCATCGTTCGTCCTCAGGAATGTCTGGGCTTGTCGGGCCGAATACGACGTCTGGGCTTTCAACATGCCCATTGAAGCTGCACGCTTGCAACGCGGCATCTGGGAGGCTATTCAGATCCCCTTCAGCATTGGCCATACAACCTCAACGAGGAGGGTCACCATACTTAAAGTTAAGATGATTGATGAGACCAAATCGGTCCATCATCGCTTTCTGATTTTCATCGAACGGCTGGGGCGGGTGCAATTCTTCAGTATAAGACTCGATGTCGAGATCCCCTTGGCTAGGGTCAAGTTCGGGGGTACGCTGAGGGATGGGATGATCCCACGAGACGGAAATGGGATTAATGTCCGGCATTGTCTTGATCCGTAATCCACAGTCAACATTTGCTGCTGGCGAAAGGAGTTCACATGGTAGGGAGGAGGAGGCGGGGTATTCGGTTGGGGGAGGGGTTTCCAAAGTCCTCCTGTTGGCCTTTTCAGGGCCCCCGGAGAGGGCGTCCAAAGAGTACAAAATATGGGCAAACAGTCGTCTTCGTGGCAAGTGTGATACAGACGGTAAAAGCAGTGTTCTCAGGGAGTCTCACCTCTCACATCCAGGTCCAAGGCCGGAGCAATGCCACCGGAATGGCTGACGCCGGAGAGCAAACCAAGCGCAGGTAGCACGAATTCGCAATTGAGGCTCTTTGGGCAGCAATATCAATCCGGACTTATTGCTCTTCAGTCACAGCAAGGATGTATGCAGGGAAGGAGCTTCGAGGTGGGAGGGCTGCGAGCTATGTATGATGCGAGGCGGGGGAGGGGGAGGGGGGTCGAATGGCAGACCACGCTAAAAGGCTATCAGGGCTGGACAGGAACCAAAGGCATGAGGAAAACAGCCTGTCAAGATCCTCAGCAACAGTTATCTGCGAGACGATGGAGCAGAACGAGCAGGAAACGAGGTTTGGAGAAGCGCAGACGTTCGAAAGATGAGGCAGAAAAAAAGCAAAGTTTTTCTCGAGTCATCGGATCTCAACATCCATGTCCAAAAAAAAAGCCATGCACGGATTTGACTAAACGCCTCGTTGCGCTGCTAGCTCAAACCAACGTCTGAGCTAAAAGAGTTTATCAGCAACGGTGGTGGGGAGAAAAATCCCAGTCAGATGCACGCTGCGTAGCCCCCAACAGCCTGGACAGCGAGTCGGCGACAAGACCGCGAGCAGCCCACCACAGGCCCACCCAGATGCGAGCTGATCATGATTATTATCCGTGGAGCGGGACGAGCCTGGGCAAGATGGTGACATCAGCCTCGTCTGCCGTTGGACAGGAACCGGCGGCCAGCTCCACCCACAGCAATTGGCACCACCAGACACAAGCAAAGTGACAGAACCAGTTACCAGACTTGGTGGTGAGATCGATATCTTGGGTCTTCTTTATTAGGCTGTTTAGGGTTTGCGCGGGCACTATCCCGGTCACGTGACAGTATAGACCTAATTGAAGAAAATCCTGCGTGTCTCGGCTTCCAACCAGCAGCCCCGCGAGCCCGCGGCTGGGAACCAGCTGTGTAGCTCACCGAGTCCCGCTTCGGGCCTAGCACATCTAGATATTTGGACCCCCACCCAGCTGTTTCCGGCATCCCGGCGCCTGTTCCCCCGAGCTGCTGTCCGCCAAACCAACTCCTGTCCTATCCCAAGGAACTGCTGGCCCGGGTGCCGTATCCTCGCCAAACTCAGCCAGCGTAATAAGCCTCTTGATTCCAACTCTTGGGCGTTGGGCTGGTGTTTGCCTGCCGCTGTTTGCCTTTTGTTTGCTGGCATTTCCGTCTGGCCACACGGTCAAGGCCGGCGTCCGTGACCTCTGATCGGTGAAGGGGGCGGCTCGATAGGAGCCCACCGCTCTCCGCACTTCCCTTGTGTGATGGAGGCTGCGCGGGAGGCATTTTCGCTCCCAAAGCATGATTTGCGTTTGTGTTTGCCATTTTAACATTTTATCGTCCTTTATCAAACTGTCTGTTATTTGAATCCATTAGTTAATGCCATCCCCCTCCTGCAATCCCCTCCCTATCATCCCAGTGCCTCCATACGCTTTCAGCCATGATAGGTCTCTGACCAGTCCCACCCATCCGTTTACGTCAATGTAACTTTTTCTTGTGAGCCTTAAAATTTTCCGCCTCAGCCTTGTGGCCAGCGTCCGTCTTGGGATAGGACCCCAGCGAAGAAGAACTGCATTAAGATGCACATCCTGGTAGAGACTTTTCTTTTCTTTTCCTTCCTTTTCTTTCTGCGTCTAGTTTCCTTGATTCTTTTTTATTTCCTCTATTTCCATGGGTCCGCGGGATATTATAGTTGCGTTCGTGGAGGCTCTAGTTTGGCGAACCACGACTATCTCCAAAGCTTTCTTCGAGAGACCACTATGAAGATCATCCTGGACATCAGGAGTTTGGCTGATACAAGATCATCTAGGTAGTGAATGACGACGGCCCACCCTCATGGCGCTCACCATATATCTTGCCCTTTGTGGAGGCTCTACAAAATGCCGGTCATCTCGTTTCAGTTGTCATCCCCGATTCCTCAAGGTCCTGGATCGGTAAGGCCCATATAATTGGCGAGACAGTGAAAGCGACATACGTCCTGCCAGAAGTCCTTCAGAGGAGCTACGAGAATGACAGTGACCATGATCAGAACGGCCTCGGAAATAGCTGGCAGCCTCACAACGCGGCTGGCAGCGATCAATGCACCATCACGGGCACCCCAGATCCCGCACGGGAAAGGGGCACGGGCCGTCGCCATTGGGTTGTCGTCAGCAGCACGCCCGCTTCATGTACTCAGCTCGGCCTCTACAGCCTGTTCCCAGACCGCGCGCCCGTCGACCTCGTGGTTTCAGGCCCAAACCATGGCCGCAATGCCTCAACCATCTACACGCTGGCTAGCGGGACAGTTGGCGGCGCACTCGAGGCTGTAACATGCGGCAAGAAAGCCATTGCATTATCATTTGCCAGTAAAGACCCCCAGCGCCTCGAAACCATACAAGCTGCTTCCCGACTCTCCGTCAAACTCATCAACCATCTTGCCACACATTGGCCTGATGACGTGGATTTATACAACGTAAACGTCCCTATGCGACTAGACGTTGAAACGCGGCCAATAAAGTACACCAGTATCCTCCAAAATACCTGGTCGCAGCCAAGCCTATACCAAGAAATCGATCCTCGTAATGATCGAGGCGCTTCGCAGCCGACGAAGCTTGCTGCTGCTGCTGCAGATGATGATGACGCCGCGGATCAGAACAACACGTCTCCTCCCCCCACGGAAAGTGGCGGGCAACGAGAACCGCTGCAGCAGACTAGATATTTCGAATGGGCGCCTGAACTCTCGGATATCCAACGGAGCGTCGAGATGAGCCAATGCGGGACGGACACCCATGCGGTTATGAACGGATGCACGAGGTATTTTATATATTTCTTTTTCCCCTTTCCATTCCATTCCCGGTTTTTAGTTCTTTTTTTTCTTTTCGATGCATGAAATATAGGTAGCTGGCGCTGATCTATGGATGATTTGTCTTGAATTGCTAACGACCCAATGAAATTAAAACGACGCAGTGTGACCCCTCTAATAGCGAATTTCAATCGAGTTGCTAGATTCAGCGGCGAGCTGAAGATCTGAAACGAGGCGACGACAGCAGCAAACAGGGATAGAGATAGGAGGGGGCAGCCTGGCCGTTACGAAGAGGAGAAAGGTTAATGACAGGGGGGGGGGGCACTTCGTAAGCTTCATAGAGCCATCTAAATTTGCGAGAGATGCAGGATACGAAATTCATAATTCAAAATAACAACAACTGAGCTGCTTGGCCAAATTCCATCCTTACTTCATGAAGTATCTCTACGAATGCCCTTGATGGTTTCCTTCCTAAGCCCTGCAGGTGCGCGCGTCCGTGTCTGGCTATCAAATGCCAAGCCTTCGTTTCATTGCCCGAAATCTATGTATCAAGCCAAAAAATAAAAATAAAAAGATAAGGAAAAAGGATCATGCCCAGTGTCATAATTATTCCCCCTCAGCTTTAAAACCACAAAACCAGTCCCCTGATAAGCGAAGAATGTAAACTAGCGCGTGGATTTCTCCTATTACTGAAACTCTGCATATGGACCCTGTCGCTCCCCCACACTTAGGTTGGTTAACTGGCTTTAGTGGACTCAGATCAGCAGAGCGAATAATCTGATCAACTTGGTTGCATGATTTTTGTTCTCTTTTTTTCTTGTTCTGGGGTGGGGGGGGGGGGTTTAAGAATGGATCTGAGGTGATATATCTAACAGCCAGCAACTCCTACTTAAAAGCAATGTAATTATCTTTAAAGAAGTAACCGCTATGAAGTAAATACATACAACTGCTTGAGGTAACAGGTATAGGTTCCACCACTGGCTACAGAAGTACAGAAGGTGGTCGGCCCTTTGGGAGAGTTGTTGTTGTCGTTGCTAGTCGATTGCTCGACGACTCAATGAGAATGATGATGATGATGATGATGATGATGATGATGATGATGATGAGTACCCTTAGCATCTATGTGCCGTCAGAACTGTTTAACAGATCCCTTTAGGGGACAGGATAGATAATTAACTATCTGTTGATGGATTTTGTGTTTGGGATCCGTTGGTCAATGGGGGAGGGTTGGGCATTTATCAGCCGGTTAACAGGCCATGCTGTTGATTTTGGTCTGTCCTGGTTGGGCAAGAAGTGAAGGCTGACTGCGTCAATCGATATTGGAAAAAAGGAGTATGTATATAACGGGTAGCCAAAGGAGAGTAAGTAAGGGGGTAGGGGCGATATTATAATAATAGAATTATTCAACGTAGGTAGAGGAAGCACACTGGAAAAAAAGGGGTTTACCTAACCGACGTAAAAATATAGAAAGTAGATCATGATAATAGAAGGTCGAACAAAAACAAAAAACGGAAAGTGGAAGTGGAAGATGAGGAAATAACACTGGAGGAAAGAATACACGCGCCTAGCACGATATAGAAACCAGGAGAAAATCATGCGCGGGAGACGATGTGGATCACGAAGGTCAGGGGGTGATCACATTGAGCCCGACACATCTCCAACCAAATTCAAAAACACCAAAACAAAGGTGAAAGTACATATGGCTGCGGGCATGATTCCCCATAATTACATCGCTCTGGCAGCCTCCCCTGCTCCACTTTCCACAACCGTCGCCTGCTCTGCCTTCATCTTGCCCCGGCCAACTCCTCCCTCACCAACCCCCATTCTCCGCGCGACGTACCGCTGTGCAACGACGCCAACACCTAGCGTCAGGGTCTCCTCTATCCATTCCGCAACCCATTCACGAGGATCAACGCCACCGCTCTCGATGATTTCTGCAATTGCTTCGGGAATGGTGGAATGCATGGTGCCCTCGGGGCTGTCTGCGGCAGATTCAGGTACGGGGGCATCAAGCCAATCAATCCACTTCTGAGGGACGGCTTGCGTGACTGTGTGGAACGCGATGCCATGGATGGGGTCGTGAAGGTAAATGGCGAACGAAACTTCCTCCTCAGCCTCGTCCTTCACGTCCACCACACCATCTGATGGCTTTTCTGCGTCTCCACTGGGGCCTGCCTGGAATAGGTCGGCGGGAGAAGGTTGGGAAATGGCTTGGATTGCAAGGAAGATGTCGCTGCTGCGAACAGGGTTCGATTCTGATAGGATCTCCGATGCTTGCTTGGCGGCTTCCTCTACGCCACCCCGAGTAGAGAAATATTCCGTGGCGTACGCCTCTGCGCTTGCTCGGACAAGTTTGGTAGCAACAACTGCGCCCTTGATGGCTGATATAGATCGTGGCTTTCCTACAGACACGGTACGCCACCATGGACCATCGTTCCAACCGGCAAGGGAGCTTTGTCCGACGTTGGCATCCGAGCCGCGTCGAGGTGAGGCTTCTTGGCCACGTTGGATAACAAGCAGGTCACCTCCCTCGACCTGAGACATCACACGGGAGAACACAGAATAAATCAACGGATCTAACGAAGGGTAGCCGGACAAGTCATGGGTAATATGGATTTGGAGACGCTCGTGGGAGGAAATAGGAGGAGCTAGAGTATGGATGAGGGAAGTAAATGTCGGGATCGCAAGAGTCCGGAGTTCTCCACCTATCATTAACGGAGCCCATCAGCACAATCCACGTTTACAGCTATGTGTATAGGAAACGACGTACCAAGTCCACGAAGGGCTCCGACATTCCCTCTAACCTGCTCCGCCCATCGTTGGGCCTCTTCGTTCCGCTGAATTTCCTTCACCGCAGCCTCAGCCTGCTTTACAGCAGCGGAGGCAGTAGCAAATATTCCACCCCACCAGCCTCCGCCTCCTCCTCCGCCTCCCCCGCTCTTGCTAGGTGCATCGGACGATTCTGGAGTATCATCTGCCTCCGAAGAAGTGGTATCGGCAGGCGTCATGCTTGAATGGAAAGCTCTCGAGCTATCTACCGATTTTCTAGGCGCAGACTTATCCTCACTGGGCCTGCCAGGGGGTGGAGTTACGGTGGAGGTTCGTTGGGGGGATCTGTTCAAGGTCGACGAGGTTCGGGGCGTTGGGGGTTTCTGAGAGGCAAGATCCTGGAGCTCAGCTAGAAGATCCTGTTCTGACTTTTGCTGGATGGCGCCTGGTTCCTGGGCGGCGGCTCCCTCGTCGACATTGAGGTCGTCGAACTGGGCGAGCAGCTCGTCGTTGGTGAGGGCTTGCTTCTTCGCCATGTTGGCTCTTTGTTAGGGGTGGGTTTCAGCAATTGTTGGCTTCACAGGGTTTGTAGCTGTAGGTCCAACACAAGAGTCAATAGCCTATAATGGTGTGTCTTCAGGACAGCGGTCCCATTCTCGACCAAAGGGCAAGGGATGGGTTTGGATTCGGGATTCGGGATTCTTGATGCTGGGACGTTGTTGTCCGGTGATGCTGCCAAGACTGCGGCTCTCCACATGGTGGCGGCTCTAGCCCAGAAACAGTAAGGACGCTCAAGTCACGTGTGGTCGGACAGGGCTTTGGCCCCAGAGTCAAAATAAAGCTTCGAGATACACCGTTGGAAGGTGAAACGACGCAGCTATTCCTTTGTCAGGAAATGAAACGCTTCTGTGGATGGGAGCTGGTGCTTTTACTACACTGGGACATGTATTCTCGATTCCCAATTCAACTTATTCAGTTTAAGATTCTAGTATTTCGTCTCCCATCTCCGGCTGTTTTCATGGCAACAACGAAAAATTACTACTCACGACCGGACACTACGAGGTTCAAGTAATGCAATTCCCATATACTTATCAAGTCGAAATGGATCGTTTACATTCATTTACCTCTTTGCATCCTCTCATTGTCTTTCGAGATCTTAGGGCTAGATATGTATGTTCCGCGGGGGGCACAACATTCCCACGGAAGTGGTACAGCAGAACTTTACCGTGTTGTGCTTGAATAAAAGCTTGATTCTAGCAGAACAGGCTCAATGCGACATGTTATGAATCAAATCTAGGGCTTTGTGGTTTAGATGCGAGCGGCTAGGATCCTGCGTTTTTTGTCCATGGCGGCTGCATTGAGGCGAAGAGCAGAGAAACGGGATACTAAATTCAAGGCGGAATACCAGCATTTATCATTCGACAGACAACATAATTGCCATTAATCATGACATATAGGCCAATAATGAACCCAAGTCTACACCGAATATAGAACCCTTTGTCTCGCTCTTCTTCCGTACATAATCCCGATGAGCAGCAGCCGATGCCGAAACCGGTTTTGGTGCCGAAACATTTTGGTTTTGATTTGCAATTAGGAGGCTATTATCCATTTGGCCATCTTGGAATCACAGATCCAACGAAGTTAAATGTAGTCTGATCCTTTTATTCGATGGTTTGTTCTTCGATGTTCGTTCTATATAGATCCCGCATCGACATCCCGGAACCCCGAAGTTGAACCGAGAGATCCCGGCGGGGTCGACTATCTACTCCACGATCGGAGGCTAGGATCTTTAACCCCCGACATATATAGTATTGTTGCACACCCGGAACTGTCACAGAACAGTCCATCCTCCGCGTTTATATCAATTGTCGTAAGTCCAATTGATACCCTTCTCTCCAAAAAAGAACAACAAAAACCTAACACAACGAAAGCCATCCACCCCGCCAGAACCATACACCCCTCCCACCCTCCCTCCCCCCGCACCAACAGTCAAACCCCACCATGCGCCTCCCCTACGTCCCCAACCCCCCCTCAACCTCCAACGAGGAAGAAGCCGCCATCCTCCAGCGCGTCCTCGCCCGGCGCGGCGACCGCGGCCTGATCCCCCTCGACCGCGCCCTCCTTCACTCCTTCCCCGTCGCCGACGGCTGGAACACATTCCTCGGCTCAATCCGCACCAAAACTTCTCTGCCAGACGACATCCGCGAGATCGCCATCTGCCGCGTCGCAGTGATCAACGGCGCCTGGTTCGAATGGACGCACCATGCGCCGCTGCTCACGGCGGCCGGGTTCAGCGATGAGGCGCTGAAGCTGGTTGAGCGCGGGGTTGAGAATCCGGCTACGGATGCGGAGTTGGCGGCGTTGATGAGCCCGAAGCAGATTGCGGTTTATAGGTATACGGAGGCGATGACGAGGACGGTGAAGGTGGATGATGAGGTGTTTGGGGAGTTGAGGAGGCATTTTAGTGATAAGGAGGTTGTGGAGATTACGGCGACGGTGGGGGCGTATAATTGTGTGAGCAGGTTTTTGGTTGCGTTGGATGTTGGGGAGATGAATGATAGTCGTTAGATGGTTGGATGGGTATGTATGTCCTTTGGATTTATGTGGATTGTTAAAGGTTGATAGTGTTGCTGATATCTAAGGGGTATAGGCGATGTTTCTAGATTAGATTCCCATCTACATACATCCTGTCTGCGTTCTGCTTGATGGGCCAATTGATTGATCCATAATGATTGTTGATTGGTATCTCCTGGCGAGTTTATATCCTGTTTACAGGAAGCGAGTTTGCAGGATGCACCAACTTCAGTTTGACCGCGAGAAATAGCCAGGTATTCCGTTGGGTTATAACGGATTTATACGTTAGATTTACAATAGAAATCGATAGACGAATTCTCTCGAAACAGTCCAGGATCAAATCTATTTTCAACATTACCACCCTGGTGGGGGTCCGGTATAGAAACAGGAAAAAGGGAATGTATATCACCTGGACAGACAAAGCAATTGATAGGGTAGGTACCATCAAGAAAGGACACAACATAGTCTATGATTAGGGACATGTAAAACACGAGTTTTAGATGTCTGGGTCGTTGTAGTAGGACAACGTTTGTAGTATGAAGGTGTTGCCATATTTAGCGAGACAAACACACATCCAACAATTGGATATATAGATTGGAATTACCCGTTGAATATTCTGCAACCCCAGGCTTGAATCGATTTCCGGTACGATTAATTCTTTTGTGCCAGAAGGACGGCAATACAATAGATAATAAATACATGTAGCCCGCGTTGAGACGAACAAGATGATTACATAGATCGTATTTTTAGTTTCCAATGGCTGATACACTCGCCCCCCTTTCTCGAGGTGTAATTTCACACCACGAGTGAAGTGCAGAGCGTGAAGCCAAACCCCGCAAACAAAGGATGGGGTGAGTGTGCTTCACCAGCAGCAGTGACAGGCCACAGTGAGGGGAACAAAGCAGCCCAGTGAATAGATATTGCTGCAGTCTCTGTGTTCGTCTGGTGTCCACAGCCCATAGTTACCAGGACATCCATACGCAACAATAAGCTTACATTACATACCGTAATGCGGCCCTCTGATTGGCCCAGCCAGCGCTGTGGTCACGTGCCCGCGTCCCGGCTGCCAAAACAGTAGATCCAACTTTACTCGCAGCGAGAAAAACTTAGTACAAGATGCTGCTGGCCGAAATCTCTTCGGATCTGTATGGACTCCATCCTTATTGCTGCTAGTCAAGAGCTGAGATCTCTGGCATGAGCGCCGTTGTCGACTCGTTATCCTTCTCTTCGTCTCGTTTCCCTTCCTCTTTGTTGTTCTATACATGCCTAACTTATCACCTACACGTCGCTTCTGACCGAGTTTCTACCTACTTTGCAAAAATCTCTTACTACTCCCTCATCGCCACCCTCCGCAGCACAACTCAGCGGAGCAGGTAAACACCGGCAGATATCGATTCTCTTTTCATTATTGCCTGCTTTTCCTTCTCTTGTTTACCGCTTTTATTTTACCCCGTCTGTTGAGCGGACACCTGGTTGCTTTCGCGGCGCCAATTCCACTACACCCAATTTGCGGCTGGCGAATTAACTACATCAGCAAACTTGGCCTCGACCCTCCCTGCACCCTCCCTTTTCCACAACATATTGGTCTAGTCCTCTGATGTATGGCTGCTAGCCACTGCTGGTCATTGCGGACATCCAAACCAGTTTCTTTATAGGTATGAGTCTGCTCTCTCTTTTCCTTCCCCTTGCTTCCCGCGCTTTGCTTTGGGTGATGTGCCGCCTCTCGCTTGTTACGCTTTTGAGACATAGTGCATTGTTCCTCTACATGGAACCAGCAAACTTTTTTTTGAGAGATATACATCGCCTCCAAATCAACCCCACTGCATGGGATACAGCCATCTTTTTACTACTTTGGCTGGGTTGACGGGGGTCTATCTCATCACTTGTGATATTTGCTTTTGCAGCTCTGGCGATTTTTCAGTCCTCAAACCTAATTGTCTCCACTATGCGCGCGCTATGTTCTCAAATCATTGGATTACTCAGATTGCTATTTTAGGACATTGGTCATGCTTATTCGGTATATTTACTAACCTTGTCTCTAGATTGGCCTTCTCCATCATGTCATTGTTGGTTCAAGATGATATCGACATTGGTGCGAGGGTGACGGAGCAGCCTGGGACACCTTCATCCCAGCTCCGTCGTCAACTGTCTGAACCCCCTCGACCACCATCTGTCTCAATCCAGCCAACTACAGCTGTTGATGCATCCCAACCTCGTACATGCGCCTGGTGCAAAGAATCATTTCAGGCTTCCAAAGTACACCCAACGCTTCCTTCTGACGCACTTAAGCAACATATTTTCACCGCCCATCCCGAAGTTGCAAAAGCTTCGCTACTTGAACAAGATGCTGTGGATGAAACGCCTGCTGAACTTGGTACCGATGAAACTGGGCAATCTACCCATCTTGAGACCCTGGCTCGGCAACATGAGGCTTTGCTCGCGGAAAGACGCCTGGAGTCACTATGGAACATCAATGACGCGAGGAGATTCACTAGTGACTATGATGGAGAGGACGAAGACCTCCCATCGACTTGGAAGAGTGCATTTCCAGAGTTTGAACGCCCTAAGCCATACGAAACCGAGATGGTGCCCAAGGGAAAATTCCTCCCCATCACAAAACCCGACATCTACATTGACCTCCTCAAAGATCCAGAGTCTCTCTCTACAGATAAACTTTACGCCATGACTGCCAATGCTGCTCGAGCACTCATAGTATGGCAGGATGAATGGTTGGAAATCGATAAACTATCACAACGTGCCACGCGTCAGCCGGCAAAAAAGGCGGCCAACCCAAGGAAGCTCGAAGATCCTCTCGTTTTTGAAGATAAGAAAGAAGCTATGCTTTATGGATACAAACATGATCCCCGGGAAACAAAGATAGGGTACCAGGATCCATTCATCCAAGGGGGGTTCAAACCTACTCCCACACAGCTGAAGAAGATGAAGCTCAAAGCTGCCGAAAACCCCAACGTTGATGGGTGGGATCCGATTATAATTGATGGCGTGGAGTATATCCCTGGCGTCCGGCCACCGTTGAAACCCGCACCGAAGAAAAAGCCTGTGGACGTCAATGTAGGAGACGCAAATGGCACTACAAATGGGGTGGAGCAGGAATCCGATGGACGTCCAAAACGCATCACCCGTTTTGGTGGAGTCAAACATCCCGCAACTAGAGAAACTTCACAGGTGCGAACAGAACCTTCCAGTCCTGCTGCCACTCCCACCCCTGTCAAGGGTAGGCGGCCCAAGTCTCGCGCAACATCAGTGACTCCCCAATTGGTTTTGCCTCAACAACCCGCTTCCCCAAGAACTTCAGCGCCCATCAAGGCGCCAACATCAGCTCCCAGACCATCAGCCCTAAAGCCAATATCAACCTCCGTTCCAGCTTCCACAGCTGGTCCTAGAACACCAACCACCCCAGGGCAATCACGCCGTTCGGCTACTCGCGAACGTACATCGACGCCTCTGTACGAGGACCCACTCCTTGACCCCAAAAATCAGCTCAAGATCCAGCAATCCAAGAATCCAAAGCGAACAGAAGCAATGATCATCCATTGGGCAAAATTCAACCACGAGGGCCGAACCCGCAATCCCAAACGGACCAAGGCACAAATCGAGGCAGCTAAAGCTGAGACAGACCATCAAGGCGAGGGGTCTGCAAAAGGCACCGCAGGCAGAAAAAGAAAATCGGAGTCCAAGACCTCGGAAGAAGCCCCCGGAGTCGCGAAACAAGCTCCTCATAAGAGAGTAAAGCGAGTTGCCAAACATCCACTTGTTCCTGCCGTCGAGAAAACCGAGCCTACGGGCTCATATCCAATCGTTCACCCACAGCCACAGCCACAACCCCAGCCGGAAAACCAACCACAACTACAATCGCAAGCACCTCTACCGCCACATCCGGAACTTCATCGGCCTGAGTTTTTGATGGGACCGATGAACATGCATCCACACCCACATCAACACCCGCATCCGCATCCGCATACACTACCTAGGATTAGCCCATACGATGGGCAGCCGTATCAAATCAACTACAGCCATGGTCGGCATTAACAAGTGGGCATATTGGCAGTGAGCTTAAGAATTGCTCCGAAGTAACCTCATTTATGGGAACGCGAGGGATTGGAAAGGCGTGGTAGACTGGTTTAAAGCATTTCTGGCGCGCAAGGTGTTAAGGAAATTATTTCGCTGATTCTTTTGTTTTTTTTCCCTCTGCACCAGTTCACGTTGTATCATAGGCATTTGGACCGTTTCCGTTTTTTTTTTTTTTTGATCCTTACGTTTTTACCCCGTTCTTTATTTTAGTATTTGCTTGTTTTCGGTTGGATCCGAGGTCGCTGTGGTTTGTATGTATCAACAGTGTCCGTCCGTTTGCTGCTTGTAAATAGTCCCACCCCCTATCTGTCTAACCCACTGATGGAGGAGAGGGAAACCAATAGTTTGAATACTTCAACATTACATATATTGCTTTGCATAACTCTACAACCTCTCATAGCGTACTATCGCATTTTTGTTGCTTCTGAGGTCCTAAAGTTCGATATCACGTGGTAATTGGGGATTTCACGTGACCTGATATGAAATTGTCGCAACTGCCCGAGTATCGACCTCGTTTTCTCGACTCTCATCACATTACCCCGATGACATCAACCATAATTCTTGCTTTATTGACTGCTTAATAGGGTTATCTCACCAATACATCTTCCAGTTTAATATTTCCTTCTTTTCCCCCCCACCTTAAGATCCACGATGGGTAAGAAGAAGCGTGGCCATCCCGATGTTGAGGAGCTCCTCAACCGCCCCTGGTGTTATTATTGCGAGCGCGATTTCGATGATCTGAAGATTCTCATCTCACATCAAAAGGCGAAACATTTCAAATGCGACCGATGTGGGAGAAGGCTGAATACAGCAGGAGGTAAGTTTTGGTTACAGTTCCCCCCCCCCGCATTATCATTATCTTTGAAAATATCCTTTTCTGACACCTGCCTTACCGCGTCGCAGGATTATCGGTTCACATGAGCCAAGTCCATAAGGAGTCATTAAGTGCAGTCGACAATGCCCTTCCCAACCGATCGAGTTTGGACATCGAGATATTTGGCATGGAGGGTGTTCCAGAAGATATTTTGCAAGCTCACCAGCAACGAGTCCTGACTCAATATCACCAGGCTGAGGCGGAACGACGCGCTGTGACGGGAAACCCCGCGCCGGGGGCCGCGACTGGTGGCAACCAGCCGAAGAAACCGAAGTTTGAAAGCCCGTCGGAATTGAAGAAGAGGCTTGCGGAACACAAGGCGAAGCTGGCCGAGCAGGCGGCCGGAAGTAGCAGTGGAGATGTTACTCCTGTTGGCGCTGGGCAAGCAATGCAAACTCCAAGTGGAGGATATGTAAGTTTTCCCTCGATCCATCCTATCTTAAATTATTTGATGAAACCATTTTGCTAACATTCTGGATGTTTAAGACTCCAGCTCCTCAGTACCCTGTAGCCCAACAGCCGTTGAACGGTTCAAGTCAGCAATTTCCTTACCCTCAGCCCTATGGACAGAGTGGCGCTACTTATCAACAAGGGGCGGCTTCGTTCCAGAAGCAACCCGAGTATGTTGCTCCAGGATACCCTCAATACCCGCCTGCGGCGCAGCCGTATCCCCCCACTCAGTACAGTCCTCCCGTCATGTCGCCACAACAATATCAACCCGGCGTTGCAACGATACCACAGCGGCCATTGGGCTCGAACACACCTCCAGTAACATATACACAGCAACAACAACAACCGATCCGAACTCACACTCCTCCGCAAACCACCCAATTTCCCTCTCGCCCCCCAAGTCTCCCAACTGCTCCTGGCCTTCCTCAGCGACCTAGCTTTGGTGCTCCCCAAGTCAATGCATTCCAAATGCAGCAACTCCATCATGGCCCACCATCATATGGAATGGAGCAATCGCAGAGTGGTCGAAGCTCCGTAGGTGTGGAGACTCCGGGGCAACAGCCCTCGACGTCGATTGATGACTTGATCTCGGGCGCAGCGAAGCAGGCCGATGAGCTGGCTGGCAAGTCGCCCGCGCCTAAACCCGAGGAGGGTACAGCAGAGAAGTCAGCGAAGAAAGAGAAGGAGAAATCCAAGGCTACGAAAATGGTGTATTCCGACAACGAGATAAGCCCGGAGGAGAAAATGGCTCAGTTGCCTAGGTACGCATTTGTTCCTGAACGCAAAGAGGAGATGGTCCCTGGGGACGCCACTACTGCTGCAGTCGCGGGAACCAATAACACGACGGCCCCTGGCCAACCTGTCAACCCACCGCAATAAAAACGAGCTATGATTTTTTTCCCCCTTTCCCCCCCCCCCCGTCAGCCCAGATAAAAAAATTTAACGACCTTCTCCTTTCCACTTGTCTCATCGACAATATCAAAAATGGGCGAGGATTTTTACTACTGGAGGGAATGTGGTTGTAGCGTCCAGCTAAGTCCTTCGACACATCAAAGTTTCTACACTACATGTATTCATTCCCCTGAAGTAGCGTTGATCCTCAGCAACTGTGATGAGCAGGCAGGTGCGTGTTTTCTTTTTTAATTCAAAAGGCCGACCAAAAGAAAAACCGCCAACTACCAACTGCTCTGGAATGGAACCCTCAATTCCCACTCGAAGACGATCGATTACACCTGGCCCGTGGAGGGTTCACGCAACAATTCACGCAGAGAACGTGTGACGGGAAGAAAATTTTACTCGCTACTGGTGAGTTCTGGAAACCAATGTTTCGGGGGAAGTTTAGATTGAAGGTGGGGGGGGGGGCGAGGCGAGGGATTTTTTTTCGAGGGGCAGGGAAACACATCCTCAGCTAGGTTGATTCGAACAATCTTCAACGCCCTTTTTTTTTGTTTCGATATTTCGTTCGGTTTTTTATGCGACACGAGAAATAACCATGTGTTTATTTGGCAGAAAGCGGATGAATGAGAGAGACAGAGGAGGGTGGAGGGGGGGTTTCCGAAGAAGTGACTATTTTACATTGAGCCAGTTCAGCGGAAGAAGAGAAAGGAAAGCAGAATGGACCTCCTCCTCCTTTTCTTCTCTCGTTTGTCTCCCTATCCCACAGACGCGAGAAGAGAGGAGAGCCACGTGCTGTTGCTTTTTCTTCAATGTAAGTTTCCTGTTTTTCCAAGGAAAAAAAAAAGGCTCTCCTGTAGAAGAAAGAGAAAAGGGTCCTTTTCGTCAGGCAGCAGCAAAAGACATGGTTAGTTCTCATGGTCCTTCTTCTCCATATCCTTTTCGTCGCTTTTTGTTGTCTCCCTCTCTTCTGTTTGTATCTTGCATGTTTTGTTGAGTATATATCACTAGCTTCCTCATTGTTTTGTTTGTTCCTCATGGTTGGTTGGTTGCATTTTATGTTTATTGTCGGATTTTATTTAGATCTGATAGTAGTTAATGTAATAATTTCTCCTGGTAGTAAGTCAGAGCAGGGTTATTGAAATAGTCATGGTATCTCGGAGGATTGTATGTTTCCAGGAACCATCGGAGATGATAGCTTTCGTTAACATGGAGGTTGGACTCGTAGGTAGTAGTGTTTGATTTCTTTGGATATGTCCTCATGCTGTAAATATTGTTTGAGATAAATCAAGAGAGCTGAGCTGTTGTTTCACCAATTTAAGCTTTCATGGTGGTTGTCTGAGCCATGGGTACTCGGCGACGCGGCAATATTTCTCCGCATTATCGATAAGCGCCGGGACAACGTCAGCGTCACAACCGAGCCGACTGGACATCCGGCCGTCAATGGCATGAGACATCTTGAAGGTAACAAGCCATAAAATCCTGACGGCCTCCAGATAGCGCCCTCATCCCCATCCTAACGCGGGCTGGTCTTCCTTCGAAATCATGAAGGAGAAGCCATTCGCCATGCCGATTACCGAAAGCACTCCGCTGCTGGTGGTGCACGTCGCTCCACGTCGCCCACGATACCCTCACTCAACCCTCCGTCGTTTCTGCACAACCGTCCTCGCAACTCTTCTCTGTGTTGCTGTGGTTCTATTCCTTGTCCCGTTTGCAATCTTCCCCCGCGAGCACGGCTCCCTGTGGTCCTATTTCCCATGGTCCCACCCATACCCCCCGTCCTGGCCACACGGCCACGGCCTCAACTACACCGCCCTCCAGAACATCCTCCAAACGGTGCCGAGCGAGGAGAAAGCCAAGGAATGGAGTAGATATTACACTTCTGGCCCTCACCTGGCTGGGAAGAATCTCAGCCAGGCCGTGTGGACACAGGAGAGATGGCGGGAATTCGGCCTCCAAACGAATATCGTTTCCTACGATACTTATATCAATTACCCCGTCGACCACCGGCTTGCATTGCTGGAGAAGAACGGCGATAACACCACGGTGAAGTTTGAGGCTACCCTGGAAGAAGATGTTTTGCCGGAAGACTCGACTAGTGGCCTAGCTGATCGCATCCCGACTTTCCACGGCTACTCGGCCAGTGGGAATGTGACTGCGCAGTTTGTGTATGCCAATTTTGGAACATACCATGATTTCGATGATCTTGTCAAGGCGAACGTAAGCCTCGAAGGCAAGATTGCGTTGGTGAAATATGGCCTTATCTTCCGTGGATTGAAGGTGAAGCGTGCGCAGGAACTTGGAATGGTTGGTGTTGTTATCTATTCCGATCCGCAGGAAGATGGCAATATAACGGAGGAAAATGGATACAAAGCGTATCCCGATGGTCCCGCCAGGAACCCTAGCGCTGTACAGCGGGGCAGCGTGCAATTTTTAAGTTTGTCCTCTTGTTTAAACTCCTGATGTCCTTTTTATAGTTGCTAACCCGCCTATAAGGTATTGCACCCGGAGACCCCACCACCCCAGGATATCCCTCTACACCGGATGCTCCCCGACAAGATCCTAGCGGCTCTACTCCTTCTATCCCTTCTCTGCCAATCTCCTACAAAGAGGCCTTGCCGCTGCTCAAGGCTCTTAATGGTCATGGACCCAAAGCCTCTGATTTCAACAAATACTGGCAAGGCGGCGGGCTAACCCATAAGGGAGTGGAGTATAACATCGGCCCCTCGCCAGAAAACGTCGTTATCAATCTCTACAATCAGCAGGAGTACGTCACTACTCCTCTGTGGAACGTTATCGGGGTGATCAAAGGCACCATCCCAGACGAGGCTGTCGTTCTAGGCAATCACAGAGATGCGTGGATTGCAGGAGGTGCAGGCGACCCAAACAGCGGCTCGGCCGCTTTTAATGAGGTTATTCGCAGCTTTGGCGAAGCCCTGAAGGCCGGCTGGAAACCTCTTCGCACTATCGTTTTCGCAAGCTGGGATGGCGAAGAATATGGCCTAATCGGATCCACGGAGTGGGTGGAAGATAACCTGTCATGGCTTCAAAAGACGATCGTTGCGTATCTCAACGTTGATGTCGCTGCTAGCGGCCAGCGTTTCAAAACAAGTGCTAGTCCCTTGTTGAACAAGGCGATCTACGAGGCCACCAGCCTTGTACTTTCTCCAAACCAGACCGTCAAAGGCCAAACTATGCGTGACGTCTGGGATGGTCACATCTCCACAATGGGAAGTGGAAGTGACTTTACCGCTTTCCAGGACTTCGCCGGTATTCCTAGTCTCGATTATGGCTTTGCCGGGGGCCATGACGACCCAGTCTACCAGTACCACTCAAACTATGATAGCTTTGACTGGATGGACCGTTACGGCGACGCGAACTGGACTCATCACACCGCCATCGCGAAACTCTGGGGCCTGACCGCCGCCAATTTGGTCGAGACGCCCGTTCTGAACCTCAATGCCACCGACTATGCGACCGGATTAGCAACATACCTCAACTCAGTGAAAGCTAAAACAGCTGACAACTTCAGCTTCAAATCCCTCGACGTCGCCATTGCGAAAATGTACAACGCTGCCGTCGCATTTGACGCATACACTGCGTCGCTTACCGCGCAACTCAAAGAGCATCTGCCCTGGTGGAAATTCTGGAAGAAGATCCAACTCTTCTTCAAGATCCGAGCCGCAAATGACAAGTATAAGTTTTTAGAACGGAAATTCCTGCACAAAGAAGGCCTGGATGGCCGAAGTTGGTTCAAACATGTTGTTTTCGCCCCGGGCTTGTGGACGGGATATTCGGGCGCTACGTTCCCTGGTCTCGTGGAAAGCTTTGATGCTGGTGATTTGAAGAACGCTGAGGTGAGTATTTGCCCCCCGCACTCTGTATGTGCGTGCATTGATATCTCTGACAACCTGGGACATTTAGAAATGGAAACATATCATCAAGAAGAAGATCGACGACGCCACTGCTCTCTTGACATAATACGTTCCGAGTTGTGAAATGGACAATGTTTTCTCGGTCCGGCATTCAATATGCTTCTCGGGCGCAGGCCGGCCCACATTAGTCCATAGAGAACCCTTATTCGGCATTTCAACGTACAATATTCTCACCCCTCTATTTTTGCGGGAACTCTTACGATCTTTATGAAATTGGAAAAGGACGGAAACCTTATTATTTATTCATTATATACTCCATATATTTATGTCATGGTTAGCCAGCGGTAAAAATTGGTGGTTTTGATGTTATTTTTAGCCTCCTGCTAACCACTGTCCCTCAATAGTCATGTGAATCAATACACACGGCCATGGGATAACCAGCCAAGGGCTTTTATTCTCCACTGCAGCCGGAGCACCTCCGTGCGGGGAATCCAGCTCTCCATATATGAACCGCCTGTTCCCTTCATGTTAGTAGAAAAGGGATAGACAAGCCCCTCGTTTTAGTTACCTTTTTTTCTTTTTACAAAGAGGGCCGGCCACTTGACACAAAATTTTTCGATGGATCCATATCACTTTTCCTTTCGAGGCCCCTTCTGAGGTCTATTTGCTATTTATTTCATTTATATATCCTTTTTAGCACTTTGTGATTATTGCTTGAATATATGCAAAAATGAACCCCAAATATCTTCCATGTTTACCACCACTAAGTTTTGGATATCTAGGCTCCTCCAATATTACATACACAGCGGCTATCTCAACAAGCCTTGCACAGCTTCATAAGAGAATGAAGGATAACTCTCAAAGACCCTTTCTTGACTCTGGCTAATCTTTTCTTGAACCGAATACCCCATTATATAAATATGCGACCTATCAACTAACGACCTGCCTATATTATCCCCTGTCTATGCAAAGGTATATCAAATCCCCCTGTATTTCGCTTTGAATGCTACTATGCTCGATGACAGTGAGAAAACGAAAAAGAGGGAGAAAGGAAAATACTAGCAAAGAAACAGGAACCGAGATATATACTCCTAGAAAAAGAAATTTTGGTTTGGCATGGATTTTTTTTTTTCGTTCGTGGCCGTGGCGTCAACTGCGTGTGTCGTGTTACATCTTCGTCGTATCTTTTTTCTCGGAATGCGAGTTATTTGTGCAGCTTTGGGTGTGTGTCTGGGGGGGCGCGGGGCGGAGCTCAGGGGCTGAATTGGAGACCGCCGCACAATCCATCTATGAGCGGGAAGGTGGTGGTGGATTATCGATTGTCCAATATCCCTCTCCCGAACTCTCACTTGACTCCTCTATGGCGTCAAAACCACCCTTCGTCACCCCAGACACTGAGGACATCGTTCCATTGCAATCATTTCGATGGCCATGCACCCCCGGAACTGCGTTTGTTCTCGCCTCGTCGTCGCCCCCCCTATCGTTCCTATTTCCATCCCCAATTTGGCCACCATCCTCCTCGTCCTCCTCCTCCTCCTCCTCCTCATCGTCCCCCCTCTGTCCAAAATGATCCTGATCCTCCACCAAAAAAACCGGCACCGAACTCAACGCGGCAACCCCCGATAACAACCACCAGGGCAAAATCATATACCCCTTCTTAACACCCATCGAAAACGCCGCCCCAATCCCTGCGGGACCAATTGCTTTCCCAATGGCTGATACACTCGTCGCAACCCCGTTTAGCGTGCCTAGGATTTGCATGCTGGCCGCTGAATTCGTCAACAGAATCATATTACAGGGAAACGAGAAGACGCCACAGGATAGCTTGCCGCACATGAGGGCGAACGCGGCAAATTGGCGCGAGGCATTGGTGGGGAAAAGAACGGTGAAGGGGGTCATGAAGAATAGGAGGGGGTAGACGACGGCGGTGGCTCTGAGGCAGTTGCGAACGCCGTAGCGTTGGCAGACGTAGGGGAATATGAGGAATTGGAGGACCATGCCTATTATGCCTTGGATGGTGTAGAGGATGCCGATTTGTTGGGGGTCTAGGGTGGGGATGTTTAGTTATCTAGTTTGGGGGAGATGGTGGTGGAAGGAGAGAGGAGGGGAGTTTTTTTTCAATAGTTTTGCACATACCCATACCAAAGCCGCCTGAGAACTTGAAGGGGAGTTTCACGTCTGGATTGGCTTCGAAGGTTTGTATTGGGTGGTTTAGGAAGACGGGAAATAGGGAGTCAAATGCAAGGGTGTGCAATGACATGGTAGCATATGATAGTAGTACGAGATTGGATTGGAGAGTCAATATCCTCGACCAAGGTAACGAGGGACTAGAGCTTTTTTGGGTGATTTTCATCGTGTTGGTATTCGGCTCCGTATCGGTCTCGCGGCTCTCGTCTCCATCGAGCAACGGGGTGGTCTCGTCGCCATCCTCTATTACGAAGCCACGGGGAGTCTTGTGCATCTTCCGCCGCACGAATGGTTTTTTAAGCATGCTTCCTAACATCAAGCCATAATCGCGATGGCCTCTTTTTGATTCGAGAGTTTCCTGATTGAATGATCTAAGCATCATTTTACCCAGCTTTGTTCGACTTAAAGAGATAGCAGGGCGTATACGAAAGGAAAGAGGACCAACTCACCTGAAGAAACAAAAACCCCGTCGATATCGAAATGATAAAGAACACGGCAACCGCCATATTCGGCAACGCATACGGATACTTCTTGAAGAACTCACTATTCCCAAACATCTCCTGATGCTTCTTCGCCGGGTTTGCCAGCGCCCCTCCAAACGCAGGACCAAATATACTCCCAATCGTCCACACCAGCGGCATGATACTAAACGCCCTGGGCTGAAGTTCCTTCTGCGGCACCAACTCCGCGACAACGGTCCTCAGGATGCCCACATTCCCATTCCCCAACCCTATGACGGCGCGTGCGAGTATGGCCATGGCCAACGAGCTCGAGAAGCCAAAGACCAAGCTAAAGGTCATGTTGATGAAGAGGCCGATGAGGATGATGGGCTTGCGGCCGACACGGTCCGAGGCGGCACCCCATGGTACGGCGGTCAGGCATTGGCAGAGGGAGAAGATTGCAGAGGTGAACCCGACCCATTTGGCGACTTCGTTTTCGTGGATTCCTAGGCTGCGGATCATTTCAGGCTACGGATTTGTAGCGCCCTAGGACGGGCCCGACACCTGGTCTGGTGCTCGGGCGGGTCGCGGGGTGCTTTGGTTAGAAACGGGTTGCATATCGTTGTTGGGTGGGAAAGGGTGTATGTATGGGAGGCGGGTAAATAGTGTGAATTCCTTCTTGGGAGGATGGTAATTATTATCCTTCGACGTGTTGTAGAAATGGTGTAGTATAGATGTAGCGGGAGGGGATCGGGGAAGACGGATAGTATTCAATAAAGAGACAGTGTTCGTACAAGGTATGGGAACACAGATGTGAAAATGACTGATGACATGCAACCATAGATGAATTATCTTAGCATTCTATTTCTTCATTTGTTTCATTTTTTGTTTTGTTCCAACCACGCTCCACGAGGAGCCACGAGGAGCGGGTAATTGCATTGGGGGGACAGAAGGTTGGGATATACCAGGTTCAGCGAATCGGCATATTGCTGCAGAGAAGAGAAAAATGCAGGATATCAGTTAGCGGCTGGTTTACGACTAATGAGGGTGAAGTGTTTTTCTAGATGTTCCTGTTCGAGAGGGCATGTAAATAAACCCATTCAGACATACACAATATTATAAACTGCTGCACGGGCAGCTTGGCCGTCTGTTTCTTCATGATGAGAGCCGAGACGCCTTTGCTTTTATTTCTCGCTCCAGGTAATGCTGGCGGTGGGGAGCCGCCGAGCCGGATGGCGCAGTTCTCTGGGGTACGGTGGGTTGATTTGCTCGAGAAAGCATCGAAGAGGGGAGATGGTCCTGAGTCAAACGAGGGGGTATACGGCTCTATCCGAGCAGCCCAGGCTCGAGACTTCTCGGCAAGGGGGCAAATATCACAGAAAAAAAGGGCCTACGGTGAGAAATGAAAAGAAAGAAGCAGAGGAAGCGGAGGTCAGAGTCATGGCGAGTCTTACGCGCTGAAGCTAAGCTGGGCGACGGCAGGAGTGGGTCAAAGAGCCTGGTGGCGCCGGAGGGGTTCGTCTTTTGCTCTTTATTAGCTGATAATTGACCGATGCCGGCTTGCATTCGGCATAACTCTGTCCTGGGGCCTCGGACACCGGTGCTATATTCTCAGCCCTGGGTGCTAAAAGTCAACAGGACTAACCTGCGCATCGAGTAGTTAGTGCACCACAATTGCGCTGTGATGACCACCGAATTCCAATATTTGAGCAACATCAATCCCTGCTCTAGGCCCAATCCCCTCTCACACTAGGCCTGGGAAAGCTTAGATGACATTATTGTCCAGGATGTGGATTGGAGTGGAGAGAGGCAGAGCTCGTGCATTATTCCCCGCTCTTGTGCACAGGACATAATACTAAGAAACATTTAGATACAGACTGAGTAGTATCCTCTTTATTAATCAACTGACGAGATTGTTGTATAGGCATGCGTAATCCTGCCAAATGCGGGGGAAAATGGGCCCTTGGTGCAGGAACTAAATAAATAACATGCTATGGAAGCCCATAATTGAAACTGCTACTACAGGTCATATGGGACAGCCGGTTCGTGAATCTGGAAACGCCGCACAGCAGATGACAAGGACATCATAGCTTCATAAGGCTAAAGCAGTACATAAATCCCTCGTGGAAATTCACCCCTCTATGTATGCATGTACGAACATGACGGACCGTTGCCGACGGACCCGGGGCCGGACTATTATGCCGACCAACCACACCATTGCCTTGCCTGGTTATTTGTCCCACGAAAGAAGAAAAGGGGGGAAATGTCCAGACATAGATAATGGATCCTCAACGGATTGCACTTGCCTCTCAATTTGTTGATAAGACCTTCCAGCGTCTTGAAGTATATCCAACCAGTGTCTTGCAAAGACCACTTTATCTTTGTTGGCTGGATCCATTTCATCCAGTGTCAGGGCCACAAAAATACCCAGATATTTATAACTAGAAGGGAAAGTGGCGGTGTTTCCCCTGATTTCTAGTTAACATTTGGGTTGATGTTGTCATCTGCCAACATGAGGTTAGCAATTTTCAATTGGGCCCCCAATGCTGCGCAAATAGTGAATAGCTTCTCAATATGCGGTCCAGGCAGTTGCTGCGGACCACAGAATTCGCCGCAGGAGCAGCAACGAGCTTCATAGCCTCCGCTGGCTGCAAAATGCAACGCTGAGTCGCTGAATGATATGGAGATAGGGAATGATCCCTTCGAGTCAAAAAGTGTTTCAGACTAGCAACTGCATTGAGATATGGCTCAGCACAAGCAAGTGCTTTTGAATGTTGTCTTCCAATGCTCTTTCAGCTGGCTCCTAAATAAAGAAAGCAGTTAGATTGGGCTGTTTTGTTTTCATGGCATTTCCATCTAGCGCGCGTTGGAGTTGACATCTGTTACGCTCATCTTAACCCCTGAATCGAGTAAACCAAGGAACACTTCCATATAACCTTTCAAAGCGGCATGCAAAACCCAGGGGCGCCTCTCTTGGATTGCTTCCATGGACAGCCAGCAGCACTCTAACGAATTCCTCATTCATAGCCTTCATATGTAATGCTTGTGAGAAGTGATAGACATCCCGCTTGATATCCAGATTGGTCCTGACTTCCAACGCAACCTTAATAGCCGACGCATGATAGTCCACAGACACAATCAAGAGGGAAGAGTAACTATATCTGACTCCTTTCAGGAGTCGACATAGAACCCCCCTATCTAAAGAACAACTTATTACCTATACAATACATCCTCCCCTACCTTCCACAACACTGAAGGCTCATATCTGCCGTCTACTTTCCCTCTAGGTCATTCTGGTATCTGTAATCTGTTTCCCCTCATCTCCTGGCTGCTAACAATTGCATACATGAGGGATAGTACATACCAGAGGTTCCCAGGATCCGCCTGCATCCCGTCCATCCCAAGTGGAAAGCGGACTATGGCATCATGCTCATTCCTTGTGGCAAACAACTTTAGTTTTCTTCTGTTTTCGTACAATCTCCCTTTAAACTAGCATTTCGCAGCACCGTGTCGCTATCCATAGCGGTGTCGATCTGAGATATTTGATTCCTCGCAATAAATGATATGAGATATCGTTCCAGAGGGGGGATTGGTTCGAGGGGATGAATCGGTGGCCCGTTTGAATTTTTGGGTAATCTAGTGAATAGATAAGGGGGTTAGTTTGGCTCCATTGCTCCGCCTACTATGTGAGGAGAATATATGACCCAAGGAATCGATCCAATGTAAACGGGTATGGTATTGGTGCGTTAGTCTAGCCCACTTAAGTAGAGATAGAGAAGAAAGGAATATACCCATAGAATAATAAGTGTGTGCTTGAAGGACATTTTCCTCCGGTTTAATTTTATTTTCTGCAAACAATCGGGATGAAGAGAGTAAGTAACCAACACTCTGTTTGCGACTTGTTGGCATGTAGTTAAGGCATGGCAACCAATCTGATTGGTCGGGCATTGACATTGAGCGGGATTCCTTCAAGGAAACCCCTAAACACCCGTAACAAGGGGGCCAAATGAAATATGCGGGGCCCCTAGTTCGTTCCTGTAGTGGCAAGAAAAGCCACATAGAAACTCCTTTGTAATTTGAGTTGAAAAGCGAATAGAAACAATTCCGGTGGATGAGCAGCTGACGGACATAACACGGAGCAGAGCAGGCCACCCTGGTCCTGAATAAGAAGGGTGAACAAACATATAACATTCAAAGTATTGGCCGTTCTATGAATACTTCTTGTACTGATCCACACAATTCAGGACATATGATGCCCTCTCATTGTTTCAGGAGGAGTAGATGGAATAGGGAAAGGCCGACGGAGTTCATCTCATAGCCAGTATGACATGATATGATGGGCGGTTTTGTAGATTTATCGATTTCTGGTTGCATCTGAAGGTAAGGAACTAGAGATAGATATCTGCTGCTGTCCGAATGGGAGAAAGGCAATAAAATTAACAGATGGTGACTGGCCAGGGGGTTGGACTTGAAATATGAAGCTTCATTTTTAAATCGAGCATGGGGACAGGTCAAGTCTGAGATTTTAAGTAATATCTTGCACTAGACTAGGCCCCATTAGACAACTAAAGTAGTATTTTTTTGTTGTACAAAAAAAGGGAGAAAGGTATCTGGCTAGTTTGTTAGAACATACACTTTTTTAGAGAGATATAAGAAATTTGTCCCCAGATAGGCATACTTATGGCTAGGAGGGGTTCATCGAGTAAGCCGTAGGCGCGGGGGTGAGTTGGAGTAGGAATAAGGAGCAGAACAACAGGGCGATTTCGGATAGCAACTTGTGCGGTCGTTATGTATATTATTCCCTTCCGTATCAGGAAAGTGCACGCAGATTTGCAGTGCATAATATTCCGCTATCAATGATGACGGTGCGCCATATCGAACAATAGCAAGCGTGATTGTGGCAGATCTGAGATTGATATCCATATTGCCGGGTTCACACCTAGGACGGCTCGTCATGGCGCCCGTGGGGTAAACCTAAACCCTAACTATGGACGGGCCAAAGCGCAAGGCATGCGAATCCAGTTAACATGGAACCAATGACGAATGAAGAATGTCCCTCCATGGACTGCGATCAATGTGCGCATCCGAGGAAGATACGATTGGATGCACAGGAAAAATTCTCGGGTATATACTCTTCGGGCCAATTGCCCTCACCCCGCGAAAAAGTGGTCGGACAGTTTTTTTTCCTCTTCTGAATCCGAACAGTTAGCGGCTGAACTTAGGATTCGGTGCGGTGGCTTCGAAGGATACGTGGGTGTCGAACATCTACGGAGTCAGCATACCACTCTAACACCCAAATCAAGAAGTACAGTTCATTTCAGTTTTGACCTGTCGATCCCAACAAACCAGATGAGAAAAATTAAACCCCTCTCTCACAGCAGACAATAGAATTGTGACTTCCACTGCTGATGCATGCAAGCATCCGGCGGGAGCATCGTATTATTGTTGCATAGCACTCAGGCGGATAGCTGCTAGATTGTCGTTTAGATTCTTTGGATGTTGCGTACCCATGTACCAGGTGCCGCGAAAGAGAAAAAGAAAACGACCAGACTCTCGATCTCAACCCGAACACAATACGTACTCGCCATGCTTTTGCCGTCCGAACGGCAACGATTCCAAGACCGTACTCGAGCAAACGTGGAGGGAAACTGTGTCGTTTCCTGAGGAATACATTGGCCCCAACCCGGGAAGGTAAATAAGCAATACCTTTGGCTTGGGGAAATTGTCACTTCAATGGTAGATGAACCAAAGCCACAATGCATTGGTGGCTGAGGCGCGTTTAAATCATGCCGTCCTTCAGATAGTAGCTGCGACGGGGTTGAAACAACGCCAGAGGGACTTGAAGTAGCTAGCATTCAGCACTCTGCCGACGCAATGGTCAAGCTGATCAGGATTGTGCTTGGCGCTCCTCAGTTCAAGACAAACGATTGTTCAGAGTAGCTTAAGCAGGGAACCCCAGAAATTGCGGAGAATGGATTGGACCCAGCTTAGGATGCGAATGGGACAAGGATAAACCCTAATTTATCACGCTATCCCCATGAGAAGAGATAAACTTGACCAGCGCAATGGGTTTCCCACCTATGCATTTCCGTAGCCTAAACATTTCGGAAATCCATGGTTTCACTATCATGGGTGTAAAGCATATCGGTATATGGGTCGGTGTTTGAGACGGGCTTGATTCTCTCGAACCAAGGCTTCGTAGTGCGACTACACCCGGCCACAGCCCAGAGGAAACAAGCAAACATGATGTATAGAAAAATGCTATCTTTGGAATAGTTCAAGAAAAATCGGAAACGTAATGTTGCGTTTTGCCGAGTAGGAAAAAAATTTGACAGAGGGATGAAGGTGACCAGATGTCGTGGGAGTTTGTGCTCGCGTATCCAATCATGTAAAACGCATGGCTGTGGTGCGCTGCTAAACATACGGCAGCAGTAGAATCACCCGCCTTTTTGTCCGTCGCCCAGGTAGGAATCTTTAGGCCATTCCTTACCTTGGGATTAGAGAGAGAAGAGAGGCCGGCTACGCGCCAGCGCCTCCACAAAACGACTAAGATCAATTGGTATCTTGTAAGCTGCTATTCCAAGAATCAAAGGTGCGAAGCACAATTCCCCAATACCAGTTATTTGGACAACGCTATTGGCGAGCGTGTCTTGGGAGTCAGGACTGGGTGGATGGATATTCAAGTCACTGAAGTCAGGGGTTAAAACAACTTGAACTTGAAGCGAGGATGTCGCTAACTAATCGGAAGGTTGCCAAGACTTCCAAGGTTAAAAAGTTAACTAACTACTTTTGGATGGCTGCTGTCACGTGCATTGGGTTAGCTCAGCACGTTGGGCAAAGTTGAAATCGTGGGAAGCAATTTGATTATCCACAACATTAGGAAAGAAATCTAACTAATGAACGATACTATCCACCAATTTAAGAAGTGCGAGCCGTTGGTACAAAGAATGAAAACAAATGCAGTATCCCTATCCTGGAGTCCTTTCCCGCCCCGCTACCCCCGAAATGAAGATACAAACCAACATCCAAGTTTATCTTATCCCCCGTTCTCCTAAATATATGGAGAACTATTAGCCGCCATACTGCAAAGAGTGTCTATCCAGCTATTCAGGCCCAGCTAATCCTACCACTCGTCGATGTGAGATTTAGAGGTGAACCGTTATTTTTGTCTCATCGAACGCGTCTCTTTTGAGGTATCGTTCGGAAAGCTCACTTGAAGGAACGAGAAATTAGCAAGGCATTCACCCCTATGCGCGGCGCAGGGTGAAATCCGTTGATACTCACTGCCAAAGTACGCTGCCTGTGGCTTGCCATCTCAACTGTTCGACGTATTCTGCTAGATCCTCTTTCTCCTTTCCTTCGAGAGCTGGAAGTTGTTTTTCTGAGTCGTCGACTGCATGGTAGGACTCTTCAACAAGTTCTACAGTATAGTCGACTGCTTCTTGCAGAGTCATCCCTTTGCACGTCATGAGAAGCGGCACAATATTGTCGTATTGGCCGTCTTTCTGAAAATCACAATTATGTTAGTGCCCATTCTCGTCGGCGTGGAGTGTCTTGATCTGGGTCCGAAGTTTTTGTCAAGCCAATGACACCCGAAGACCAGAGAATAAACTCACAATCTCTTTCTTGACGGAAAACAAGTCGTTCGTGCTATACCGAGACCAATCAGCACTTAACGGTCAAAAAGCGGATGGTCTACCGTCCAGTCCTACTTACAGGGTAACTATCCGTACTATATGGTATCGGATTGTGCGCATGGCTTTGTGTTGCATGATCTCGCGAGAGATCTCCAGGCCACTAACAAAGCTGCTAGGCTGTCAATGTCGAGCCGTCGAAAATTCATCCTGGGGAGACGACTTACGGTATCAAGTCCATGGTTGGGTAAACTCCGATGTTGACGATTCTTTCTTCTATGTACTCCTCAACTGGGGGTAGGTATGTTTCCCGCTTCTTGCTAACGGACAAAAGACAGTTGACATATTCTATTGTCGTTTCCAAGAATTGCTCTTTGGCAGCTGTGCTCACACGCCCTGTCAGTCAGGGGCATATACAAGGGGCTCTTTGGTTGCCTGCTAGTCGGTATTGGAACGTACTTTCCGAGAATCCCATGGCTAGTTTTGGACCGCAACTTCGATAGATGTGGCAGCTTTGATAAACGACAGGTTCTGGCCCGGTTCGGTTGAGGTCCATCCAGTACTTCAAGAATTCGATAACGTGTTGGTTTGCGAATTCGTCCGCTTTAAGGAAATTGTCCGCATCTATGATCGGCACGATCGTGTAAATTCCCAGTACGTAAGATGCTCAAGGAGGGTGGCTTACCATCATCGAATGCGAAGAACTGAACGGATATATGTTAACTCATCATAGCTATCGAGTAACGAGTTGATATTGGGAACAGCACCTACCCAAGCCATTTTCTCAAACAGCACCTGAAACTTCTCGGCCGATGCCTTGGGAAAGAGGCATGCTATACAGTGACTGAGATTGACCTTTTTGGCCATCTCCCGGAGACCTTCTTTCTCTATCCATCTAAAAGCGCACCCGGATCAGCATCCAATATCACCGAACTGTTGGCTTTGGGGCTGGAATACTCATCAACAAAGGCATCCTGCTCGTCACGGACCCTTTCATAATTCGGGTTAACACCAAGATACCACCCAGGCAAGCACTTGCAGAGGTAAGGAATTGTATATGTCTGGCCCTTCAACAGATTAACAATGTGTTGCTGCTGTTCTTTGAGAGTCGCATTGCTGAAGGAGATCTCAGAAGCATGACCGGAAACAACGGAGCTAGCGGAGCTGGAGCAGGCGTCTGGATTCATCTTGTCCACGGCGAAATGTTTCGCAGGTGTACTTAGGATTGATGGAGCTTCTGTGGATTGAAGATGGCTAGGAATGGGCAGACTATAAAAAGGGATGCGATGATCTTTCGACTTTTATATGCATCAAAGAGGACAAGTGAGCCTCCTTTTAAAGCCCGTGGATTTGGGTCCCCCCACACATCATACACCTGCATCAAGTGCGCCATAACCTCGAGAGCTTAGAATGGGGCGTGTTCGAGTGGCAACAGTGAGCTCCGGAATTCCGTTTTTGTTTTTCTTTCCCCGTTCCTCATTTGTCGTGTTCGGCCTCTAGGGAGGCCGTGCAGATTTCACTACAACTCGCCCTTGTGCAGCGAGGATGTTTTGTTTTACTGACGGTTTCGATTCTAATACTTTCCCTACGTCTATTATTCCATCGTTCCTCAATATTCAATACAGTTCCCCATTTCCGGGATTGCCAAGTTTGATTCCTCTACCTGAGAGTTTATGAGACGGAGCATCTCCGAATAGCTTGACCTCACGGCCAACCCCTGTTCTGGATCGTATATTTGGAAAATACATACTAGCTTGCAGACGGAGTAGGGGGAAAGAAATTACTGCTAATTACTGCGGCAATGCGTGGTACTAGCATTCTTGAACAAAGAATACAATGTGGAACATGCATCTCTATGGCGGCCATGAGGTAAAGACGCGATAAGGTTACGATCAAACATGTCGAGGACAATAGTAAGGAAATCTCAATTGATAAAGCTAGCAGCCACCCTCGAGCTTAGTAGAGTTTTGGTGTAAATTTGTTTGGATATTCGTCTTTGTCCAACCTATTAGCAACAGTGCAGCTGTTTAGTAGAATGCCGGGTTGGAACCCTGGCACCGAAGCGCGAAGGATGAAAGCTGGCGTGATGCCAGCAGATCCGAGTCGAAGACATTCGAAAAACATCCAAACCTTACCACTCCTATGGGTGACGTGACTGTTTGCTATCGCCTAATGCCCAACATAGTGTCATATCCAGCCACAGAATTTCTTTTGGACGACGCTCAGAACCTAGGAGTGGAGATTTCCCCTCGTCATCCATCTGATCTAATACTACTCCGTACTAGTATGGGTCGACAACGCTCGTGGCAAAAAAGGTAACCGGGCCCTTACGTTAAGCGCAGTACGGACCCTCATATATGAGGGTCCGACATCTCAACGGAAACCGCCATCTCAACGTCAAATTTCACCTTTAAAGTTGAATAACTCCCCAACAGAGATAGAATCAAAAGATATAAGCTAATCATGACCTAATCTAGCTTATTCTGTGATCTCCTAGTAAATTTGGTAGTATTTAGATTAATTCCTTGGTCTCAGCTGGTTGTTAAAGTTTAGGAGTTCTAGTTTCATGCTGGTCTCATAAATAGAAATAAGAAATCTCATATCTCCCTGAGAAAACCATTAAATTTAATTTTTATAGTAGGTAATTAAAGCTAGGGATTCAGAGATTTAATTCCTTATTAAAATATATAAGGAAGTTATTGCATTGGGGAGTTATTCAACTTTAAAGGTGAAATCTGACATTGAGATGGCGGTTTTCGTTGAGATGGCGGACCCTCATATATGAGGGTCCGTACTGCGCTTAGCATCGTGGTGGTGGTTATGTAAGCGTAAGGGCCCGGTTAGCCAGGTAGCTGTGCTCGAGGACCACCATGCGGCCCTGACTAAATCCCCCCGGGGTTTGTGTCTTCGAAATGATTGGCACGGGAACCATAAATAAAGAGATCGTGTAGTTGGACACCCTCTCCACGTAATGGGACACCCCCTCTAACCCGATTGGGCCTTAGCACCAGGAATAAGCGACGCTAAGCCAATTACGGGGCATACTAGGCCTAATGTGGAAAGGCGCTACTTGGCATGATTATATAATCTTACCACATCAAAACTGCCTACGTAGTCAACATAGCGAGTGAGCGAGCACTGAGCGCCCGCCTGCGCCGCAAAAGATTTAATGATTTTGCCAATTCATTCAAAAATGCAATAAAAAAAATCAGACTCTATTTCCTATTTAGGACTAGCTTGGCAGCTTATGTAATGGCTGCCTCCCTGGCCCTCCCTACTATCCACCACACCTGCCATGCCTGCCATGCCCACCATGTCCACCATGTCCACCACACCCACCATGCCTGCCATGCCCGCCATGCCTGCCATGCCTGCCATGCCCGCCATGCCCGCCTAGGAGCTCCATGGCGCATTCAAATGTAAGGGGTTGAGATAGAGAGGTTGATGAGAGATTGAGAGATTGAGTGATTGAGAGATTTGATGAGAGTTTGATGTGGAAGCTTAAAAATGCGCTAGTCCCACTTAGTCCACACTAAGGCCTAATTGGGTTAGAGGGGGTGTCCCATTACGTGGAGAGGGTGTCCAGCTACACGATCTCTAAATAAAAGCCCGAACCGTCCCTTGGGTTTACAAAACTCCCCAAGCTAGAGCTTGTTTCAAAAATTGTCCCTGAGGAAGTCAGTCCGATTCTTAAAGTTACCTGCCACTATCCGTCGCTCGCAAACATATCGACAGGGGGGATCTGAGATAATTGACTCTGGTTATCATTATCTTCAAACCTTTTCCATATTCCGCGTCGATTGACCAAACCATACCATGATAGGGACAAATGGCGAAAAATGGAAATCCTGTCAAAAGAACAATACTAACGACCCGTCGCGGCCTTTCGCGGCCTTAGTACGCCTTACGTAGTCTTTCCTCTGAGTTAGTCTGCGCTCGGTAATCGAAGCGCGGTGCTGGGTAGCTACCAGCATAAACTAAAACCCAGTACCGCCTTGGGAGTACGAATCGTGTCGGTGTAATAGTTGCGAGCCTTGCCGAGAGCGTCGTGGAGATCAATGGATGTTGGATTAAGGTAGTTAAATATGTCATTCGCTGCGCGCATGATTTAACTTTATATTGTTCGTGCCCTGGTTTGGTCCAGGTTAGGTCAAAGGACTTCGGAACCTTCCAAATAGCCACGACCTGGAACTTCTTTTTGGAAACAAAAGGCACTGGTTAACTAGTAACTTAGTTAAGGCGGAAGACCTTACCGATCAAAGAAGTAGCCCACTAGAGGTACCCAGGTGTTTGCATCCCTTGGTACAGATCAAGCTGGTTGACCTCCAGATAAATCCACACGGTGACTAACTGCTTGATAGTATGGAAGGATATCCATCAGAATCAGCAAAGGAAAAAGCAATAAAATTGGAAACCAATTGGAAATCTCGCAGACAGCCAATGATTGTTTGCAGAAGTGGGGGAGCTGCCATTCATGCATGCTTGACGCGGAAAAGTACTACCAAGTTGTATCTAGTGACAAGCACATAGTAGTAGTACTGTACTGTTCACTGAGTCCTGGCAGGAGGCAGACTCCCTACTGCAGCAGAGTCCAATGAACTTATGCAAGAGATACTTGCAGTGTTCTGATCTGTCTATCACCATGCGAGAAATTGGTGTGATACCCCTCATCATGTACTAGTGATAAAGACAAAGTTAGCCTGGGTTGTGCCCGGCTGCAGTCACATAAGGTCACGTGCTCAGGGGCAACCCCGCCCCCCTCCCCCCAATCATCAGGAAAGATGCCAATTATGCGTCTTCATAACTAACTAGAGGTTATGGATAACCAACTACATTTATGCCTCCTTGAATCCAATAAAATTGTCATATATGTCTGATATTCTTGTCCATTATAACATGCCACAAAATTTTCGATATGACAATCACTCCGAGTCCATTTTGACTCATTTTCAGCTTCTTTTCGACTCGTTTTTGACAACTTGAAGTTACCCGCTCACACCTCCAATCTCCACATTGTTTACGAAAGGGTGTATAAGCGTTGCTCATGCCGTTCTTCGATTCGTGTTGTGTTGAGGAGCATGTTCCGGCCAAGAGCGCCGACACTCCTCCTCCAGAGTGCCATTCCTAGGCATGGAACCCTGGCATCTTGTCAAGAGAACAGGGAAAAGTCGGGTACTGGAGCAGTCTAAAAGACAGCAGCAGCATGAAGCCAACAAATTTGCCACTTTTTGCACGATCATATCAGCTTGAATATCGCGTGAAACAATGACCTATTATCAGAAGGCCATGAACATGGACAAGCTCGACAATAACGACGAATATGGGAGCCAGAGCCTCAGACCTAACGATAGGGGCTACAACGGGCTCTCAGAAGATACTAGTATTGAGAATGGGGGCGGTTTGATATCCTGAAGGCCATTAGTCTCCTTTTTGATTTAGACTTCATTCTTCCGCATCCGGTAACCAGAAGCGCCACCCGGATATAAATATGTCGAGGAGCTGCTGGAGTATATGCATTGATTCAATAAACCTATGGTTCGTCCTGTTTACGCTTCCCCTCAGTGCCTGGTATCAGAAATCGCCAACGCGTCTTCCCCCTCCAAGAGGTATTTTCTTACTCCTCGAATCTCTCTGACTTGGTCATGGGATTGGCCGGGAATTATATTACTCTTGCCGCCTGCGGTATTGGTATTATGCTTGTATGTCTGCTGGATACATCTCGCCAGCAAGTGTTTCTAGATTGCTGATTAGTTTCTCTGCGGCCTTTGCTGTTTATTGGATCGGGATAGTGCATTGCGTGCAAAGCCATTTACAATGTCTACTTCCATCCGCTCAGGAATTTTCCAGGTCCAAAGCATCTAGCGGCGGGAAGGATTCCAGTTACCGTTGCGACTCTACGCGGACGGAAAGCTCAATTTCGTTTTAAGCTTCATCGAAAGTACGGGGAAATCGTGCGCATTGCGGCCAACGAACTCAGCTTCGCCCACGCTCAGGGGTGGAAGGACATTTATGGCACAAACGCCAAAGTCCAAAAGATCAAACCCATCAGTGGAGTGGAGGAGGAGGAGGGAGGCGCCCAGTCCGTTGTCACCGCTGAAGGGGATACCCACACGAAGCAGAAGCGCATTATGAAGACCATGTTCTCAGAGAAAATGTTGAGGGAGAAGGAGTCCGTTTTCATTGGACATGTCGACCAACTAATACAACGACTGCTAGCATTTGAAGGCAGACCACTATCCCTGGCTGATTGGTATAGCTTCACCACCTTCGATATAATTGGGGATCTGCTCTTTGGTGAGCCTCTCGGAATGCTATCGCGGTCGGATTATGTTCCGTGGGTGAAGGCCGTCCCAGATTTTGTCAAGGCATTTGTCTTGATAGTTGTGCTGTACCAATACCGGCTTTTTCGAATTTGTTGGGCTCTAGTACCTTGGAAGCTTCTAAAAGGTATGCGAAAAACTCATTTCAGCTACACCGGACAGAAGGTAGACCAATATCTTGGCCTCAAGGAGGGGTTCCGCAAAGGTATTCTTGACCATCTGTTGGATGCGGGGAGTTCCAGGGGTCTTCTAGTCTCCGAAGTCCACAAAAATGCTCCGATATTGGTCTTCGGTGGCAGTGACACTGCCGCAACCCAGCTACGATGTCTAACTTACCCCCTATTCAAGAATCCTGGCCCGATGAAAAGGCTGGTGTCAGAGATTCGCTCCGCCTACGCATCGTCAGACCAAATAACCTACGACTCACTCCTGGAGCAGAAGTATCTGAACGCATGTATCGAAGAGGGTCTGCGGTATTACCCTACTTGTATCAATGGCCAACCCCGCGTTGTACCCGAAGATGGTGCAACTATTTGCGGCAAATTTGTTGCTGCCGGCACAATCGTTTCAGTTGCCACTTACTCTCTGCACCGTTCTTCCGAATATTTCTATCTGCCTGATACTTTTGCACCAGAGCGGTGGCTACAAGAAAATGAGGGCGGTAGTCCTCTCTTTTCAGATGATGTGAAGAGTCTTGTCCTTCCGTTCAGTTATGGGCCACACAATTGCCCTGCGAGAAAGTATGTTCACATATTTTTTATTTCTATCCGTGATCTCTTTATATTACAATAGTCTCGCAATTCTCTCTCTAATTGAAATCTACTAGAATGGGCTACTACGAAATCCGTCTCATTCTAACCAAAATCCTCTGGCACTTTGATCTTGAACTCCTTCCCGAAGGGGGCGGAGAAAAGGACTCCTGGGACGACATGGAGAATTATCAAACTTGGGTAAAGTTACCTCTCATGGTGATTGCGAACCCCGTCATGCGGTAACATTATCGCGACTACGTCTCCCCCATCTACCGCTTTCGGTCTATGCACGGATTTTGCGTATAATTCTCCGTGCCCAAGGGAGATTTACGGACCACCACATAATCTCATTCATACCGGGAAATACAGTGACCTAACAATCATGAATGCTTTTCTGCGTTTGGTTTCCCTTCTCCCCCTCCCTCTTTTTTTTTCTTCTTTTTTTCGTTCCTCTAATTCCGTTGCTTGTATGTCCATTTTTACTTTTTTTTATTGTCACAAGGATCATTTAGCATGCACCTGATCATTCCATCCTCATAAATAAGAGGGGAAGTACATTATTTTTGACTGTTATTCCTCAATGCATATCTCTTTGTATGTACTTATATATTCCCTTGACACTGTAGATTTTTCACTGCCAATCATTGTTAAAGAATAGGGGCAACCCCTCGTCACAGAAAAAACTAACTTACCCTTGAGTCCGCCATTTATCCCATCTTACCCCTTCACTATTTTCCATATTCCCCCAATAATATGTTCTCCCACTACTACCCCCTAGGTCACGGACCCCTTCATGATAGCGTTCAGGATACTCCGTAAAATATCCATAGTAATCCACCACCCATTCCCCCGGGACCGACCAGTTACTTAGTAACTACAATACGAACACACGGCCCCCTTTTTGATTCAGCATGCGCGAACAGCCCGTGAACGGCGTTTGGTCTCATCCCTCCTACCTGACCCCCACTTTTCCTAGACTTTATCTGAAGATAGTCAACAAAGGGAGGGGAAAACTCAGAGCCTTGACCAGGGCTACACCGCATTCATGGGTTGCATCCAGATTGCTTTTTTTTTTTTGCTTATTCGGCCTAAACCCACATGTATTATCTTCATGGAGCATCAGTACCTGTGTTAGGCACTGAGGTTTAACCCCGGGCGGCTGCATAGAGGTCATCATTACTACTAGTAGTAGTATCTATGGGTGCTGTGCAAGTAGCAAATATTCTTATCTACTTGGTTTTAGCGCCTATAAACTGACTTAAGGGCTCCGTTCCTGGTTCTATTACGAGTATGATGTCTTATGTCTTAAAGAGAGGGAGGGGTAGGGAGTTTCTATATAGTTCACCCTTTTCTATTTTTAAATTTCTTCTCCCATTCGTCTCCCATGCAGCTCCGCGTATTTCTTATTTCACTTTGTATACTAGTCAGGTGCTGCTTCTTACTATTCCCTCTTTTAATTTTAGAGGTCCGTAATTGATTATAGGCCTCTGTTTTCATCTGAATTTTACTTGATAGGTAAATTACTAGTAGTAGCTAAGTACTATCCCCCCTAGGCACCCTAATTAATTCCGCAACATTGATGTTAGCTCTATTTTATTCAGAATGAGGGGCTCCTGCTGTAGAGCAGCGAGGGAAGCACATATATATTCACGTCCATGGATATAAGCCAAAAGAGAGTGTCTACCTGAACACATTATTTAAACAGAAAGAAGCTCGGCAACGGTTCTCTTCTTATAGTTAACTACTAATGTCTCAAATTGAGTTTAATTGAGATGAGATTTCCTTAGAACTAAAAGTACAGTATCATACAGCTGGCAGTTTAATAGATGCCTTATGTGCTCCTAACCAACGCCTCCAATATCTCTCTCATCTTGTTCACCACCATACTCGCATGTGTCTCATCCTCCACTCTAAGCTGCACCTTATCACCGCCCAACCGCGCCGCAATCTGCACACCATGATTAGGCGGAACCATCACATCCTGCTTCCCATACCACAAATGCACAGGCAAATCAGGCCGAATATCCTCCACCCTAAACCCAAAATCCACACACGCCAACCTGCCATCCAGCCACACCCCTTCAAACCCCTGCGCGAAGGTTTCCCCCGTCGCTCGCACGGATAATCGGGGCCAGCCCGACTTCATAAAATCACCATCCTTCTCATTAGCAACCGGTCGCTGAAGCATGAGCTCAAGCCGCCTCTCCTCGCTCAGATCCACGCGTCCTGAACCCTCGAATTTCCAAAACCACCGGACGAGACTAAGGGGCGCATAGCGGAATCCATACGGGAATCCAACCCTGTGCACCAAACCCGCCCCGCTCATGCCGATGTCTGGCGGACCTAGGCCGACAATGATCGAAACACACTTGAGCTTCTCGCGGGGTAACGCTGCCGCGCAAGCAAGCGCAGGCGGTCCGCCTCCTGATATCCCCTATTTCCTCCGGCGTTAGCCAAAAAAAAAAAAAGAAAAAAAGACTCTAGGAACCTCCCTTCCTCGAGAAAGAAATTGCATTTTTACTGTACCATTACACTATAACAATCCAGCCCGAGGTGGTCTGCAAGATGCCCAATGTCCCTCGGATGATCAAGGAGTTTTCTATCGGGTTGCGGCGAGCTCCATCCTATCCCAGGTCTATCCACGGAAATGACACGAGCGCCTAATTCGAGCCCTAGCTGATCAAGAGCGGCAGCCTCGAGGCGAGAGCCCGGGAGGCCATGGAGGTAAAAGATGGGACGCCCTGTCAGCGAGCCGTACTGTGCGTAGCCGAGTTTTCGCCCATCGGGGAGCGTCAGCGTGGCTGAGCTGTCGTTGTCTAGACGGAAATTTTGTTTGGGAGGCTCGGACTCTGCAGGAGGTGCTGCTGGTGTACTGGCTGTGTTGTTTGAAGCCATGGTTGGTGTGAGGGGTTGGTGGATGCATTACGGCTGATATAACTACTTGGCGCAAGCAAGGGATTTATATTTCTGGACAAACTATTAATAGAATGCTAACTTCCTTAACTAGCTTGATGGCTGGTCTTATGACTCATGGAAATGAGGTAGGATTATTTAGTACGCGGGTTTACAGCAGCAAGCTTGCCATCTGACGGCTGATTGAAAGCTTGCTATTGTTAATCTAAATTAGGTCACTCTAAATGTTTTTTTAATTGAATATATTGCTATTTTCCCCCTTGAAGGGATTAGGGTTACGATTTCAGCCTTATGTCTTAGCAAAAACCGATGTTATCTACTGTTGTCTGTGGTAAGGAGTAGTAGATATGGTCTTAACACTCTGGGGCATATCTACTGAAGGAGTGATAAATGGGCACAGAATGAAGAAGAGACTTTTAGAATAGGAAGAAGTCAATTGATCATAGATTCACGGCATGGATATATTGCATGCATATAGAGTATGGATAGAAATAGTGGGTGAGATGGTGTAGATAGAAAGGAAAAGAGGTTTATAGCAAAGAATGCATGATGTATGTACCTAAGTTGCCCTTAACCACTTGGATATCATACCCCACCAGAGAACAATAAATTTGAAAATCATGAAACAAGACATTAGGTATATAACAGGCACCTATATCGTTGACCGTATATCAGACATATATCATTCAAACCAGCTCTGAAGGTGCGCGTTATTGACTTCAGCACCTTCAGCAACGTCCATCTGGAACTCGCGCACAACTTCGTCCCAGGTATCCCATGGTGGTGGCGCTTGGGTTGGAAGTAGCTCCGCTTCGCTCACAGTACTCGCGTTGCCGTTGTCTTTCGCTCCATATTGAAGCCAGGACGAAGGGGCTACCATAGTTTGCTGCGCATTCGTGTCGGAAACAGCCGGGTGCATAACAAGGTCAAGCTGCGAAAGGTTACTGCTAGGTTCGGTTTGGGAATTGGGAGTCTGGAACTCTCCAACGTTGGATACCATTCCATGAGCAATCATATCCACATCAGTAGGGTATTCGTGAAGACTGCCAATTATTTCAAGAGCCTGCTGTTGGTCTGGTGATATATCATCTGAAACTGGCATTGGTTGTTTATGCGTGGATGTAGTGGTCGAGAAGGATGTTACGTCATTGCTAGGGCCTTCCTCTCGAAGTCCGAATTGGTGTTCGAGTTCTTGCAGCTGTACCTGGCGAAATGCCTTCGCTCGGGCCAGGAGTTTCTGGATTGCTCGCCAAACCATCCCTTTCTTCTCGACAGGTTTGGTATCCCAACTTTTGCACACAGATTCGACGGCACGCCAGGCCCGGTCCACGACCGGACAGGGTGGGCGCACACAAAGTTCCGCCAGTGTAAAGGCAACTGAGTGCCATTGCATGTAAGTGTGGAAAAGCCAACTCCACTTCATAGTGTTTTCGTTAGTCTCTAATAAATGTGAGAATTCAATGACTTCAATCGATGTGAGGAAAAGGCGGTTACGTTTGTCGTGGAGAATATTGAGCCCGTCCAGGTCCCGTCCCATAGGTTGGTGAATTGTGAGCCACAGCCTTGAAACAGTCAGCCGGGATAGCGTAGCGCAAACCCAGAAAATGGGCGTGGTCATTTCGCAATGCTGCACGTATCTCTCTTCGAGGCGCTTATTAAGGTCCTCGACATGTTTTTCCCTTTCTTCTAGTGATAGCGTAAAACTGGCCTTCGGACAAGCTGGGTTCGGGCTAATGTAGCTAAGTCTCCTAGCAGTTACAGCCACCTCACAGCGGATGAGAGTGAAGGTCAAATCCGTACACTCGACACGCTCACTAGGCGGTTCTTTGGTCTCAGGGGAAATATCGGCGTCGTTAATATTCAACGGGATCCGTGTGTCGTAGAAGGCTTCATGGATGAATGGATCACATCCATGATCTTCCGCTGCCCGGTAATCCAGCAAGGCAATATGCCAAAAAAGGCGACGACGCATTTCGGTCTCAAATGGCGATAAGGCGAAGGCAGAGCCATCACGATGTATCCCAATACCTTGGGCGATTCGAAGGACAACGGCTACCATGGACCACACATAGCGTGAATCGTCCTGTCGCCTAACACACGTTAGGAAAAGAACTATGGCTTGCAACAATACGATGCTCTGCGAGGTAAGCAGGTTCGCTCGTGCCATTGCTTGCTCCATGGAAAATCGGTAACGTGTAAGTAATATATCCTGATGTTCTCCCAAAAGCGCGTAACATTGAACGGAATTCATGCTGGTTACGGCTGCATAGTAAACGGAGAATAGAACCGCTTCTGTGTTCTTATTCAATGAATTCAGATCACTAGAACCTTCGCAGATAAGTTTTCCGAGGGTAGGTAGATGGAATATGGTGATCAATGGGGCTACATTCTCATGGTATGTTTTCCATAGAATAAGAACCTGGCCAGGGTTGGGATGAAAGCCTCTTAGGGTATGCGCCAGCGATTGAAATGCGAAGAGGAACCCTTCGTGAGGCTGGGAATGCATTGATGTGGACCCGTTGTTTTCGGGAGGGGGATAGTCATCTTCGTCTGATGTCGCCTCCAGTATATCTCTCATTTCCTCGATCTGTAGAAAGATTAGATAGGTGTTATAACAAATGTGGTGCCACGGTATAGAGATAACTTACCTCGTCTCCGAAGTTCGTCCAAAACCTGTTACTGACATATCTGCTCCTGCCTTCTCCGATAACTAGCCTGCCTAGCTCTTGACTGATGTCACGTTGAACTGGCTTTCTTGGATCCGTGTTCATGAATCCCGGATGAAAATGGGCGTTCTTTCGGGGGTAGTTGTTTGTTGACGCATCTTGCTTCTCCTTGGAATCACTAGTCCGAGAAGATTGGGTATTCTCGGAACCGGGATCTTCCTCGTCATCAACCTGCACGCCCAAACTCTGTACAACGCCTTCCAGCCTCTTCAATCGAGATAGGAGTTCCTTGTCTGCAGGTTTCTTTGATTTTCTCGGGGCCCTGCCGGGGCCAGGAAATACACAATCGATTCTTGCTTTGATGCAATTGGAACATGGATGTTGTTTATTGCAGCGCACCTTTCTGCGACGACAGGTAATGCAGCTCCGTGGGAGTGCGGTTGCGGGTTGAACAGGTTGCGGAGCATTCTCTTCGGGTCGGATGGCGGGATCCGTAGATGAGATGGTGGCTCCTAGGGGCGGAGCGGAACCAAACGCAGCAATATTAGAGCTCGGCAAGTCCATAGTCGGCGGCATCCTCCTGTCAACTGCTGCAACAAATGGCAACTGATAATCACTCCAGATGATAAGCTCCCTTGAGCATTTCGACTATGCAATACCGCAAATTAGGGTAGCCGTATTAATTGCTGTATGGCCTGCTTCCCATTTAGCTTTTGGGTGTTCCGCTTGGGCTTTAGAGGACTCTGGAGGCCCTACTATCAGCACGCTGAGTAGTTACCGTGACGGGCGGGGACTTAAAACCACAGCGACCGCCAGTTAACGCTGGCTATGAGAGTTGGAGTCTCCGAAAAAAGCGAATCGCCAACCAGGCCTGTCAAGATGATCAAAGGCCAGTTCGTGGGCGGGGATCGAAGCCTGGAGAACGTTGACGTTGCGACACGAAGGGCTAGTCCGGAAACGGCTAAGCCCATGGTTGCTTTCCCGGTTTGGATAGCGTCACTCCAGGTATCTTTTGGGTGTAAACACACATAAAAGATACTTGTCGCGATATCGATCTAATCATTCTCTTCAAACCGAGAGGAGACCTTTCATCTCTTTTGTGGCGATGAGCTATGCAATTATTCGACGCCCAGACTTGGTCTGAAATGCACAGCTCTGCTACCAGTGAAAATACCGTTTCAGAGCCGCATATTGAGACCTGCATCACTAGCAGGCGCTCAGGCGGCTTGGGCGATAGTCTCAGTTCCATCGTTGGGCCAGTTATCCCCCAGCGTGTCTGCTTCATTATGGGACCGGCACGGTGTGCGATGAAGACGATAATTCGATTTGCAGTAATCAAAGTTACGGGTATAACCCTTCAACAGATATCCGGGGTATTCCCTACAGCGTCCGCAATAACCATCTCTTTCTCCTGCCGGATGATGTGGAAGGCTAACACCAATAAGATTTAGGGGTATCCACACAAACGCGGATAAAACAATTGCTGAGATCCCCAAGTTCCAACTATTTGCCAAAACGTCTGTCTGTCGATTGATAAATTAAACGATCGGCAACACTCACTCGTGTTCTTCTCCGCTGAAAACTCGACAGGATTTCGTGGATGTCCAGCCCACGGAGGTTTATTCCAAAACCTGGACCTTCTTAAACCGCCACGCGAGAAGCCGTGCAACCCCAAATTTCTCGGGACTGTCAACTTTAAAACGCCTTGTTCCCTAAAATAGGTGGATAACGATCGCCAGGATTCAAGCCCACATAGGGCTTGGCCAGTCACTAGCCGTCATTGCTCCTCACTTTGTGCAAGACACCCATCGACACTCGCACAACCGCAACCTACACGGAAGAATGATATCATTCTCCTCCGATCTGACGAAGGCAATTGCAACAGCAGATAAAAACCCTTTGGTGACCCGTCTTGTTATGTATCCCTAACATCTCAGGGTTACTAGTAGACCCACCGTTTTGGTAGTATTTACTTCCAAGGTTACTAGTATTCGAATGGATGTTATAATTAGTACGCAAATGAACGAGATACACGGAATTAATAAAATATCGACTCCTTTTGACGTAAATTATGAATGGCCCGGGATGTAGGCAATGCCTACCCACTTCTTTATTCCCCTCCCCAGGCTTCGAATTGCTCAAAGCCTTGAAGGGCAAATGAAAACGCCAGCCTGTCGCCAAGGGGTTGGGATACCAAGACCCTACGGCCTCTGCCTTCTTTTTAGTGGCTGTTTTGGCCTATGGATCCCGCCCTTCGAGGTGTCCCAGCGCTGAAACTGTCCCGTGGCAGCCGATAAATAAACCAGCCAATGCGCTTCCAGATTCCGTAACAAGGCACACGACAATCTTCTGTCTGGTCTGACCTCCTCTCCCTCTCTCCCCGGAAATATTTATCATTATTGTCCTTTGATTGTCTATCCTTTCTCGAAAACCCCCTCCAGATTGGTAGAAAACTTTATCAACTACCTATTTCAATCGATAAAACCTTGTAATACGCCTATTTCGCTTCCTCAGCGTTTATCTCTCGCGAATCTTAACGTGCATCAACACACGCAGGAGCCTTTCCCGGGTGACAGAGTATGCGATTGTCAATCCGAATAGTAATATTGTCACCCTGAGGATCCAACTTTGCAGGAGATGCTGGCATTTCTTTTCCTCGCCATATGGCTCGCCATCGCCCGGCCCGCTCGCAGCCATGCCGACTTCCTGAGCGTCCGAACGGGGATGGAGACGGATTTCAGTGGGAAAGGAGGCGATCCAGGGCAAAAATATTTTCGTCGGTCTACCCTAAAACCGTTCAATTTGTTGAAGCTTCATAAGTCTAGCAAAACTAACCCAAGTGCAACAGATGAATCATCGTATGTCCTTGTTTATCCAACCGACTAAGGTTTTTGACAGCACATGCTAAAGACTCACAAAGCTTTCACTACCATTACGATGGACGGTATGTGATCAGCAAAAGGGAATATAATGTCTTCGACTATGAGTACTAAACAGTTCTAGATTCGCCTCAAAAACAATCGAAGAGAGCCAACGAATCCCCCACTTGACAGCGTTAATCAAAACCTACCTCTCGACGATGGCAGATATCGGAGCGGAGACATGGATAATGCACGGGACTCTGCTGGGATGGTGGTGGAACCAAAAGGTTGCAGAACTCGATCGCCGTCACTGCGCACGCTGCAAGTCCACTGCTAACAATTCGAATACCGATCTAGATCATGCCCTGGGATACCGATCTCGACGTCCAGGTTTCCGAAACAACAATGCATTTCCTCGCAAAATACTACAATATGACCGAACACCATTTCAAGCTTCCTGGCGTGCATAAGGGCAGGACCTATCTACTGGAAATCAACCCCCATTTCGTTATCCGGACGCAGGATGATTGGCAGAACGTGATTGATGCGAGATGGATTGATACATCGTCGGGCTTGTTCATCGATATAACCAGCGTGCGAAAGGATTATGAAGCTCGGAAAAAGGGGCGTCAGGGTGCTCTCATGTGCAAAGATCGACATGCCTATCTGGTACTGTGTTGGCGGATTGTGCTACCGGAGACGCTTACTGACACACCGGCAGGAACAAGATATATTCCCATTGCGAGATAGTTACTTCGAGGATATGCCGGCCAAGATCCCATTCGACTATACGAAACTACTCGTAGATGAGTACGGCCCGGCTTGCTTGACAAATACAGATTTCCATGAGTAAGTCAATTTGTCTCCTCCAAGTCCAGCCAAATCCCTGTACCAAACTAACAATTGGAATCAGCCATCTATTCAACGATACAACCAAAGCATGGGAACCAAAACCCAAGAAGTAGGTTGAATTCCCTACCCTGCATACGTTTCTAACCACCAAAGGAAACCAACCGGTCCAACTAACTCCCAACTCCCAACCACTATCTAGACCAGAATCGAAAGACAAAGACAAAGCCAAACCAAAGGGCCAAGGCAACTAAGGATAAGGATCGCATACTCGAATCCTCTTTCTTGGAAAGAAGAAGGGAAAGAAACCGACTACCCCGCGGCACCTCAACACACCCTCGATATATACTAGTATATAACCCTCCCATCCCGCCTTATGCCACGCCCTCCTCCCTGTCAAACAAACGAACCTCCTCCGCCCGCTCTGGAGAAATGAAGATACGGGGCAAACCAAACACCCCACTTTGCTCCTACTTCACGTATGCTATATATTCCTAACTCGTATATACCCCGCTCGAACCACCGCCCCACTTTCCCACCAAACTCTACGGCGCCTATTTTCCATCCGTCCTCGGGGCCGGCCTACGTACATAACTCCTCCAACTTATTCCCGAACAATTAGTGCATATATATACACAAAAAGGCGCGGATATGGATGGATGCAAGTCATCACGGCAGGATATTAATAATATTTATCCTATTTATGGAATATGAGAGCGAGGGGAGGGAGGGGAAGGAAGGAAGGGGGGGTTTTAATACCTTTTCTTTTTCTTCTTCACTTCATCTTTTTTTTTATCTCTCATTCCCTTCCCGATTGAGGGTGTATGGAATCTTTTGGAATACCCCGGGTGCCCACCAATTAACGATATGTAATTTAGCTAGGATGATGGTTTGTTTATCTTGCTGTCTGGGCCGGATTTTCCCTATGTATATATTATTTCTAGGTTTTCTTTGGCTTTGGAAATGATAGGCTGTTTTTCTTCTTCTTCTTCTTCTTCTTCTTCTTCTTCTTTGGCGTGATTTCATTCATGGCTGTGCCATTTCAATTGGTATTTATTATATTAGCTAGCTAGGATTAATTGTTCATGATAGACATCTGCATACAATCTCATTACATGCTATCTTCTGCCATTCTACATTACTACGCAGCCCAGGCACAGGCACAGGCACAGGCACAGGCACAGGCGATGTTCAACACAAGGTAGAAGAATAATACACCAAAACGAATTTTAAACAGGGCAAAATAATAAAAAAGGACTGTGTGTAACAAAAGATAAATGTAAAATTTACAAAGAAAGATTAAAAGAAATAAAAAAGTCATAAGCATATCTATCCGTCACTCGTGGGAAGGAAAAAAAAAAAAAAAAACTTTACTCAGCTATAGATCACATCCAAAATCTCAAAAATTCACATCGACAACCCCTCCAAAGCCTCTAGAAACCCCGCAATCGCACCAGCCCCGAGAAGACCGGTGGCGGCTGAACGTTTCAAATTCTTCCGCCGATCGTTGTTGTCATCTCTAGGCTGGCTACGGCGAGGCTGGCCGCCCCCGCCCCCGCCCCCGCCCCCGCCCCCGCCCCCGCCGCCGCTGCTGGAATTGCTGCTTTGCCGTGAGGGAGAGCGTCGTGAGGTTTCGAGAGGTTGGTGGTGATGGCGTGAGTGGGGATGTGGATGTGGCTGAAGATGAGGGTGTGTTGGATGCGCGTGGGGGTTTCGGGGTGGGTATTGTGGATTCGTTGGTGGGGGATAGGAGGATGGGAAGCCGGAAGAACGAGGAGAAGAGGAGTAATAATTTGTCGGGGGAGATTGTTGGGCGGGGATGGATTGAGAGGAGGGTGGTCGGGTGTGGGGGGTTAGGTTAGATGAGTAATTGTATCGTTGTGGTCTTTGCAAAGGGGGTGATGGGTGCTGAGGGGTCGATCGAGGAATAGTTCGGGGGCTGTTTGAAGCCGGGCGGCCGTCTCGGTGTTCAATATTACATGCATTGCCTTCGGGGGTTGGTATGTGGACCTGAGGAGCAGAGGGTTTCGGGTTGCCATTCTCGGTATTCGTTCGTCGATTACTTCTTCCGCGATGTGCTACGTCCTTGGAAGCTGAGTTGTCATCACTCGATGCAAATCTGACGTTTTTCGGTCTGGATTCCGCCTGTACCTCACCTCCTTCGTCGGAATCGCTCTCAACTCGAGCTTGGAGACCAGAGTAGTCCTTCCGAAGCTCAGAAGCACGTTTCCTTGCTTCTTGTGAATGAGGTTTTCTCCAGTCAGTTGTCGTGCCTTCGAGGTAGTGGCCTCCGATATCGAGGCCTTCGACGTCGCTATAATAATCATGATCACTTTCTGATTCGCATGATGCATTCGGGGTATGGCGGATTGCATTTCTTTGCTCTGCGGGTAGCTCTGCATACCCTTCTAACCGGGTCCAATGGGCAATTAACGGGTCTATAACCTTGGCGGATACTCGAACCATGTCCTTAGGAGACTGCCTAATTGGCGCGAGTGAGCTATCCAAATCGCCAAGTGAGATGACAGGAAGCTTGTTCACAGTCGTAGACGATGTCTGAGTAAAGGTGCCATTAAATTGAAGGCTAGGTACTCTCGAGTTTTCTTCGTTATGTCTATGCTCCATAGATTCACGAACAGCGAGGTCATACAGCCGATCTAGCCTGTTGATAGCCCAGTATCTGATAATAACCATATTCTGTGTTTCGGCACGCTCTTCTTGGACGATATCGTTTCCTGCTGGCTCAAGCGTATTCCTAAATTCATATTAGTTTCCTCCCAGATATTATGATAAATAAGAAACACTGTACCTTTTAGCAGCCGCCAACTTCCCAAGTTGTAATACCTGGACCATCACCATAAGACTCAACTTCAGTGACTCAAGGTGAGCTAGAAGATATGTGACATGCTGCTTCTTGAAACTTCGTATGAACCTCTCCTGCACCGGCGTTCCATCCTGTTGTTGAGCCTTATCCAGCATTATCTCGATATCGTCGAATATGGCACGACCCTGCATGCTGATTTCTTTCGCAGTATTCAACGCATCCCATGAATGTGGGGAGTCTCTAGTCTGGAGGTTTCGGCCGACATGCTTCAATACCGTTACGAACAAAGAGAGTCCTTTAGCGATGCTATGGACGTCGATACCAGCCGATGCAACTTCGCAGCCGACCGCATTCAGAAGGAGGGAAAGCCGGAAACCCGAACCGGCAACGGAGAGGACCGAGTGGATTGCGTCTGATGCTGGGTGATTAGCTTCTGCAATATGTGGACAGAGTGCATGAGAAGATCATACCAAATTCTGACATTCTCGAGAGCAAAGATGGCAATATCTCTGGATATAATTACGGGAATAGAGCTCCTAGGGAGGCATTCCTGGCGTATTTCTGCGGATTGCCGATATACGTCGAGGAAGGGATGGCTGGAGCTAACGCAAGACATCGCCCACTTCATGTTCACCACACAGATGCCCTCACCACGACGATGACTAAATCGTGTCCAGACCGAGGGCATGCCCCGTCCTTTAGAAATAAGGCTGTCGATAGAGTCATATCTTGTAGCCTAGGATGCCGGTATGGGGAGAGGACGCCCCCTCATTGGATGCTTTGTGGGGCTCGTTTATGAGGAATTACGACCAAATCCGATATTCGGGCCCATGTCAGTGATGCGCGGCATCTTATTACATTGCCACAAGGCCTTTGAGCCTCACAGCCCGCCCACTTTGCAACCTCTCTCTCTCTGCCTGCGAGAGAACGCCTTTGTGAGACGAGAACTTGGCAGTGACGTCGTTGCCGAGAGAATACGCAGGGTCACCTGACTGCAGCCGCAATTGTGGGGCGGCAGATTTGATTTCTTGGCACGCCTAGTTTGGTGGAACCTTCACGGAATGTTCCAAAGGCCACATGACCCGGCTTGGCATTGGATATCCCGAATCCTGATTGCCGGTGGAAGTCGGACATGCATTCATGCGCAGTAGCCCTCGATATGCGAGACTCCTCACACTCGGCTACTGTTATATATTTGTCGTCTATCTGTTATGGGTTTAGCTTTTACTGGAGAGTCTCTCTCTTCCATGGGCCTAATGGGACAATCCCGAGTCGGTTCAAGCCCATACAGCACTACTAATTAATAGGACCAGCTAGTTATATCGGATACTGCCCAGTTTGTTGCTTAGGCGGCTGACCTGTCTAATTGCACATTGCAATGAGAAGATGGGGACTACTCGTACTGTGCGGCGGAGACCATTACCCCTATTAACCCCTTGCCTCCCACGATATTGGCAAACCATGCCGGATCACCCCCTTATCCCTTTTTCGGAATCACACAATGTGAACCAGATTACTACGATCTGGTACCCAAAGGGCAGCTGCTGGGCTACAGTGATCCTTTCGCGCTAAACCGAACGAAACAGGGGATAAGATATAACCTACCCAGGCGGGCGTGATATTGGAATGCATATCCGGGTAAGCGTCTCTGCACGTCGATTTTTTTCCGATGTCTTTTGCTCGGGTCTAACTGACAGGGATTAACCGCAAAAAGGGGCCCATGTCGATTCGGATGTCGTTGTTTACGAATACTCCCTGCCGGAGTTGTGGGCTGACTGGACATGGACCGAGAAGTATCTGGCAAGAGAGGAAATTTCAACATTATTTCGATCGTGTCGACCGTGTTCGCCCGAGGTCATTGCGCTTGCAACAGGATTTGATCAAGGGCAAATCACTTGCGGTGGAGTGGAAAGACGGTGCCAGAATATACCTTGGGATGTGCCATAGCGGGTGCCCGCACATTCTCGTTTTATGCGGAACTCATGGTCTGACTGCCCTTAGCAATGGCCCTTCATGCATCGAATTCAAGGCCGATGGATTGTCGACACCGTTCGGAAAGTCAGAGAAACCGGTGCTTGCTACGTCGATGCGACAGAGGGAGCGGAGAAATCGTGTAAGGAAAACGTTAACTACCTGTCGGATAGGACACTTTTGCCCTTGACGGAAACATTCCGGGCAAAAATGCAAGTAGTTAAATTATGTTGGAAGAACAATGCACACAGGCATTGAAGTCATGGGACGGCTTCATCCTTGTTTGAACACTTTTTGGCCAGATTCATATTTCTCATGTGGGATGAACTTGGGGTTTAACTCTAGTATATTCAAGAGTATGAATCTTGCATATTTAGTTATGCCATCTCTGCAGCCTTGTCCTGAAGAATTACAGGCAACCAGTCTTTGAAATGTAGGGTACATAGGTATTGTCCCAGCCATTAGGGGCACAGGGGATCCAGGACAACTCAACAGAGATTTCATTGGATAGCTGATATGAGTCTCACGTCCAGGAAGCTGAAACTTGGCTGAGCCCGCATTGTATGTGCATGCATTCTCCCAACATCTGGATTTTGGTGGCCAATAAGGTGGCGAACCACACAAAGACCAACATTTGTTATATCCTCATAGTTCTGCTTAGGAAAAACACATATCTGGCTGTTGGTAAAATGAAACAGGGCTTTTGAGAAATATGAAAGAAATCAACAACTCCATAGAAATATAGTTGGTCCAGGTTCGGGCACGGACATAAGCACACGGGCCACGCACGCAAGCACCGCCCCTGTTTCTGCGGAAAGTTTAACCGACCGCGTGGTGTCGTCCGCCGTCCCTGCTGCTCTGCTCGACGTCCGGAGACATCAGGGCTGGCCGGTCAAGAGGAGGATCAATGTGCCGTTGCTGGAGATAGAGACAACTGTCGACGTCCGGTTCGATATCCAAAGGTATTTCCATCCCCTCCCCGCCACCGATGAAGGGTTACTAAATCGCCGTCTGCGGAGTTGAAGCTTCCTTAGCATCTGATCCCCGACTTCGCCCCGATCGAAGGACCGGCTTACTGCCTCCCCCGCCTCCTATTTACTTCCCAGCGCTACGCGGAACTCGACCTCTATTCTCTGAAACCACTATTGATCACGCCTCCGAAGTTGTGGACTGGGCAAAAAAACCGTTTGTCGCATGACTACTTCGGGGGGAGGACTCCAAGCAACATCCCACTCCCGCCTCCGCCCGCGTAGATGGCCAGTTCTGTCTTAGGGTCAGGGTGGAGTTGATGGACTGTGAGCGCTGCGTATAATAACCTACTCCGATTTGAAACGAAAAAATTCCCTCCGAGTTCATATTCCATTCCAAAGGAATACACATATACACCTCAATATATAAATCCGTCATAGAAAAACAACCGTTGTTCACCGGTCCGCAGAATCAATAATGACCGCCGCTGCACCTGGCTCTATACAAAGCCCAGAGCCCTCCGCACCTGGTCCCGCCTCATCGAATAGTGCAAATGAGCTGGAACGGATCCAGGCTGATGGGGGCGGGGCGGTGACGATGCCCGGTCTGGCAAGGACGGTGAATACCACTACGAATAAGCTAGAGATAGAAGCTGAGGTGGATTCTCTGGCTCCTCAGAGAGTGGTGATCAATGATCTGAAGGATACAGGTCCAGGGAATATACCCGGGAGTCAGTCTCCGGCTGGTAAAGCCCCAGTAGAGCTTGATGAGTTTGGATTGCCATTGCCAATGCAGGTACGGACTCCGCGCTTAAATGAGGTCGAGTCGCCAGGGGCTAGTGATACGGCTAGGAAAGAAGGGAATATCACGCCATCAGCTGCTTCAGAGATTGGAAAGGATCAATCTTTGCCAAAGACCGATGTCACCACACCAACCGCCGAAACCACAATACATGAGACTGACAAGGCGGCTATCTCCAACCCTGCGTCAACTGGGGATCAGGCCGACCCAACAAAAGGCACCACACCGGTAGACCCGTCGTCCCATTCCCAAAAGGACGGCACAAAGGAAGCCTCGAGCGAGCCCCAGCCAGAAGATTTAGAAGCTTCAAAGAAGCAGAAACGCAACTCAGGCCTCCAAGTGACGGATGTATCTGAATGGTCACATCAACGTATTGTCACCGAAGACAAAGAGGAAGGAGATGCTGCTGATGATGATGGTGGTTGGAGAGATATGCCGGCTTTGGGTGAATTTGATGTTTATGATGATTACGGCAGAATTGTTGCCCGAGGTGCGGCACAGGAGAATGATGCCGCCGTTTATCAAGGACTTGGAGGTGCTGGAAAGGGATATACTCGAGTTCAAATCGACGAAGATGCCCAATCAGCTACCAGCTTAGACGATAACACGAAATACCTTTTTAAAGAGCCAGAAAGCAATGCACTCGGGGTGGAGGATGAGCAACGAGACCCGCTGTCACAATTACAAGCAACGAAAGATCTTCTGACAGAGGGACAGAGAATTGCATATGTTGGGGTCACAAGATTAACTATCTTTCAAATGATTAAAGATCTGGAAGCTATCAACCCCTCGTCAAGGTCATCTAAGAAGTACATTGCCGCGGCTTTAGACTCCATGACCAAATGGGGCCAACAGATGATGATACGACTCTACACACATATGGATATCGATTCTGCTGAACAAGTGATGATCGAGCAGCTCGCGGAACACGGTGTCCAACCAGCTGATCTCGTCCCTCCGTTGATGCAGAATTCACGAGTGAACAATCCCGTATCTAGCGAGCCTATGTCACCCCGGCCTTCAACTTCAGCACCCGCCACTCCTGATCCTGAAAAGGCTCGTGTTTCAACTAGCGACTCCGAAGGTTCCGAATTCTACTCACTACCGCCCTCTCCTCCGCCATATGAAGCTCATCGGGACGAAGACCTTCCACAGGTTAAAACCCCGTCGCAGCTCCCTAGTTCAAACAAACTGGATATCGACCTTCGATGGACCGTTCTCTGTGATCTGTTTCTGGTTCTCGTCTCCAATTCTGTATACGATGCACGTTCACGTCGATTGCTGGAACGAGTAGGAGAAACCATGGACGTTTCATGGGTTCAAATATGTCGGTTTGAAAAACGGGTGATTGATGCTTTGGAGATGCAGGAGGAGGCGAGCAAGGAGACGTGGGACGAAGCTGAACATATGGAATCCCGTCGAAAGCAGGCTCTGAAGAAAAGATATATGATCATGGGTCTCGCAACCGTCGGAGGTGGATTGGTGATTGGTCTTTCTGCAGGTTTGCTTGCTCCTGTCATCGGTGCAGGCCTTGCGGCAGGATTTACCACCATTGGTGTTGGCGGAACAAGTGCGTTCCTGGGTGGCGTTGGGGGCACGGCTCTTATAACATCCGGAGCCACCCTTACTGGCGGTACTATAGCCATCAGAGCATCCAATCGGCGGACTGGAGCAGTGAAAACCTTCGAGTATCGGCCACTACATAACAACAAGAAAGTCAACCTTATTGTTACGGTTTCTGGGTGGATGAACGGCAAAGTAGATGATGTTCGATTGCCATACAGTACTGTGGATCCTGTGATGGGTGATATTTATTCGCTCCTCTGGGAACCAGAGATGCTTTCGAGTATGGGAGCTACTATTAACATTCTCGCAACTGAGGTATGTATTAAATGATTCATATTGGCACGCCTCTTCTAATCATCACATATCTGCCAGGCTCTCACCCAAGGTCTTCAACAAGTCCTGGGTAGCACCGTCCTCGTCGCCCTGATGGCATCCTTACAACTTCCAATCGTCCTCACTAAACTGTCCTATTTGATCGATAACCCGTGGAATGTCTCACTTGTCCGTGCCAATGCAGCTGGTCTCATCATGGCCGACTCTATCATAGCTCGAAACCTAGGCAATCGACCCATCACCTTACTGGGCTTCTCCCTTGGAGCACGTGTTATTTTCTCTTGTTTGAAGGAGCTTGCGAAACAAGGCGCCCATGGGTTGATCCAAAATGTTTATCTTTTTGGATCCCCCATTGTCGCAAATAAGGATGAATATATGAAGGCTAGGAGTGTTGTCGCTGGCAGATTTGTGAATGGATACGCATCTAATGATTGGATTTTGGGTTACCTATTCCGAGCCACAGGTGGTGGGATCATGCGGGTAGCCGGCCTTGCTCCTGTCAAGGATGTCCCAGGAATTGAGAACATGGATGCGACACAGTTCGTTAATGGCCATATGGCTTACCGTACTGCAATGCCACGACTCCTGCGAGAGCTAGGTTGGGAGGTGGAGAGTGACGAGTTCACGGAAATTGAAGACCCGGATCCCGAGAAGCACCAAGAAAGACAGCGGGAACTAATTCGTGAAATTGACGAGGCGCGAAGACAAGCAGAAGAAAAACCCGAGAAAAAGAGATTCGGCTTCTTTAAGCGTGGCAAACTAGCTGAAAAGAAAGGCTGGGAGACCTATGACGTGGATCGGAAGGATTCACTCGGTTCTCGAAATTCGTCTGAGAGCGCTTTTGACTCCTCGAGCGGACCTGTGCTGTTCGATATCGATGCGATTCGTGCCGAGTTGGAATCTGAGCAAATAGAAGTCAGACAGCTGGAATCCACTTTGCCTCCGATCAATCTTGACCTCAAAAAGTCCCCGCCTCCAGTGCCCCAAGATTCAGCGAGCGAAAAGCCATCGATGGATTATGATACCGGCTTGAAAGCTGTGCCTTCGGAAGAAGCAGGCTCCTCTCATCGGAACACCCCAGACCAATCAGCCGATAACTCAACCACCAGCCTTGGGTATCCGCCGGGCTCGTCCGAAATTAAATCTCGCAACGATGACTCCTGGTCGACTAGCCATGATGACAATGTGGAAATGACATTTGATACATCCTACAGCACGCCGCCTCCTTCATATCCATCACATTTATCTACCACACCGCTATCCCACGATAGGTCTTCCACGAGCCTGTCCGCATCCCCGTCCCCATTATATCCCGGTTCATCCGGTGCGAGATTTGGCAGCGTCAATCTGACCCATAACGCGTGGGCTGACGATGACCATGACGACCGAAAAGATGGGGGCGGCATGCAGATGACGTTTGAGTAGGAGCAGGTGAAGACTCCGAAAATGCTTGCCTCTTTTATACCATAGTGGGGTCTGTTTTGCAGCATTTGCATGTTTTTTCTTCGTATATAATTCTTTCAAATTACTCTATAATATCCTGGTCTGTGTTCATGCCATTGAGACCATTGATTAATGCGTTTTATTTCCTTTTTTCCCCTTTATTTCCCTTTGTTTTTTGGGATATTGGCGTCGGTGTTAGCTGGCTCTTCTCGACTAGTCAGAGACTACTGGGATATTTCCGCTTGGAGTTAAGGAGTCTCCCATCTTCCCTCGGTTTCCTTCTGTTATCGAACAGCCCTTATATCGCAATTCCTCCTAGACTTTTTGGGGGTACAAGGAGAGATTATATTGCTGTTCTCACGTTCTACAAGGATCACCTATCCCGCCTCCCCTCCAGCGAACGAAAGATTCCCTGCTTACCACGGCTATTCTTTGTTTTGTCGAATGGTGGTTTTATTTCTTTTGATTTATTTCTTCCTTTCTTGGAGAGCATAGATAAGTGATATTTGTAATTACTGGTATTTTGAATATTTTGATATATCCCCTTTTGGTCTTCATTGGGGCATAACTTAGGTCTATCTACAAGTAAGAATAAACCACGAACCTTCTATTCATTCCAGGATAATCCGTAAACCTAAGTACATTTCTAAGAAGTGACCATGAATACATGAATTATACAAGTTGAGTCGACATCAGTTTTATATTCGTGCTTGGCATGGATCACGGGCAACCGCCGTTTCCCGCCTCGCGCAACCACGGATCGACGGCTCCAAAACCCATCCAGACCCATCCAACCTTAACCAAACGCGTCCCCATCACCACTCCCGATATTTATAGGCGAAACACGCGACAGCAGCTCCATCGTTTTTCTTTCTCCGCTGCCGCCTTTTATGCGCGCAAATTACTCAATCCAGCCACTCTCTCTCCCTACCTTTCGCTCGAATCTCACGGTCTCCTCACCCAGCGTCCGCACCCCCTCCCAAGTCGCAGTGGCTATCAAATAACCAAGCACACAATGGTCTCACCAAAACCCGACTCAAGCTACTCCTCAACCCACATGACCAGGAAAAACTACGGCGGAAAACCCCTCCTGAGCCAGGTGCGCGGGAGGCCGACGCGGAATAGTAGTGGTGGTGGTGGTGCTGGCAACGCTACATCACCTACCTCTACCCCAAGCAGCAACAAGAAAGCGAAAACCAGACCAGAACCTGCTACCGACGACGAGCCGATTAGTTCCAGCGACGAGAGCGACCAATTGAGCTCCCGGGCGGCGCTGTCGTCTTCCCCGGAGCCGAAGCGGAAGTCGCTGCAGTGGTCTACGAGGGATCTGGTTGATTCGCTCAAGGGAGGTGCGGAGGAGGACTCGGGCGCGGGGGATGGGGATGGGGATGGGGATGGGGATGGAGACGGGGAAGAGAAGCGGGATAACAAGCGGAGAAAGAAAAATATGGATCCTCCACGGGAAGGGGAGAGGCGGTCCGGTCGGGTGCAGGCCTCTAGTACTTCGCCGCCGAAACGGCAGCCTCCCCGTGGACTTCGGGCTGGTGGTGATAGGGTGAACGTGGGGAGGGATACGGGGAGTCTTTTCCCTTCGATCGTTTCCTCGTCCCAATCTATGAAGATTAAGCCTCCCAGGGTTTATACGACCATGGCTAAGATGCCGTATAATATCCACACAGCTCCCAAGGACAAGGACAAAGCGTCTGCGGCGCCCAAATTTAAACTCCCCGGTGGTGATGGCAGTGATTCCCCTGTCCACTCATCGCAGGCAACATCCAGCGCGCCGAAATTCAGAAATCCGCTTGAGATTTCGAACGATTTCATCTCAACCTCCTCAATGCCTACTTCTACCTCACTTGAGAATGATGCTCTCCTATTCGACCTTGACGGCGACGAATCTTCCCTATCTTCCGCTAGCTCGGTGTCATCACCAACCTCGCTCCATTCCTCAGAAAAGGGGACGAGCTATACCCATCCTGCTATTCGAGATCTCAGTCGTTGTCCCGTGTGTGGTGGGGAGGTTGATCCGAAGGCCTTGGAAAACGCATCTTCTTCGGCCAGAGGCTTTGGATATAGGAAGCAGGTTCAATTCTGCCGCTCGCACAAAGTGATGGATGCCGAGAAGGAGTGGGCTGAGCGGGGATACCCGCGGATTGATCTGGAGAGGTTGCAACAGCGGATCAAGAAATATTATTCAGAGTTGGATAAGATATTGACGTGCAAGAGGACCTCGTTTTATAGGAATGCATTGGAGTCTTCGGGGGCGGGCAGCAAGAGAGGGAACCTCCGTCTGACGGTGAATGATGAGGATGGGATGGAGAAGATCTCCACGGGGTATTATGGGCCGGCTGGGGCGAAGAAGATGTAAGCGTTTTTTTCATATTCACTTAAACCATTTTTCAGCGAAATCTCGTTTGTGCTAACTTTCATGTTTCTCTCTTCTAGGATGGATGCGATAATTGGACATTTCGCTGTGAAGTTCAACAGCCTGGCACCATCGGACAATCTGATAAAAGCCGTTGGCGTCTCGGGATTCGTCCAATCGGTCATGGTCCCGGAGTTGGCGGTCATGTTGATCAAGGAGGACATGGGTGTGGGGGACTCTGAGGCGCGCCAGGTCATGAGAGATAGTATGCAGATTGGTAATCTGGTCAATGAGCAGCCGGACGATTTTATTGAACGGGATAGCGATGGTGGGGATGGCGATAGTGATTGAGGTGGGTTGAAGGGGTTGTGAGGCTGTGTTGTGCGAGCGATTGTGTGGTTATTGTTATTTTCCCCCCTTCATCTTTCGCGGAATTATTAGGTCTCTGTTATTATACCTTTATGTTTGTGTATCTATCCTTTCATGCTGCCTTTTTATCGTCCCTCGCATACCATCATCCTATCCGGACCATTTTCCAAGGGCTCTCGGGGTGTTTTTATTCAAAGTATATCCCTCATTTCAGGTTTCATAATTATATATCCATTCTCCAGAACTGAAAAGAGAAATAACCCAAGATCATCCTCACTTGGACTGCGATGTAGCTCCACATATCATACATACATTACCCCTTCAGCAATCTGTATAGCAACACACCCCTAAAAAAACCCTTCGCTCCCCCGCCCCCACCCTCCCTACCATTTCAAATCAACCCCCCCCAACCCGTCAACCCCTCAAACCCTCGCAGCCCTCTTCCCCCTATACGCCAACCCAAAAACCACAAGCCCATACGTCGCCAAAACAGCCAACCCCATCGGCACAGGCTTCCTCGTCTTGATCGCTCTCGGGATCGAACTCCCTGCCAACACGGTCGACGCCAGCAGCGCCAATTCCTCGCCGTATGGTTGGTGCCCTTGCTGCCGGTAGTAGCTGAGCGCGTACAGCGCACCGACGGAGAGGCCGGCGGCGATGGAGGGGATGGAGCCGGTGCGCGCGTAGCCGATTATTCCGCCCAGGGAGGTGAGGGCAGAGAGGGCGGCGGCGGAGTTAGTTGTTGTTGTTGTGGTGGGCTGGAGGGGGGGGGCGGGGGTGGTTAGTTGGGTGGTTAGTTGGAGGGGGGTGGGAGGGGGATTGGGATATGCGTACCATGGTGAGGATGGTTGCGAGGATACTACTAATGGTTTGTTTAGCGGGGGATTGATAGGGAAGAACTATTTCTTTCTTTTTATAATATTCCCTGGACTAGAGTGGCTCGATTATTTCAATATCCGGTGAAGCAGAACAAAGGAATGCGGGCTGTGTTTGTGTTCAAGATGCGATGTCATCCATCTCCGTGTTGAAGAGCGGTTCGAAGCCGGGCCGGAAAGTTTATTTTAAGCCGCGGATGTGGAGTAATTAGTCAGACGCTCGGACCACCGCGCCAAGCATGCCGCACGTGACTTGCGACTACCTGTTCAGACGGCTTCAAGCAGCTTGGGTGAAGCTTCGAATGCGACATCGACAAACAGAACAACATTATACCTCGCTGTATTGCATCCGACGGGCTCAATTGCAGCAAATAATTCCCCCCTGTCCAACGAAAACTGCCTTCTCCCTAAATACCAATCCCTCCACCAGCCATGGCTCCCAAACGCCGCGTTGCGTCCAGCTCTCCCGCTCCCCACGCCCAATCCGCCGCCTCCTCCGCTGCCGCCACAGCGCCCGCCCCCTCAAAGCCAGCAGCTACCAGCTCCACAGCTTCAACAACGAGCGCTCCAGCCGTCGTTCCTCTGTCCGCCAAATCCCCGCCTCAGGATATCGTGGTGGGCATCTGGCAACGGTATCTGGCGCACACGGCGCAAAGGACCCTCCTACTCGATGCGTTTATGGCGTTTCTGGTGATTGTGGGCGCGGTGCAGTTTGTTTACTGTTTGCTTGCGGGGAATTATGTGAGATTTCTCCTCCTTGTTATTTGTGTCTTTAACAAAACGAATCTTGGGATGGGGCCTGGGTTTTTATAGTTCCCCATATGACTTAATGACTTACTGATTGGTTAAATATATAGCCATTCAACGCGTTTCTCAGCGGATTTTCCGCCGCCGTCGGCCAATTCGTACTCACTGCCAGTTTAAGAATGCAAACAAGTGACCAGGTGGGGAAGGGCGGCAAAGCAACCTCAGCGAAGGGGGGTGCGAAATCGGAAAATGGCGATTTGCCGTCGAATGGGTATTCAAGTGAACGGTTAGTATAATCCCCCCAGTTGTGGATTTGTTGTTTGAGGGGAAAAAAGAGGAACATTGGACTAATGTGTATATTCTCTCTTCTTGTTCTGTAGGGCATTTGCGGACTATGTCTTTGGCAGCTTGATATTGCATTTCTTCTGCATTAACTTTATCAATTGAGGACAGCTGGTCATTGCGTTGCGTTGCGGTTCCGTATTTTTTTATTTTCTTTTTTATTATCTTGTTTTGTATCTGTTACTACGCTCGAAAATGAGGTTTGCTGCTATATTAGAGTTTCTATGGCGGGTTTCACGGTATCTCCTCGACCGGCGGCGAGGATATTTTAGCGTCTCTCTTTCACCGCCCGGGTTTGACCAACTGGTGACCTCGTGTGGAAGTATTCAAGGCTTTTCGTTGGTGGCAGAAAAAGGACGCTAAAATATCCTCGCCGCCGGTCGAGGAGATAGATAAACAATGTACGAATGGATCTTTTGTACTGGTCGCATCTGCTTTAATTTCATGGTATCCAAAGAAAACAAAAAGAGGCATGATGTGAGACGCATTTCTTCTATGTACTATATACCATATATCCAATCCGTGTCTAGAGGTATCCCCCATGCTCTTCAACCAACTTCTATCATAACCATCATATTTTACCCCTCAGGGATAGATAACCTGCACCACCAACACAACAACAAAAGAAAAGTAAAAGAAAAATCCCTCAAAACCCCCTCCCCCCCCTCTTCATAACCGGCTTCTTCACCACACTACCCCCACCGCCCCCACCCCCACCCCCCGGAGCCCCCGGCCTCCTCACCGCACCAGTCGAAGCCGGCCTCCTAACCACAGATCTAACACCAACACCCAAACTCGCGCCCCCCTCCACCTCCCTCTTCCTCCGCATAGCGTCCTCTTCCTCCTTCCTGCGCGCCTCCTCAGCAGCCCGCTCCCGATCAGCCGCCATCTGCGTCTCGATTTCCATCCGGCGGTTGAATTCATGCTCTGTAACGCGCTTCTCGCGCGCCGAGTAGCCTTTTTCTTTTATGCTGTAGAAGACACCGCCGAGGTCGGCTAGCCACTGTGTTTACATATGATCTGGTTAGTACAAGGGTAGATTAAGAATAAGGTAGGGAGGTATGGAGAGAGCTTTTTGGGGGGGGGAAAGAACTTACACGAGGATCCACGGCCGTCACGGTAGACATGTACTCCTTACTAGTCAGGATCAACTCATGGTAAATGACGTAGTCCGGCAGGTATCCAAGTCCATACAACGCGCTTGTGGGATGGAGTTGTATCGTCACGCTCGTCCGTAGGTTAATATACTCGCCAATTCCCTTCACCCTTGCTGCCTGGTGGTAGTATCCGGAGCAAATACACTTGCGGATAACGTCCCAATCAGTCCCGCAGCTCGTCAGAGCCATTTTCTGCATCGTCATGATATCATGCAGCTGCTCGCGGATTTCCTTGGCGCGGCGGAGGGCCTTGGGATGCAGGAAGTGGCGGACGCACCAGCCGTCCGAGTAGCCGTTGGATTTCCACTGTGTGTAGACGTGGAGTAGGGTGAGGTGGTCGGATTCGGGGACGAAGAATTTCTCGCGCGCGGCGTCGGATTCTTCCTGGCGTTCTTTGGGGCGGTAGAAGACGCTTGGGACCGAGAGCATGGAGACGATGGTTAGCATTTCCTCGCTGCATTCGTACTCCTGGGCTGCGGTGATGAGGAGCTTGGCGAGGGAGGGGTCCATTGGGAATGCGCTCATGCGACGGCCCATGGGTGTCAGGTCTCCGAGGTTATCAATGGCCCCTAGAGCCCATAGGTCAAAAAGGGAGGTTGTAATTGTGTCTTGGGGTGGTGGGTCCATGAAGTCGAAATCAAGGAGATCCCTTACGCCCAGGGATTTAAGCATCAGCACCGTGTTAGATAGGTTGGTGCGTTGGATTTCGGGGATGGTCTGGATGTAAAATTCGTTCTTGAAAGCAAGTTCGGTATACAGGTGATATGCTTTGCCTGGTCCGGTTCGTCCGGCACGCCCAGCACGTTGCGAAGCATTTGCTTGTGAGATAGGTGTGATTTGAAGGGTATCCATTCCCATCCGTGGATTATACACCTTCAGCTTAGAGAATCCAGCATCAACGACGTACATGATGCCGTCGACAGTTAAACTGGTTTCGGCAATATTCGTGGCAACAATTACTTTTCTGACCCCGGGTTCGGCTTTGTCGAAGATCTTGGCCTGTAAATCGGCTGGCATCTGACTGTATATTGGTAGAATGCTAATTTTCGGGGGATCGTTTAATAGCGCGAGTCTCTCCGCTATCAACTCGCAAGTCACCTCGATATCTTCTTGGCCCGTCATGAAAACAAGAATATCACCAGGTCCTTGCGAAACATGGATAGCTAGCACTTGCTTGACCGCACTGTCGACGTAATCTTCGCAAGGCGATCGCGAGTACTGAATATCGACAGGGAACGTCCGTCCAGGAATGAAGAATTCGGGTGCGCCGCCGTAGAATTTCGAGAAACGTTCCGCGTTCATCGTAGCAGACGTAACGATGAGTTTCAGGTCCCTTCGTCGCGCAAGGACCTTTTTGATGAGGCCCATTAGGACGTCTGTGTTCAACGCCCGTTCATGAGCCTCGTCCATGATAATGCAAGAATATTTGTCGAGGTCTGGCTGTACCAATGACTCTCTTAATAATACTCCGTCGGTCATATCTAGCACAATCTGATTAGCGAGGGGTTGTCAAAAAGTCTAGGGAATATCTCACATTTAATCGCAGTTTGGTCACTAGTGCAATCTTCAAATCTGATCGCATAGCCAACGAGCCCTCCCAGCTTAACTTCCATCTCTTCGCTCACACGTTTCGCCACGCTCATCGCCGCAACACGTCGTGGTTGGGTACACCCAATCATTCCAAGCTTCGAATACCCATCCTCGTAAAGGAACTGAGTCAACTGAGTAGTCTTCCCGGAACCCGTCTGCCCAACAACAATAACAACCTGATTATCCCGAATAACCCTCAAAAGCTCCTCTCTCACCGCAAACGCCGGGAGATACTCCCTCTGCTCCCTGAGAGTCTTGCTTTTACTAAACGCACTAGCACCCTCACTCTTCTTCAAATGCTCCGCAAACCTACTCCCGCTCTTACTCTGCTCCTCCTCCCCAGGGATCGCCGCAGCACTATCCCCCTCATCCTCCTTAATACCCATAAGATTCCCCAACGCCGTCCCCGCCATCTTCGTCGCATCCTGCGCCTGCTTCTGCCTCTCCTTCTGCACCCTCTTCTCCCTCACCACCTTACTCCCCTTCCGACTAAACACCGCCATATCACTCTGCGGATCCCTCACCGCCGGCACGGGCTCCAGCTGCTTCGTGAACACCGTGCGCCCATCGAGAAACGGCGGCCGCAAATTATGCACAAGCAAATGCACCCGCGTGGCATCCTCCTCATCGTCAAAATCAGCATCGTAGTCCCTCCGCTGCGCCACGCCAGACGTCAGCATGCGATTCGTCTCCCACGCGTCGACATCCTTCTGCTTCTGCGCCGCGCGCGCGCTGATGCGCTTGCTGTTCTTCTTCTCCGACAGCGCCGCTTCGCGCTGCTGGTCGGCCCAGGAGCTGTCGGCTCCGCCAAAGGGGTTGTGCGTCTCGTCGCCGAAGGTGTGGCCGAGTTCGTCGCCGGCGTACCAGTCTCGGTCCAGGGCTAGGTTGTCCTCGACGTCGACGAGGGGTTCGGGGCCCTGGAATCCTTCCTGGTGGGGGGTTGAAGCGCCATTGCGGATTCCGCGGGGAGTCGAAGCGCGAGTGTCTGGGCGTCTGTCGTCTTGTGGAGCTTGGAGTCGGCTTCGCGGGGCGTAGAGGTGTTTGGGCGGCGGGCCGAGTTGGCCTGGGGTGGTGAAGTGGTCCCTGTCGATCTTTCGACGTTTAGGGCTGTCTTCCCGCACCATGGCTTATTTGGATATAGGATAATGGGCTAGGTAGGGAATGTGTCATGCCATTATGGGCGCTTTTGTTGTTCTCGTTTTGGCTATGATGGAATCGTCTCCGATATTTTGATGTTAGGTGCTCGATGTTTGGTCTGTTTGTTCTGTTTGATCTGTTTGCTCCATGAACCGACCACGTGATCACGTCCTCCTAGTCCAGGGGGCTCCTGTTTCTACAGGTAGGTACATAATTGGCAGGAATAGATACTAGATACATTTGAAACCCGGACAACTATAATAGGACGGTCATTCAGTGGGGAAAAAGGACCAAGGGTTGTATAGGAATGTGTGTGATTAAAATCATAATAGTGATCATGAAATATAAAAATAAAATACTGCAGCATCAAAAGGGGATAGATAGATAGATTGGACAAACGCCACAAGCAGATAGCCAGGGGTGAAATATCACACCTCTTAATCATTCAAACGAAAACACGATTGGCAAGGGGGGGGGGGGAATTGAAAAGGTCAGGAATCAAGGCAATAAATAAACAATCAAGCAAAAGGCAGCGTGGAAACCCCTCAATATAACCCATCCGTTCCCAAGGCCAGAGCGCCCCAAATCCGATTTCGCAATCCCCAAGAATATTCAAAATGCATGTCGATCCTTGAGCTTCGAAGACTGTTCCCTTTTGCCGCTGTCGTAGGTATATTCTGTTTGTGTGTTTTTTTGTGATTTTCTTCTGTCTTTTTCCCTGTTGCCATCCTACCCCTAGACGATCGCCATCGTCGAGGGATTTTGTATCATTTTCAGTTATGGGAAATTCACACCTCAAATACACTGTGGGAAATTGTACATGATATCGAACAAACTTGATTAGGAAAAAAAAAACAATCGGGGGAACTGGAGAAACGCGAGAACATGCTGTCCACCTACGACTCAAAGGATTGCTCTCGTGTATATCCATTCCACGCCTCTTCCTACACAATCTTCTTCTCTTCCTCGTCGTCTTCTTTTTCGTCTACTCTTCCTCTTCGTATTCTGTTTCCGCAGTAACAGGTCATCCGGCCTCGCTCGGGGAATAGGAAGCTGTCTAGAGCTACAATTAAAAGTAGCTAATTGCAAACGTGTCCCGGACCCCGGAAGCGTCTTCGCGAGCGTTAATAGGTCTCGCCACCGGCACCATTGTGCGAAGGGGGCACCATGCCCGAATATCCGTAAGTTGCGCCGTCTTGTTCGTTCGGGTCGAGATTCGGGCTTAATATGTTGTTGGCATTCTCGGGCGCGACTGGGAAACCGGAGGACCCCGCTGCGGCTGGGCCGCCAGCCCCGCCTGCGGCACCACTGCCAGTCCCCCCGACTGGTCCGCCGGAGCCGTAGCCGCTGCTCGGTGGCCGGTTCTGGTTCTCCCTTGTGGATTGGGATTGGGTCTCAAACCAATCAATTCAATTGTTCAGATACATTGTCCTCCCACGTTGAGGCGACAAACGAAAATATAGAAAGTAGGAGGAAACAGAGGACGGCATGGCATTAGCCCATACTTACTTCGCGATATTTTGTAAGATAGATCTTCAGTGCTTCGGCGTAGTTCTCGAAACCGAGCGAGGTCATAGCAAAGAGGATATCCTCCCCATTGACCGTCTTCCGTTTCTCTTGCTGACATTTCTCCGAAGCTGTCGCAAAACGGTTGAGATTAGCTTTGATATCATCTTCTGGCATGGGGCATTGCTAACCTTCGCTTGTGATGAACGAGATGAACTCGCTCACGCATTCCTGCATACACTCTTTGGCTTCCTTCGCGATCTTGGCATTGTCCGGGAGGGCGGTTTTCATTATACGAGCAACTGGTGCGAAATTGCGAATGTTAGCATCATACACTAGGCTGGGGGAATGCTTCTTGCTGTGAGAAACTTTTGTCTGAGGAGACGGTTGAGAGCTATCAGACATGACAGGATGCTGAAGCTAGCACATATAACTGCCAACCAAAGAGCGTGCAGCGCATGGCTAGCGGGAAAGACGAATGAAGTGCAAGCCCGGGGGGGGTATGGTTAAAATCAGACGATTCCACATGGGGATGTTTTGAAGCGGGGACGGGATAGCAAACAGCCAGTGGTGGCCTGCACGGAAGACAAATAAAAACAGAGGTGCAATATGCGTCAAATCAGAGGCAAACGGCAAGCTGCAAGAAGGCGCTTAACGAACCATTTGCAATCGGAAGCCATCGATCCTGCTCTTTCACCTCGAAATCGCCCTGGCCTTGCGCTTGTGTATCTTGGTGTTCCCGGTCCATATGCTCAACGTCGTCGCCTGACTGAGTTCCTGGTTCCACCTCTGGTTCCTTTGGAGGAGAGGCCGACGACATGATTTTTACGTTGTTTTGGATACGTGCAGCGGATAGTAGCTTCGACACGGACGGATGAACACGTCACTCCTTCGACTCTTGGTATCTGCCGGTCCTATGCAGCCCTGCGTCAACGTACGTCAGACTGGGCAGCTATTTGCTTCACGACAGCCCTGAGTGGAAACCTAATAAAAGACCAAGGCTGTGGGGGGTGGGAGGGCGTTCGAGTGGCTGTTTGGCATGGGACCTACCGGGGTTCAGCTAATAGAAGAGCCTCTATTGCATGTGCGAGGACGACTATTTCCCAAACGCGCTGTTGACGCGCACTGACCGGCAAGCTCCCTTGGAAGGTCGACGGGTTCGATCCGGGTTTGGCGTGGGGACGAGGGGCTCGATCTAAAACCAAGCGGTTGGGCGGAGATGGGAGTGGGTGCGGGTCAATTGACTGGGATAGGGCGCTGGCAAAAATTGCAGGTTGGGCCGATAGTATAGATATCGGCTGCAGCAGCGGAGCTACGCGTTGTACGACGGTTTGTTGCGGTGCGGCGCTCTAGTTTGCGAAGGAGCCGGTTTGGAATGGAGCAGAGACGTCAATGGGCGTATGGGACGGAGGACTCGTCGCAGGTCATACAGCTGCTGTCAATCCGGTGTGGCAGCATCAGTCGAAGGACAAGCTTGGAAGGCCTCGGGCTCGGATCGACGCGAACAGAATTCTGCTCGGGCTGTGATAGGCACGGGCAGGGTGCGGTCTGCGTCGAGGGTTGAGCGCGTCACGCTTGGCACACCAGCAGCGTCACGGTCGTGGCCGTCGGGCAAAACCGAGGGTCCGACTGGGCAGCGGGCGGGCAGGGACAGGGACAAGGACAGAGGATGCGGCTGGAGAAGACGAGGGAACAGAAGGGCGTTTGTTGCGAGTCGAGGTCATGTAGGTATAATGTATGGACATTGGATGCTGGAGAAGAGGAGAGCGTCGACGGCGGAGGCGGATATCTTACCGTACCGTAACCACGGCGGCTGCCATTACGCACTGTGACGCCGCGCTGGGCCGCAACCCGGCGCGGACAGCGTAACGGAAATACAGACATACATACAGACACTGCCGCAAGCAACGACGACCTCAGACAACAACTTGCAACTTGGGGTTTCTGGCGACGACGGGCTGCTCGCGCGTGCTGGGGCTTGTGTTTGGCTGTCCGTCCTCGAATCACTGGCAGACTACATGGGCCGGAGCATATAATCCACGACAATTGGACGGCCGGCGCTGGGAATCATTCTCAAAGCCGATTCTAGATCCAATTATTCTCGAATCCCCACCGAACCCATCGTCCCATCGGTCTCTCATCTGGGGAACGGAATACTGGAGCAGGCTACAGCAGATTCGGTTGTCACCCTAAGACGACGGTTTAGATATCCTTGTCCACGCAGACCCCAAACCTGGCCGAAAAGAACGATGTGAAAGTGCACACGTTCAGCTGAACATTTCCCTCTTCATGAGCCCGGGTGGCACATTTTCCTCCCTGGTCAACTCGCCCCGCAGCTCCAGCATTTGCAATGTCTCCTGAGTCCTGGCACCCACCAGACGTGCCCGAAATCCACGCTTCTGCGGGGTGATCCCAAGATCCATGGATGCAGGTTGATCAACTGGCCTCGCATTAGCAAGGCCTTAAACCATCTCCTTCCCAACCCTGGAATCCCGCGTCTGCAAATTTGGGATTGGGAAACAATCCCAGCGGCATCTTGGATGCTCCATTTTGTGTTTGGGGCATCATATCTACACTATCAAATAATGACTAGAAAACGCCAGAAGGTAAAAATCGGAAAAAATTATATAAATTGACCAGCAAGCGCCCCGCCAAGGGTTGCCAGCCCATCCCACCATCTGCAACGCATCTCGCAAGCCCCGACTTTTGCAGGGAGTTAGGGCTAGCATTACTGACGCAGCCATCGGTACCCAACAGGAGCTGGACGAAAGACATGACTAAAAAGATCCCGCCACGCCGGGCAGGAAAGGAGTGAGAAATGCCAGCCAGCCTGCATGATTGGGCACAAGAAACGAATACATTGATAGAAAATCGTGGGGGAGGTGATTTTATAGAGTTTGCCAACTCAGATGCCCAACGAACTATGTTCGCTTTCTTTATTTCTTTTTTTCTTCCGGAAGATGCAGCGGGCGGTTTTCGGGGCCCGGTGATATCACTTTTGTTCCGATTCTGTCGAATCGTATGCGCTGCATAATTCGGGAATTTTATGTTCCACTCTGGGCTTGCTTGCATTGACAGCCAAGTTCGTTCGATATCACAGAGGAGGCTGGCATCTCTCCACGGGTAACAACTCCAGAGACTCATAAGACTTGAGTGAGAAGTTACGAAAAACAGCTCTTTGATTTCCTAGCATAACTCAGGCATCGGACCCCATATCAAGGACAGGACCGGTCGTAAAAGGCACTCACCGCCTGATCCATCAATTATTCCTCGATCGTCTCTTACACAGGCATTCCCACCGTTCCCCCTCTCTTTTGGATCCGAGAAATGCAGTAACTATATATTAGGCACACGTGCATCAAACCCCAAGCCCTAGCCTATTTACTTCCATCATCCACAACCCAAACCACCACGCCCTGACCGCCAGGCCGGCACTTAATACAGATCCAGCACACAATAGAAGAATAGAGCGATACATAGTGACGTGTATGGAATGCCACGAATATCGGATTATTCTGGGGAAACCTCCTGCTTTCTTTCCCCCCGCTGGATTGTCCGTTGTGAACTATGTGTCTTCCCCTTACCCCAACCCATGATGGCTGCCGGCCCCCGCAGCAGTGGGAAGACAACACCGCAGAGCAGGGCAATGGGTAACTATATTATATCAGGCTTGTCCTGAACGATGAGGCTAGGCTGGCTTGCTTGTCTTGCGCGGAAAGTTTGATGATTGCATAATTGAGTCAGATTGTTAACCTGTCAGGGTTTTTTTTTTCTTTTTCTTTCTGGAGGATGGATGGGATGGGGGGCACAATTAGGATAAAGGGGGGTGATTCCGGATACTCCCCAGAATTCCCGGTGCCTTTGCTGCCACTCCCACTGCCACTGCTGATGATGATGATGACACTGAGGTCTACTTCGCGGCGCAGCCCTTCGCCCATCCATCTCATCAGGTATTTGAATAAATTAATCCAGATCGACCCCGTCAAAATTCCGCCTCACCTTGGAAATCTGGCAGGGACCCGTGGCGGCAGCATTTCCAATATACCAACAAAACTCCTATGTAGCCCACTCTAATCAATAACGCCGTAGACTGCCTGCCTGTCCCAGTTGAAAGCCATGTTGATGCACAAGTGGTGAGGTAACAAGTCCAACCACTTCCCCCAATGTACCGTTCCCTCCGGCCATTCCCTCAGTCCATTCCCTCAGTCCCTCCCCCCTCCCTTCCCACCCATATCCCGGCCTCTCGCAAGACCCCGAACCCCCCCCCCCCCTTCCATTAAAAAAAAAAAAAAAAACCACCACTCACCTTCCACCCATCCATCTCCTCCTGCTTCGCCTTATACTGCTTCAACAACTCATCAAGCACCTGCTTCAGGCCGTCCGAATTCGTCTTCAGCGAAGGGATCACGTCCTTGACCGTGCGCTCGACGAGGACGCCGTTGATCATTCGGAAGCATTTGCGGTCGGCGGGGAGCGGGTGGAGGGTGTCGATTACTAGTCTTTGTTGGGTGTTAGTTAGTTAGTTAGTTAGTGGGTTGTAGAGGGGGAGGATTGGGGGGGGGCGGGGAATGTATGTGTGGAATTTCCGCTGTGAGGGAGGGAGGGAGGGGGGTCGGAATTGGATTTGCGGGATTGGTGGGTGGGGTGGTTGGGGGAACTAACTTATGCTCCTCCGTCTCCTGCTCGATATCACCGATTTTCTGCGCGAGTTGTTGCAGGGTGTTTTTGTAGGTTTGGTATTGCGCTTGTAGCTCTATTGGCGAGTTTAGCATTGCATTTTATTTCTCTTGGGGTTAAGGGAGGAGAGGAGAAATGGGTGGGTTTTTTACCTTGTTGTTTTCGCGGGTTTATCTGTTGGGTTGCCATTGTGACTGTGCCTGTGATTGTGACTGTGACTGGTGGTGGTTGCGTGGTGTGTGTGAGGAGGGCGTGGTGAGTGCGGGGAGGTTTTGTTGTTTGCAAAAGTTTGGAGGTTGGGTGACGTTTATTTTTTGTTTAGATCGAGGACCGACGACAACGTTTATTTAATTAATGGTTTGCGCTTCCTCATCACGTTATTTTATAACAAAAAAAAATTAAATAGAGAATTGAATGCTATTCGATTTCTCATATTCCGACCCATTATTAAATACTAGATATTTTTTTTCCCTTTGATGCTGTTGAGAGCCACAGAAAGCCCAAGCGGAATAGATACACAGCTACACGGTATAACTAAAATATATTTCATATCTATAGCGCTCCTATAATCAGGGCGAATTCGTAAATCTAACAAGCAAGACGAATTGAAAAATAAAGTAAACCCAAGAGGTAATTCGAGCAATATATCCAAGAAACCGCGCCGCCTAACCCAACCAGTAACCAAGGATTAAAAAGATATCATGATTAGATACGTAAAGAAGTTTATATAATAGCAGGACGGGATCCTGTTTTCGTGGGCTGGATCCCCACAAGATGGCCGAACATGATTTTCCCTTGGAAGAGGAACTAAGGATCTATATTTGATTAGTGTGGTGTTGAGAATCCCGGGGCGCGAGTGAGCGTTCGTTGCTATCAACTTGTTAATAAAATATCCCATAACCACGGATGAATGTCGCAACTCACAGTCACACACAGAAAGTCGGGCTGTTCTGCTTATCTATGGAGTCCGGAATATTCGGACATCGTTCCCTTTACGCTCGAGCATTCGGGAACCATTGGCGGGGATTGGCCTCCTAATTTGCAAAACCTGGCGGCTTCTAGAATCTGGTCCGGAGCCGGATGCCTGAAGTGGGAGGATGGCATCCTCAACTGGAGTCAACGGGCGAGTCATCCTCATACGAACTCGTCGAAACGAAGGGTGTGTCTCGAAGAAGGGCTAGGCGGAATTATGCGAGGGCGAGCATATGAACCAATATGAGACGTCGGTTTGGCTGGCTCCGGATCGATTGGACTGGAGCCTGGTCTAAAGTGAAATCCGCGATGTTGGGATTTTAAGCTATCCAAACGATCCTTTACTGTACATTCACAGTATTCGCCAGCACCATATGATAGGAATCCTATGACGGCGAGTAAAGAAACTCACATCATAACCCTTGCATCCAAGCTGTGTCCTGAAAATAATCTGCCATGCCTGGTTCATGCAGATACAGTTCACGCCATTCATCTTCCATATCCGTCAAGTCTTCGGAGACGATTGGCTTGGTTTGTTGGGATTCGCCAAATGCAAATAGCTGGCGCCAGTCTGACGGTCCACTCGGATCACCCGTTCCATTCACTGTCCCCAAATGGTCAACTGCATGAGGCTGGACGGGCCCTGTCAAGGGCCTCGCACGGTCCGTAAGGTGGTTACCACTAGACCAGAGGCTGGGATGTGATGAGGGTGATTGATCACTTTCAGGCGTGATCTGATCAGAGAATTTGGGCGGGTGGTGACCCGCATCTTTCGATTTATAGGTGGGATCCTTCGATTTAACTGCTTGGATATCACGTTGTAGGCGCTTGGAACTCTCAAAGAGTCGCAGAATCGTCTCAGCGTTCAGCCAATATTCGGCCAGTATCCGGAGAGAGGCAAGCGTTGAATCAAATCGACGAAGGCCATTGATGGCTAACACAGGGTTCGAAAACCGGAGTTCTACACGTACTTGGATCATTGCAGTGAACAGTGCATTGACAGAAGAAATCCAGAGGTATTTAAGTCGGTCCTTGTCCCTGAGATCCTCCAAAATGGAGACGATAACTCCGGCAGCTGCACTGCATATCTCAGCATCGTTGGGCCCGTAGTCGTCTGAATACGCCGAGGCTCGAGGATGTGGGCGATGAAGCAAAATCAGAAAATTATTATACGTCAAATGGAGCAAAGCAGGCCACGAATCGGAATTGGTCGTCGACATCCGAACTGTGTCTGGGAGCATGAGGGACCAATTTGCAAGGGCTTTGTCAGCCTCATTAAGAACTGCCTTCCGCCGCTCGGGGCTTACTCGAAGGCCAAACCTTTCCTTCATGATGTAGGAAATCATAGTGCAGAGTTCGGTGTAATGTATCACATAGTCGATCTGAACGCGGCTCCCGCAGCCTTCGAAATCGGCCGCAGTCAGGGGTTCGACATCGCAGTCTTCCAGGTTACTTTCCGCGTTCCTGTTAGCTTCTAAAATGAGAGGAATCTAGCAAAAACTGGAAACTCACACAGCCTGTGGCCTACCATACAATAGGGACACCATCACATCGAATTGAACTAGAATCCACCAAACCCTGCGCCACATTCGTTTATCAAGAGGTAACATCCTGCTGGAGCCCGCATTGCGATGCATACCTAGGCCCGTTGCAATTCTTGCCGCAACTCCAACCCAGAAGTGCGAGTTAGCTGCGACGTCGTCATCCACCCGATCCGAATACCACGTGAGGAGGAGGGCTGCTTGGACAAGAATGTCCCTGTTCCTCTCTACTCGTGCCTCGAACAATATTTTCGCTCGACGGAAGAAAGATGCCTTTAGCGAATCTCGCTGGGGACGTGGACATGAAACATGAGCCCCAGCAAGGAGAATTGCCTGCAGAATCAGCAAGGAAGGGGGATCCGAAGGATCCCGGCCTTTATACTGAGCCATAAATACATCCTCCTCGATTATAGGACAGCCGGGATTGATATGAGTAAAGTATGCATCCACCAGCTCATCTGCGAGGGATTGCTCTGGAAGCACAAAGGCATCCCTTGGGATTTGCTCCAGTTTATTTCTTATATACTGCTTCGAGATTTCGTTGGCTGGGAAATGATATACCCCATCGTTTTGGTCGCCATGCTGTTGTCGAAACAAAAAATTCATATTCGAAACATCCTGTCCAACGTATATTACTCTGACTCCTTTCTGTATTATGCCCTGGTGGTCCTCTTCGTCTAGTATTTTAACGAGATGGCGTTCAAGCTCACGGGTCTCGTCGTCATCTTGTGAATCAGGGGTTGTTCCTTCTGTAAAAGCCGGCAATTCCTGGGCCCTGCTTTGTGGGCCGCCTGATTTGGGGGGTCTGGTGTTGGGGGAGGTTGGTGAGGGCGTAGATCGGGATGGGTGGGCGGAAGAAGGGTTGGTTTGAGCAGGCCCGGGCGGTCCATTGGAAGAGGAGAGAGGAGCGCATCGAATTGGAACCGGATGGCGAAGAGAGCGAACTAGAGCGCGTTTCTTTTTCTCATGAATCCGACAATCGCTTTTACCGGAAGAACGGCAGTTTGAACACGGGATCCCCACGACTCGGGCGTCGCAGCGGACTTTGCGTTGATGGCAATGGACACAAGCAGCAGGCCCTATTCAATTGTAAACGTCAGACAATGCGCATGGCTAACGGTGGCAGGGGGACATGATGCTTGACAAAGCATTGAAGCAAGGGACGTACGCTTTCGCTTGAGCGACCCCTCAGCAGGCACTCGGGGCGTCTCGTCAGCGGAGGACATGATGGAAGACACGCGGTGTGTGGCAGCTACATGTCCCAAAGCACGGAACTGGTCACTGAGTCTGCTGTCTAATCCGCCATAGCCTGAGTTCGCCGACACGCAGGGAGAATGGCCACACAGCAGAAGCAAGCAGGCTGGCGGGTTGGAGGAGTCAAGCAGGCCTCACGTGGGATACGATAAGGTTTTTTGGGGTAAAACACGTGTGAGCTTGGGCTAGCTCCGGCGTTACGAAATTCCGCCCCCACGCCGCCGGTTCCGCGTCTAGAACGTTGAACGGACGAGGAAGGATTCGAAGGGCGATTTGAAGCCATCACATCTCTGTCCTGTGTTTGTTGTTTGAGGTAAACTGTCCGGTTTCCTTTGTTTGGTAGAGATCCTGATAGGCTCGGGGATGAACCTTGGAACCAATCCTGGTCTTTGAATTTGTTAATTTCAGGCACATTTAAAGGGGAAAGACTGTGAACTCCACGTTCGTTCGTTTTTTTTTTTTTGTGATCGATCTAGCACCTTACACGACATCAGGCCTAGATGATATAAAAGTACGAATCCTCCCTGTCCTCTCTATGATTTTATCTAAAATTTTGGAGCGGGTTTGTAAGGGGTAATACTATTCTACTTCTATTATTTGATCTGGCAGATAAATAAAGAGAAAAAAAGGGACGCAAAGAGAACCCAAGACAATCAATGGGGAAGTACTGGGGAAGTTATATACAGTTATCAGCAGAAGCCATGTATGGGCATGAGGCAGGGGAACAGGAGGTAAACTTTTTTCATCTCTCTCACTAGAAACAACGCCCTCTGTAGTATTCCCCGTAGCCACAACCAGCTACTTTGTCATTGTTGGTTCTTCAATGCAGTATTTGATTGGCCCGGGAGCTCGTCTGGCACGGCATTCGGTAGTTCATATTGTGATGCTCGATTGGTTGGCTGCGGCTCGTTCGGGCGTTGGGTTTCGGGGAGGCGTTATCGTGATATTTATGCTGGGATGTTGAAGGGGCCTGATAATAGATGAGCAACCATCTGAAAATCGTTCTCTTCAAAGCTAAATTGCAAAGCATAATCTTGATATCATTACTCCATGAGCATCATTGTTTTACAAAGCCCCTCTCCTTCAAGTTTGTTTCAACCCGGAAGATGTAGCTTTGTGGAGGCAGTTAATTGACGCCGTTCTTTTAAGGTTTGAAAAATACAAAAAGCATCCGGTTCCTGAAGCTTGACTGGCAATATATATCTGGAAGTGCCTTTGATAGAGCAACAGGTTTGAGCCGCTAGAACTTCTCCAAGTACCCAAGCACCGTTGAGTCACACAGCAGGTTGATGCGAGTCGAGGTGTTGCGGACATATTGAAGCACTCCGTATCTTGCCCTGCCTAGCCTTGCTTAAGCGAATCGCCAAAGCAGTCATAGTTAGTGGATGGCTCGAGCGCCCGACCCATATCATATCTCCATCGGATGAAGTATGAAACCCTGCACTACTAGTAGCAATAAAAGAACAGTTGACCGCCAGAGAACTTGTCGAATACCCCCACCTAAACTGTGGGGTAGTTAATTGATTCTCCTGCATTGCATCGCTGGGAGCGGGATGGATCATTTCTTGAATTTTCTCAGGCAGGACACTTTAAAAGTAACGCCCCTGGTGACCTTGAATTATTTTCTTCATGAAATCTATGACAAACATTTCCCCAGAGCGGGATATATCATTGGCGGCTTCTTCCGGCAAGCAGAACTGGGCCGGGGTTCAACTGCAGTCCGTCATGCAGCCATGGTCGTGATAGGGCCGGGATCTCTGCAGCTTGCGATGGCCTCATCCCATAACACCATATTTTGGATCGGAATTATGTTGAATGGGCTGTTGAGATAATGCGGGACTCTTGAATCCATTATTAATAGAAACGGGCTAGACTTCTGAACTCTTCCTACGCTCCCTCCTAGCCTCTGGGTGGGTATGGAGTATGTATCAGGGGGCTAATGTCTACTTTCTCAGACTGTTCTCCGCAATTGTTCGGGTCCTAATAAGATAGTTACGCCTTAGCATACAGCAGAGACGGGCAATGGAGGCAGTAAATCTATGTAAACAGTCCCCCGACAAGGGGTAAGCAAAGACTAAACAAGAGCAGCATCATGTAGCCCGAGGCCGAATAGTAACACGGAGATAAATATTTATTATCTGCTGTCTCGAGTAGCTACGCAAACACAACGTAAAATAAACTCTCGGAATCGGGATGAGACCTCTCATGGTTTAAAGTTTCTAATTGGCCCGCGAACAGGCGACCCGCTGGTAGTTAATAAGGTTACTTATCGGCCCTCTCGCTGATACGACGTCGCCTCCCTCCAACTTCCTCCTCCGACTCTTCAGAGCTGGCCCATCTCATCGGGTTATCTTTGACATACGTTCATATATTTATATAGACACGCTGCATCCATGTCAAATTGGACAGGAAACTAAACTACCAATTGCCAAAGGGCGTAGTTTGTTGCTAGTTCCATCCCCGGCATCCATTTTTGCGATTGGGAGTCATCGCCGAACAACCCAGCAATCCGGCCGACCCCCCCCCAACTCGGCTATTTATTTCCCCCTCGACGACGAGAGGAACTCTCAACATTAACTTATCTTTCTGGACTCGATTTCTATAACGAATATCAAACCATTCTCAAGAACCCCGCCATCGGTGACATATCCCGCCATCCATCAACATGTCTCCCCCGGCCGCTGTCGGTATCGACTCAGGGGATGCAAACAATGGAACTCCCGAGCCATTGACTATCAGCGGTGTTCAAGCTCGGCGGGCTAAGACCAAGGTTCCAACCGGTGTTGCTGCTGCTTCAAGCAGTGACATGTTCAAAAGTGCGGTATGTTGTCTATCTTTTAGAGAACCTACAAGAGTGCCAAGATGGAGACGGAATGGACGAATTCTGGCAGAAAACACTTGCACAGTCCTTCTGGAGATGGATACGTACATAGGCTAACATAGAAATTCAAACTTCTAGGCGTGTTTCACTAAGCCGAAAGCAAAGCGCTTCGACCGTGAGTTCCAGTCCTTGAAAGCGCAGTTGGGTTGATCTGACCTTGTATCTGTAGACCTTTTATCCGTCGAGAGCAAATCTCGGAAGGTGAGTTGAAACCTTGCCCTGTTATATAAATTGAAGGTGTTGCTAAAAACCACTGGCAGGGCTCGTCGTTGAAACAAGCTGCTCAATATCTTAAGAAGCCTGGTATGAGAGTCATGTTGCTATTACTACGCGAAAGACACGATATTAACAACTAGATTAGGCCTTATCTCTCTGGGAGGAGGGCTTCCCTCGTCCGAAAACTTTCCGTTCGAATCCATTTCTGCCAAAATCCCTACCCCGCCGCATTTCTCAGAACAAGGGACAGTTGAAAAGGGGCAGGTTGTAACCGCTGGGAAATATGATATTAGAAATGGGAAGAGTGATTTGGGTTTGTTTACTCTGGAATATCTTTGGGTGATTGCTGCATTCTAACCAATTTCACATAGACTTGGAGGTGATGTTGAATTACGGCCAGTCAGTCGGGGCTGCTCCTATGCTGCGATTTGTTACTGAGCATACCGAGGTAGGTGGCCATTGAATGCTCCCCTATCACGCTATCTAATGACCTTGATAGATTGTACACAATCCTCCCTATTCCGATTGGCACTGTGCTCTGACCGCCGGAAGCACATCCGCCTGGGACATGACGCTACGTATGTTCTGTGAGCGAGGCGATTATGTCCTAGCGGAAGAATATACATTCGCCACCGCTCTGGAGGCCTGCTACCCCCTGGGTCTGCATATTGCATCCGTCAAGATGGACGACCAAGGCCTCCTCCCCGAATCGCTGGACGAAGTGCTGAGCAACTGGGATGTGGCTGTAAGAGGAGCCCGCAAGCCTTTCCTCCTCTACATGATTCCCTCAGGGCAGAATCCCACCGGCGCCACCCACGGCCTCGAGAGGAGAAAGAACGTCTACAAGGTCGCGCAGAAACACGACGTTTTCATCGTCGAGGACGAACCGTATTTCTTCCTTCAGATGCAGCCATATAAGGGGGCTAATAACCCCCCGGACCCGCCCCCAGCTTCCCACGACGCCTTCTTGAAAACATTGATCCCCTCCTATCTCAGCATAGATACCGACGGCCGTGTTTTGCGCCTGGAATCATTCTCCAAGGTCATCTCCCCCGGCTCAAGAGTCGGCTGGGTCGTCGGCTCCGAACAAATCGTCGACCGCTACATCAGACATTCGGAATTCTCCACGCAATGCCCAAGCGGCATGGCGCAGATGATCCTTTACAAGCTCCTAGATGAGGGCTGGGGCCATGAGGGGTATTTCGACTGGCTTATAAACATCCGGATGGAATATACGAGTCGGAGAAACACCATGCTGGAAGCTTGCGAAAAGCATCTCCCCACCAACGTGGCGAGCTGGAATCCGCCGGCTGCGGGGATGTTTGTATGTTTTTTACCCCTCCCCTTACCCCCCCCATATTTTTAACACCATTGAACTAACGACGGGAACAAAAAAAGCACTGGATCAAAATCGACTGGCGCCAGCACCCGGGCGTCCGCGAAGGCAAGGACCTCGCAGCCATCGAACATGCGATCTTCATGTCTGTCATTGACAAGGGCGCCCTCGTCACGCCTGGCAGCTGGTTTGTGGCAGACAAGTCTTTGCCGCAGACGGATATGTTCTTCCGCGCTACATTTGCTGCTGCCCCTGCTGACAAGATCAATGAGGCTATTCGGAGACTGGGGGTTGCGTTGAGGGAGGAGTTTAAGCTGGAGGGGTAGACTGGGGGGGGGGGTTATATATTGTCGGCCGACTTGGGTGGTTACTATTTACTATTTAGGGGTTTTTTCGTGCCTATGCGTATTATTTGATTTGATCTAGATGTTTTGAAGCGTCAATTAATTTGAAAGATTTGAGTAGATAAAGCTATATATATTTTTTTTCTAAAAAATATATAATACATTCAACGTTCATAACCTAGCTACATAGAAAAAGTATATATCCCACCCCTCCCCACCCGTTACCAATCTCACCGTCCCGTCCCATCCCGCCTAGATAGATCCTTCGCAACGCCGCGGAAACCACTCGTCGCATCGCATTGCCCAGTGTATTTATTCCCCGCGCCCTTGCCCGCGGGCCGTCCCGACGGTTTTGTCAGCCGTGTTCAGAGCGCCGCCAACTACCCTGTCCGCTGAGCACTGGCGGTCTTTACGACGCCGCTGAGGAGACGAGGTTGTCCGGGGTGGTGGGGAGGTTGGAGTTTAGGGTGGGTTTTCTTGCACGGGGAGTGGGCGTCGATAGAGAGAGCGTTGATGGTTGGCTAGATGAGGCGAGGTCGCTTTTGAAACTTGGAGGGTTTGGTTTATTATGGTGTTTCTATTTTCTGAGATTGGAGGGGATCTGCTTTTTTTTATATCTGTTATTAAAGCTGGAGAATGTCAATACGTCAATACTACTAGTAGCACTAATCACTGGCATTCTTGTTCATGGGTCAGTTAGCGTCATGGGGTCGACAAATGCCTGTTTTCAAATGCCAGTTTCAAATAGTACCATCGTGGTGATGGAGTATGGGGTAAGTAGAAAAAATGTCAAAGGCAAATCTGGCGGAGCTTCCACCGTGTTTTATTCGTGAGGACGAGATGTTGCACCCAACATCAATATCACCGAGAAGTGACGTTGGGATATGGAGCGGGTGGTGGCTAAGTCTAGCCCAATGGGGAATGTTGTGCCGATCAAAGGTTAATTTGGTCGTTTCGGATAAACTCAGTCCGCGGCAACTTCAACGACATTTGAAGATAGAAAAATATACAGGACTGTGTTTCAGGGGGTTTTTGGAAAGGAATGACGATAACTTATTCATATTTCTCTCTTACTTTCTTTTATTATTCTTTTTACCCCCGCGAAGTTACGGAGTAAGGTATTTGAATACCGGTTTTAGATCTCTTTTTTGTTCACTCGGTTTCTGTCTCCCTTGTCGCTTTTGGTCAGGCGTGATCTGGTTTTGTTTTCACTCTCTGGTAAGTGGACGGATATGCTTTATATTCCGATATTGGATATCGAGGATAGGATTTCTATAGCCTATTGTTATGTTCGGGGGGATAGAGTACGTTCTATGGTCTAAGACCAAGCATAGTATCAGCCTGTAAACCCTATTACCCCTGGGCAGCCAGCCCGTTAGCGATGTTCAGTCTGTTGCTTGATATGTTGGATACAACATACTAGTTTCCTATCTTCATACGTTACTACTTTTAATATCTTGAGCTACGGGATGAATCTTGGATCTTTTTGGTGTGGTTGCTGACAATTTTGGCATTATCAGATTCTGCAGCCCCTGATCCCAGGCCCATGGCATTCTCATGGCCAAAGCTATTCTTCTTGTCTTGCTTGCTAGACCTAGAGTTTCATTGAACCACACCGCCTGGTGCCACTAAGCCACTCCCCCCTGTTTGCTCTCTCCCGCCAGAGCAGAATATCTCCAGGGCAGCCTCTCCCTCTCCCAGTCCAGAACCGGGTGACTCAGCAGTGATTCCCTTCACAATCTGCTGCTGCTCGGACATACTTCCCAAAGGGGAAACCCCAAAGCTTAAACCAACGCTAGCACCAATCTGTCCAAACCTCCGTCTCTAACCGGCTGAGGCTCAACCAGCCTGCGATCAGTCCGACGTCGTTTCGTTCTATCTACGCGCTCGCTCTCCCGCAGTTGTGTGTCTGGCTGTGGAGTAGAGCAGCAATTGACCAGCGTAGGCGTCAGCTGCGTGTAGAGAGGACTGCATCGGGTGGTTGTTTTGCTGTGGCGGCTGTGTTAAGGGGTTAGATTTCGAGCTTCTAGGAGCTTTAAGGAGGCCGTGCTTGTCGCGCTGTATATCGCATCGAGATACCCTCGCCTCTACTGCCCAAAAGGGAACTGTCTCTCGACCTCGCACGTAAGTTGCTGCTGTTCCTCACCCTCTCTCTCTTGTCCATCCTCTCTCTACCCTTCATGGCGATGTGTTATCGTCGTCTGCATCGCGCCCTGTCATCGCGGAATCGCACTCTGTGTAGTTCGTCACTATGGCGTCTCCCAATCTCCGTGTGCGGCGGAACGCCTGCTACGGGTTCGCCCCCAGCTGTCTTTTCCCATCTGCCGTTGGCTGGCTAGTCCATATTACTGACTCTTGCTTTATTTAGTGCTCAATTCCAGCAGATACTGACAGGAGGGCTTTCTGCCAGTCGTCAGGATATCCGTGCTGCAGGCGAGTATTTCACGCATAACACCGTTCAGCCTACCAACGACCAAGAAGGGGGGCCCAACGAGCAGAATCTAGGCAGGTTTGGTGTTTATCCAGAACAGCCCTGTGTAAACCCCTTTCCACCTCAACAAGTTTTCCAGGAGTTTCGTGATCCCCTTCCAGGCCCATCAGACTGGTGGGAAGACGAACAGAGGACCTCTCGCCTAGAAACCCGTGAACGCACACAGAGGTAATATACGACCCTTTCCCCTATCCGGGGGGCTTAAATTGACAGTATGCTGACTGGGCTACAAATTTAGTCCCGAACAAGGTCCTACATCGTCTGGTGTTGAACCGTTTCCTACACTCGGCCAAGAATCTGGGCACCCAAGGCGGAACCAGACACAGAAGTACCGTGACATCCTTGATTATCTCGACTCCGTACCGAGTTTACTCGTCCCCCCTAATTCCCCTAAAACACCGCCACCCGAGGAATCTGCTTCCGATACAGCGCATTGGCCTAGCTGTTCCCCCCACCGCCCTCGAGGAGGTTCATCAGTCTCATCCCGACCCCGACCAACACTCCGTCGGCCCAGCGTCAATCATTCCCAGTTTTCTAACCAATATCCGGGAAATCAAGCCAGTGTTCCTCGAGGCCCGCATCGGATCAATCCTCTCACACCGGACTCGAGCTACCTCAACAAGAAATATCCTCCCGGGCCCCATTCGCCTCCTGGGGCTTCTGGGTCGGCATATCCGACTCCTAAATCCCCAAGTTTTACCCGTGCCACAAGGAGGAGTACCAAGTCAAGTCACGAGTACAAATACAAAGAGACTCTTCTCCCCAGTCCACACGATTTCGAAACATTCAACAAAAGGCATCGATTTGATCCTTTGAACTTCGTTCCCGGCAGCGAAGATACAGAGAACGACGTACAGGAGTGTTTTCCTCGCCCGCCACCAGTTCTAAGCTCACCCTTTGAAAATCCTACCACAAATCGTCTTAGGGTTACCGAATCATTTCCTTCCCAGCCCGTCGACACTCCTGATTCCGAGTGCAGCCTAGAAAAGCATTCCGTACCATACTCAGAGCTACCTGTCCATTCAGCTCCCTTACAGAGGAAGCCCAGACGGAGTATTCGACTTGCTGCGTCGCTGAAAAGACTTTTTATCCCCAAATCCAAAGCTGGTAGCCAGGATTCTACTCCAGTCACTTCTCCTCAGGAACCCCCACAGCTCCAGCTTGACGAGACTCCCGTTGTCGATCAAGATAAGTGGGTGGAAGAAGCTACTCAACGACTAACGGCTGCGTGCGAAGAGCCCCTACTCCAACCTGACGAGACTCCGCTTATCGATCACGATAAGTGCGACCAAGATAAGTGGGCGGAAGAAGCTACTCAACAACTGACGGCTGCGTGCGAAGAACAAAACGACCCCGATCTCACTATGGAGTACTCAAAGCATCTAGACCCTTCGTCGGCCATGATGGCCATCACTAAACAGAAGTCTGAGGCCATGCGATTGGCACGCGAGCAAGCGGCTGCTGTGCAGGAAATGTGCCGTCGAGCGAAAACTGAGCCACCTGCGTACTCTTTCGAGGAACTTATTGGAAAGGGCGCATATGGACGGGTGTATAAAGGGTTAGTTGGCCTAATTCTTTGATCAGTGAAAAAAGCTAACCCTAACAACGTATTCAATAGTCGCCAACTTCCATCCCAGAACCTCGTTGCAATCAAGGTGCTGGAGATTGATACTCTTGATTACAAGTCCATCAGGGATATGAAAGACGAGTCTATCAAGGATTTCGTTCATGAGACAAAGGTTATGAAGCAGGCCAAGGACGCAGCGGCTAAGAATGTCAATATGCTTATTGAAGCGGTTTCGATCCATTCCCAGCTCTGGCTCGTGTGTGAGTATTGTCCGGGTGGGAGCGTGAAGACGCTGGTACGTACGCTGTTTCTTTTATAATTCTCCCTGGTGGTTTACTTTCCAGGGGTATTTTATTTCAGTGTTACTGACACCCGATCAGATGCGCGCAACTGGTGACAAGCTGGATGAGAAATTTATTATCCCAATAGCAAGAGAGCTTGCAGAAGGCCTCAGGGCAATCCACGACGCTGGAATCATCCATCGGGATGTCAAAGGTATGAAGAACACATTAATCTGAGGCTTATGGCGTATAAATATGGACTAATAATAACCGTCGTTTAGCTGCCAATGTTTTGATCCATGAAGAAGGTCGCTTGCAGATCTGTGACTTTGGCGTTGCTGGGGTCATTCAGAGTAAGGTAGACAAGCGCTCGACATGGATTGGGACACCACACTGGATGCCTCCTGAGATGTTCCCAAATAGAGGTGGTGGCGAGATGCACCAATATGGAAGTGAAGTAAGTTGTTCTGTTTCTACTAGTACTTTACCAGCAAGGCCACTGACGCTCTATAGGTTGATGTCTGGGCATATGGCTGCACCCTCTTTGAATGCGCTACAGGCAATCCACCCAATGCCACACTGAGAGAACGTATGCAAATTGGGCGACAACTCAACAGATATCCACCCAAGTTAGAAGGTGATGGATACTCGGATGGTTTACGCTCGCTTGTTGGATTTTCCCTTGATTCAGATCCTCAAATACGGCCGACGATGCAAACGATTCTCCAACACCCTTACATTGCTGAATCCGCAGAATCCTACCCGACCTCCTCTCTTAGTGAATTGGTCCGGATATACTACCAATGGGCTCAGCGTGGTGGACAGAGAATTTCCCTATTCAACCCAGGTGGTGCGGCAGCGGCAGAATTACCAGGTGATGAAGATTCGTTGGATCGCGAAGACTGGAATTTTAGTACGACTGATGGGTTCGAAAGGCGCTTCTCTCTCATTGATTTCGACCAACTCTCCGCATCGCTAGCCGATCTTGAAAATGACATTACCCCTACCGTTCCCCAGCCCTCAGGTGATACGTTTGATGACACTAGGGATACTGTATTGACTGCAGAGGAGCAAGCCAATTTCGACGAACGCGTCAAGAGAGGCGCTGCTGCTATGGAGGGGCTATTCGATGATCAGAAGCCAGATTACAGATATGAGACGAAGAACGACTTCGTTCCTGTGGAACAGAATCAGCGGTTGTCGTCTGATCTCCCACTAAGAACGACCACCGACCGATCCTCCGTTACCTCAACCTTCATCGATCTCAGCCTCGACTCCTTCGATGCTAACCATTACGCAGCAGGTTCAGCGTCCAATTACCCGCCTTTTCAGCTAGCTGATGCAGACACCATCCGGGCAAATCGATCCAGTAGCCGTCTTACCAGGAATTCGTCAAACTCTTCGGCGAGTACCAACTCAGGGGAATACCAGCCTCCACGCGGGCCTCGTCCACCGACCATGGAATGGACATTCGCATCAGCAATGGCAGCGGATACGTCTGACGAAGCAGACAACCATCAGGATGAAACCGGACCAGACGATGAGCCACCGCAGCGAGAGAGAAGAGACACCAGGGCGTGGACCTTCCCTGTGATGACTACCGAAGAAGAGCCGCCCGGAGAGGGATTTGCAGACTACCCCGGCGAAGAAATAGAATCAGCCCGCAGCATTGAACCAGATGACGAAATGACAGTATCCAGAAACAATTACCCCCCACTCCAGCACCCAACATATGGCAGGCCACGCGATGACGGTCCTTCGGATTCTCGTCCATCAACAGCGACATCTTCCCGCTCAGCAGCCTCGGACGCTGACAACGACCCGTTCAGGTTCGACAGACCAGTCACTCCCACCGGCAACGACCGTAACTCCTCCTTCGACAAGTTCCCTTCCATAGTTGACTCGTCCGTCTATCCGGAATACGACCTAGGCACGGACCACCCTGCTCCGAGCGGCTACCCCAGCCATCCCTGGCAAGATGACATAGGCGCAACGGCCCGCAACGGTGCATTCGCCGCCGGTCCGGCCCTACACGCACACACAGCGTCATCAGCAAGCGCGATAGAAGGTCCTGGCCCAGACATTCACACGATGCCGCCATTGGATGCAGGTATGGATAAGCCTGCATTCGACTTCCCCGCGCCCATCCCGCCGAGTATGGAGAGTTTGACCGAGGGAGCGAGCGACGAGGTGCTTGCCAGCGAGCTGGATAGGCTGCTGGGCGATTTCTTGCATGGGCTGGCGATTACCGGGGAAGCTTTGGTGAATACGGATGTGGGGATCGCAGCGGGGGTTGAGAATGGGAATGGGAATGGGGTTGGTGTAGGGAGGGGGGGTGGGAATCGGCCCGAGCAGATCCATGAGGACTAATGGGGTGGAGGTAGGTATGATGCTATACACACTTTGCGAGATGGAGATCCTGGGATGGATGACGATGACGATATCTGTGACGATTTGACTATGATTTTTTTTTCCCCGCTGTTTATTATAGGCGACGACCGCGTTTTTTTCTTTTTTTTCTCGGTTGATTTGATCTGATTTGATCTTCTATGGGTTAATGGGTTCAGGGTTGTGTGGGTTTCCCCCCTTGTTCTTTGTATTCATGGATTGAGTGAAGTTGCTAGCCATTCTCTTCAAGGCGCTCTATATATTATATTACCACATGACGGGAAAGACCGAAAAAGGGACTGAAGGAAGAGAGTTTGCATGGATGGCTGGGATTGAGATGGAAGAATTGAGCCATAGTGTGTTGTGCAATGCAGCAGCCCGAACTAAGCTAGGGAACTGCATTGAGTTGAGGATTATGTTTGTGTGTGTTTTATGGTTGTCTACTTTGTTCGCATGGGCGTCTGCAGTTGAATTAAACATGGTGATGGGACGGCAGATGGGGTGTTTCCAAGGTTAATTAATTAAGAGAAATTTAAAATATTCTAAATAAGTGACTAGGTAACTAAATAGCTAGTTAGTTAAGCCAGTTAACTAAATAATTGTAACTAGCATGCTTAAAAATGGATGAATTGTATCACCATTTCTTTCTCTCCCTTTGCATCCTTCCACCAGACAGACAGACATGTCCTCAAGCCACCAAAAACAACCATCCATCCCATCCTGAATATCCCCCCCCCTCCATCGCAATTGCACAACCCACCTGGAATATAAACAAAATGCCCGTCCAATGCCCCCCGTGGAACCCCCATCTGCACGCGGTGACACAGTTGAAATCCTTCCTGGCACCAAATTCCCCTTCTCCCCCTTGATCACTAGATAGTCAGATTACACAATGGACGTAATGTGCCTTGCATATAACTAATCATCCGGTGTCCCCCAAGTATCTATCCCAGCCTGTACCATGCTTTGCTCTGTATATGAGAATGTAGCACATTTGGCCCCAGCCACCACAACCCTCATCATCATCATCATCATCATGATCAATGCGCGTTCGTGTTGGTTGCGTCGTTGCGTTCTCTCCTCATGTATCCCCCCGATATTTATTCCAAGGCGACATAGGACTCGATACTTCTCCTTGGGTTTTTCTTTTTCTTTTTCTTTGAAATCCGGTCGCCGGCGGGCCGCGCGGGTTGTTTGATCGTCGATGGATATGCAACCAGCCAGCTGATATATTTGATTGTGTTGCTGTGTTGCCCATTGCTATATATTGCTCGGATATATAAGATGCGTGCAGCCTTGTGGGAGGGATGGGGGTGTTTAATTTCGCCCGTTTGTTGCGTTTCTTTTTATTTCTTATATTATTTATCTGTGTTTCGAGGGCTTCCCGGTTTGTTTCTTGATCTGAGATGGGATCTTGATATTATTTACCGATCATTCCCTGGTTTCAAGTTTCTTTTCTCCTTTGTTGATGTTCGTGTCAACCAACACCAACTGGCTGTCTGTCTGTCTGTCTCCAACACGTTGGGCAGAGATTGATTACATTCTTTTGCTTGCTGTTGACGCTCTCCTGATCTTTCTTCTTTCTTTTCATGTCCAATCTCTTGATCATTACTTTCATCCCCTATCCCCTATCCCAGCCTTCTACGCCCTCGTTCACTCCCATTTACCATGTCTCCCGCCATCTGCGACAGTCTGGTCGCATACAGGAAGAATAACAGCGCCCTCCAGCTCTCCAAGCCCTCAGAGCAATGGAAGCTCTCGTTGCAGGAGGTCAAGCTGCTGTATCTGCGCCGTCAATACAAACAATGCGCGGCCCAGTCCACAAAACTGCTGCGTAAAATCGATGACCAGGTTAGATATCATGCCTAGTATATAATTGCTATCCTATTGCTAACAACATCCCCCAGCTGCACGCAATCCACAAGGCATTCCTCTATTACTACAGCGCCATCTCCTACGAAGCCCTGGGACGAGGCGCCCACAATTACTCGAGCAACAAACTCCCGCTGCTCAACCTGGCCCGGGATAACTTCATCGCCTGCAAAGCCTCCCTCGCCGCCGCCCTCGCACCCGCACCACCAGTCGAGAAACGCCAACCACGGCATCAAAGATCTCAGAATAACCTCAACAGAAGCCACGGCCACGAACACGCGGAGCTGAACGACAAGCGGAAAACATACCCGACGACAACATCCACCGCAAAGCGTCGGCGCGACACTCCAATCCTCATTGAAAACACAGCCAACCATGCAGCATACACTCTCAGAGCGCCAGCGCAGCAACGCGACACCCCTACGGCGCCACGTCAGGAGAACGAACAGAAAAACCAAAAGCCAAAACTCATGCCCTCCCCCCTCCGCATCCGCAAAGTCTACAACGACCAAGGCCAATCAATCTTCGCCTACGACCCCCCCTCTCTCCCGCCCACCAGGCCCCTCCCCCAGCTCCCCTCCGAAGGCCCCCAACGACCCCTCCCCGCGCTTCCCAAACTCTCCCCGCCCAGCAATCCCCCGCACCGGGAGGACGCAGTAGTGCAGAAACCACCCATCCCCCCGCCATTCTTTAGGCACTCGATCCTTGCATTCTCCCCCTATCCAGCAGGCCCTGGGAATGCCAGCATCAACAACACCAATCTCCCCACAACCCTCCATCCCCTCCTAACCTCCCTCTCCACCCAGCTAGAAGCAAACATAACCACAATCGCCTCGCTAATCACCAAAGCACACGAGCTCCAGCGCGCCCACAATGCGAGTAAGAAGAATTACCGCCTCGCGTCGTTCTGGAGCTTCACGCCTCATTACACTACTACAAATGATCACGATCACGATCATGATAATAATGCTGATGACCATGACTACTACAACCATAACCTAATCGACAACCTCGCTGCCTCTACTACTGCTACTAATTACGACAGTCACAATAAAAATAATACTAATGATAACCACCACAATCACCACAATCACCACAACCAACCCACCACGCCAAACCCATACCCATCCACACCCACATCGACATCGACATCCGAAGAATCCCGCCCCCAGCGCATCGCCCGCCTAAAGGCGGACGGGTGGCGGGGTGTCGGGATAAAGTCGAGAGAGCGCGGGTGGAAGGGCGCGGATTATTATGAGCGTGTGTGTAATGCGGCGTTGGCGGAGTTGTATGGGAAGGTGGAGATGGGGTTGATTGGGTGATGGATGACGTGTGATGGGTTTAAGGGATATGTTTGTTATGTTTTATGTTTTTATGTTTTATATGTGGTATGGTGGTTATGGTTTATTTTTCGGATTCTTCTTCTTCTTCTTCTTACTCCTTTTTTGTCCCCTTTCCCCCCTTTTTTTCCAATACTAACCCCCTCATTTCCTTTCTTCCTTTTTTTCTTTCATTTCATTTCTTTCTTTCTAATCATTCATCCATTTATTCACTTCACCTAAATCACTTGTCTCATTTTACTTACCTACTCACTTTACTTCATCCTACTTACATTTCATCTCCATGAGCCTTCCTTCCCTTCCTTTCTTTCTAACCAGCATCCTTTTCCCCTTTTTATTTAAATAACATAAGCATATAGCTAGCCAGCCCTACTTAAATTAATCATAATCATAATAATAATAAAATAAACCTTATAAAGTAAATAAAACCCATACCACTCCCATTTCACCCCTTGAAATAAAATAAAAACCCCCTATCCTATCTATTTATCTATATTCCATACTTACTAATAACAGTTAGATTTCCACTAAATCTACTAAAACAAAATAATATACTAACTTATTATTAATTACCCTCTTAACTAGAGAAATAAATCCTTCCATCTTTCTTCGTCAGTTAAGGGTAAGTAGGGCCTGGCTGGGCCAAGCCTGAAAATAAGGGGGGGGCAGGGGGGATGTTGGTGATAGGTAGGTAACAACTAACTACTAAATTTAACTACCTACCTAGCTTGGTTGATAGATTATTCCAAAAGGAAAAAGTGAGAAATTTTTTTGGAGTATGAAATAAAATATCATATTGATCAAAATGAATTAGGTGCTTACTTACTAGGCTAGCTAACTACGCAAAAAGGCCAAAGAAAAATATTTGAAAAAGTGGAGGTGTGTGTGTGTACTCCGTATAAAGTAAGTAGTAAAGAGAAAAGAGAAAGAGAAAATGGAAAAAAAGGGGTGAGTTGGTGACCAAACATCAACTAATCAATCAAATCATCAGGGTATTTCCCCCCCCCCTACTCATTCATTCATTCATTCTTCTTTCCATTTCTTCCCTATCCTCTGGCTTTTTTTCCCAACTGACTAGATATAAAAGAGAGAGAAAAAAATCATCCCTTAGTAAAGAAAAAAAAATACCAAAAATCAAATAAACCCCGCCTTAACCTTCGCCTCCCTCTCAATCTGCTCCTTCTCCTCCGCCTCCTTCATCTCCCGCACCTTGGCAAGCACCACCTCGCGGAAAATCGCGCCCCGCGCTATCCTACTAAGACTTCTCTTCTTAGTGCCATCGGCGGGCGCATCGGAAGAAGCCGTCTCCGCTGTCTTGTGTGATGGATGTTCCGGGGAAGCGGGCTCCGCAGTAGTAGTAGTAGTTGTTTCAGTAGACATATCCACAGCGCTGGGGATATCCTCCTCGTCCTCCTCGTGCATCCTGAGCGCCTCGATGCGGTTGGCAAGTTTGATGATCTCGATACCGCGCTTGAGACGGGCCTTGGCCATGTATGCCTTGAGCTCGGGGAGCAGGTTGTGGTCGCTGGCCGTCTCGCCCTTGAGCCAGGGGTGGGCGAGGGCTTCTTCGCTGGTGGCGCGCTTTAATTGGTCTGGTTGGAGGAGGGTGTGGATGAAGTCCTTGGCGTCCTGGGAGACGTCGCGCCAGTAGCGTTCGTGGAAGACGATGCGGCCGCCTTTGCATTCGTCTATCAGATCCTGCAGGTTCTCGGAGCGGAAGGGCGAGTAGCCGCAGAGGAGGGTGTAGGTGATGACGCCCATGGACCACATGTCGACGGCTTTGCCGTGGCCTTGTTTGAGCATTACTTCTGGGGCTGCGTAGCCGAAGGAGCCGGCCATGGTTGTTAGGACCTCTGAGGGGCTGTCGAGCATCTTGGCGATTCCAAAATCTGCGAGAACCAGGGGGGAATCTGGCTTGGGGTTGAGGTAAAGCAGGTTTTCGGGCTTGAGATCTGAATCGGTGAATATGTTAGAGAATGCTCGGTTATATGCAAGCTTTGAGGGAGTCTACCTCGATGGACAACATTGCGCTCATGCAAATAGTTGACGGCATCAAGTACCTGTCTGATGGTCTGGGAAGCGTCCTTTTCGGTGAACTTTCCATATTCACAGATTCTGTCGAACAACTCGCCGCCGGTTGCGAGCTGTGTCACGATGTAGTATTTATCCTGCTTTTATCAGCACGCCGATCATCAATCTTATATAGGATTAGATGCTTACCCGAGACTCGAACCAATCATGGAATCTGACAATATGAGGGTGGTGTAGACGCTGCAGCATATCAAGCTCATCATAAACCATCTGCTCGTTGCCTTTGACATTCTTCTTCAGGATGATCTTGACAGCAACCTTTCCAGCTGGACAGTCAGCCTCGCGCACAATACCATAAGTGCCAGCACCCAGGGTCCGCCCGAATCGGTATTGTGATCTGGAATATGTGAGCGAGGGGTGCATTTTCAGGAGGGTGGCCGTACTTTTTATCGTAGCTTTCAGGCTGGCCCTGGAGCTTGTTGAGCATGTTTGAGACTGTGCGAGTTATGTATTAGCAATGCTGGCCAATTTAAAATAGCGATAATGGGGTATAAATTGCAGAAAGAGTAGCAGAGTAGCAATAGCACCAGAAGAATTGTTGCGCGGAGGACTATCTCAACACTGCAAACAAATTCATCACACCCATGAATGGATAGCTGGCATGTGAAGATTTGGCAGCTAATGCAACAGGCTGTAGCAAGGCATGGATATGGAAAAGAAATTGCTCACTCACAGCTCATCTTGGGCTGCCCAGACGTGTCGAACCGGGGTTATCAGAGAAGCGGGAGAGTCGGGGAGGGGATAGCCGAAGCAAGCGGATAAGAAAGCGGGGAGCAGAAAGACAGACTGCCAATGCAGCAGACAGAGCGAGGTGTCGAGGAGATTATATCGCAGCCAAGACGACGAGAGAGTACGCGGATAGAAAAAACCTGCACAGGTCGGGATCAGTATAAGGCTGAGGCTGAGAGAGGAATGAACTAGGCGATAAACACAGCCCAGACAGGATCGGAGCTGTGGGGTCTGGCTGGGCGAGTGGGCAGACCAGACAGCGCAGAGGCACACACTGGCAGACTCGGACACGGGCTGAGAGGCGGGAGTTGGTTGTGTCTGGAGAGAGAGGAGAGGAGAGAGAGAAGAGAAGTTGTCTGAGATGCCCGTCGTGCTGCGTGTTTTTGGCGGGGCAGACAGGGGAAATGCCAAGCCTCTCCAGCCACGCGGGGGGATCCCATCTCAAGCCACAGCAAGGGGAACTGGAAGGGGATCATCAATCCTGTTTCTGACTCTGACATCTCACTGACCAGGAATTCAAGAGCTGTGGCAACTCTACAGATAGAGACTGTATTCCCCGCCAGACATAGACATACTACAGCTATAGTCCCTTGGTAATTGATTATAGAACAACTTGAACTTACCGCAAACAGCCTAGCCTGCGCTTAACCAGACTCCCTCGAGCTTTGATTCGCCGCGAGAAGCTGCTCGGGGTATTGCTGACTTCAAGACTCGACACCACCACCACCACCACCACCAACTCCTCTAGACACTGCTCTACACCCTTCTATCCCGAGTTACTGCTGGTATCTGCTGTTGGCCCCGGTCCCCCGCGTCCACAGCTGTCTGCATCCCTCTTTTGCAGTGGTGGTGGTTGCTCCCGCCAGCCCTACTTCAAACCCCGCAATTCTTGCTTGCCTCCAAGACCCCGATACTCGTCTCCGCCCTCCGCTATTTTTATATTCGACTGCAGCTTCTCCCTCATATTCCTGTCCTCGCGCCGGGTTAAAACCCGCAGTATACAGCTTGCTGTCGAACTTCTCCCCTTTCCGTCGACATGTTTGCGACCAAGCGTCTGAGCAAGGTACGACCTGTATCTCCCCCTCTTCTGATGCCACCTTGGATAACCACCCAACTAACTGATGGAAACAGGAGCTCATGAAGGTATCTATTCTATATAAAACCCCCCGCAGAACGCCCGCCCGTCCCCATTCCGTCCCCATCAAATAAAATCCCTGCGAGCAAGAAAACTGCGCGGTGTATATCTGACCCGGCCAACTTTACACAACTTAGATGCAATCCTCCCTTCCGCCCGGGATAACCATTGTCAAAGCAGAAACGCTGGAAGAGTGGCTAATGGACATCCAAGTCCTGGGCGACTCGAACCCTCTCTACCTGAACGAAACATACAGGCTCAAGTTTACATTTAGCAAAAACTATCCTATTGGTATACCCCTCTCCACCTCCTAACCATACCCCCCAACTAACATCCCCCCCCCAGAAGCCCCCGAAGTCCAATTCATAAAACTCACCCCCCCAACCCCCACCCCGCGCCCCATCCCCATCCACCCCCACATCTACAGCAACGGAATAATATGCCTCGACCTGCTCGGCACCGCCTGGTCGCCCGTCCAGACCGTCGAGAGCGTCTGCATGAGCATCCAGAGTATGCTGGCCGGGAACTCGAAGAACGAACGCCCCCCCGGCGACGAGGAGTTTGTGGCGAGGAATACCCAGCGGCCGAGGGATATTAGGTTTTATTATGATGATTCGACGGTGTGATTTTATATTTAATGGGTTGGGTGGTGGATAGATGGCAAACATGGCCGTGCCTGGGCTATTTGTTGGCTGGAAGGAGTGGTGAACGACTGGTTATGAGTTATAAGTTATGGGTTATGGTTATGGTTATGGTTATGGTTATGGATGTTTCATGCCGATGCTGCGGAACTTTGGCTTGATTTCGGGAAAGCAGGCATTTTGTCTTCTCTTATCTTGTTGGATCCAATTGATCCCTCTCTCCCTCGCTCTCTCGCTCTCTATATGTGGGTGTGGGATGGCGCTTTTTTATGAGTTAACGTCGTTTTTTTCTGAAATACTTTTACTGCGGTGATATCAGGTTATGGATTTGCATCTTTCTTTTCCTTTCTTTTCTTTTCTTTTCTGTCTTCGGTTATGTTTCTCTGGGAGGTTGGATGGATGGATGGTGACAATATTTACCTTCCGTGCCTAGGTATTTAGTTAGTTGTCTCTGCCCCTGCCCCTGCCTCCGTCGCTTTTGTCCTTTTGTTTACGAGTCATACAACAACAGAACACACCCTCAGATCTAACTACTAACTTATATACTAATTTATACATTTATCATTTACCATTTACCAATTTATCATTTATTTGAATCTTCTCTTGATATTTTATATTTTGGCCAGGCACTGACTGATACCGGGGACAAAAAAAATACAAACCAGATACATAGATAGATAGATAGATAGCAAGAATACGTTGGTCGGTTGGATTTGATGGCAATGTATGCATGTATGTATGTATGTACGTGTTGAACAAGATAGATAGCAAGGACAATGATAGAGTTACATGACGAAAAATGAAGAAGACAGGAGGACAAAGGAGAAAAATAAAATAGGTTTCAAGCGATAGGTAGGTTCATTCTGCAAGGGTTGCCTTGCCCTTCTCCGTACATAGTCTCTTTTCAAAAAAAAAAATACTTTACAGCAGAGATCCATTCATTCTCTCATTTTGAGAATATTAAAAGAAGATGCGGATATAGTATTTTTTTCCCCTTCTGCTAGTTAGGGGGGGAGGAAGGAGGAGGTGGGCTGTTTTTTCAATTCATGATTTCCGTCTATCTGTCTACTTCACCGAACACGAGATCCATGGTTCCTAAACGAAGACATGTAGTTAGTACGGAAATGCAATGGCAGTATACGGAGTTACGGAGACATACCAATAATGGCAACAGCATCAGCCAACAAATGGCCGCGGGAGATCTGATCGAAGCTGCCCAGATGGGCGAATCCAGGCGCACGAATCTTGCATCGGTAGGGTCGCTCGCTGCCGTCGCTGACGAGGAAGACACCCATCTCACCCTTGGGCGCCTCGATGGCGGAGTAGGTTTCTCCGGGAGGAACTGTGTATCCCTTGGTGAAGAGGAGGAAGTGATGGATCAGCGCCTCCATGTTCTCCTTCATGGCAGCTCGTGGGGGTGGGGAGATCTTGTAGTCCTCGACGCGAACGGGGCCGGCGGGCATCTTGTTCAGGCATTGATGGATGATGCGGAGGGATTGGCGGAATTCTTCCATACGGCAGAGATAACGGTCGTAGCAGTCGCCGTTCACGCCCACGGGGACGTCGAATTCGACTTGGTCGTAGGCATCGTAGGGCTGCGATTTGCGGATATCCCATGGGACACCGGAGCCACGGAGCATGACTCCTGTGAAGCTGTAGTTGAGAGCATCGGCAGCAGAGACAACTCCGACACCCTGGGTTCTGGCCTTCCAGATACGGTTGTCCGTGAGGAGTTCTTCGGTCTCGTCGATACGGTCGGCGAATTGGGTTGCCCACTGGTAGATATCGTCTAGGAGACCGAGAGGGATATCCTGATGGACTCCTCCTGGTCTAACATATGCGGCATGTAGACGGGCTCCAGAAACACGCTCGTAGAATTCCTAGAAAACAAAACATGTCAGCATCCTTGGCTGCTCAATTGAATGGCGATTATCAAGCATAACATACCATCAACTTCTCACGCTCCTCGAAACCCCACAAGAATGGAGTCAATGCACCGACGTCCATAGCGTGTGACAATACGGACATGAGGTGGTTCAGGACTCTGGTGATCTCCCCAAACAGTGTCCTGATCCATTTCGCCCGCTCCGGGATTTCAACATTCAACAATTTCTCCACCGCCAACGAAAAGCATTGCTCGTTTGTCATCATCGATACGTAATCCAATCGATCGAAATATGGAAGCGCTTGCATGTACGTCTTATATTCAATCAACTTTTCGGTACCGCGATGCAGCAGCCCAACGTGGGGATCCGCGCGAACAATCTCCTCTCCATTGAGTTCCAGAATCAATCGCAGCACACCGTGAGCAGCTGGATGCTGGGGACCAAAGTTGACAGTGTAATGGCGAATCTTACGGCCCCCCTCGACTTCGGATTCGAGGGCGGAGGGCTCTCCATAGGAACCGGGGGGTTTGCCTGCAGGGTGTTGGGGGCCACCGGGAGCGAAGGCAGGGTCTGTGGGGATGAGTCTAGTGGGTTGATAGGTAGGATATCCGTCATTGAGAGCAGCCGAGCTGGATATCGATCTTAATCTTGCGACTGAGGAGACTCTGAACGGTGCGGAGGACGAGGGGCCGAGACATAGCCTTTTTGGCGCATGGCGGGCCAGGAATGTGAGAGTCGAAGCCATGGCCGCGGGGGGAACTGGAGACACGCGGAGAGCTGGGTGCCTCGACCTGGACGCGACGGAGTGGGAGCTGCAAGACGCAGAAGCAGAGAGCAATTGGCTGTCGAGAGCTGCCGTCGTCGTTGTTGATTCGGCGTCAGAAAGTGAGGTCGACGTTTGGTGAAGTCACGTGCTATCGCCAACCCGGATTCCTGCGCTGGTGATTGGCTGGGAGTTTGAGATAGCCTAGTCTAGATTTGGGCTAGCGGGGTACATAATTTTCGCCCGGAAACACCGCCAAACAGAAGTACCGCCGCCCGTCTGCGAATGACGACCATCCGCCTCGCTTTGACCAGAGGAAAAAAAATATCACGACCAACCGCAACAGCCATCCTTGAACCTCCAGTGCCCGCACATCAAGCGCAATCATGGCGCCTCGCATTGCTTCTCTCGAGGAGACCAACCAGAGAAAAGTGCGGATTAAATTCCCCCCCTCTCTCCTCTGTATCTAACCCGCGAGCGACCCTGACTTTGTCCAGATCATTGGAATAAACCCCGAAACAGTCACCAATATCGCCGCGACAGATTTCCCCGGTCACTGGCCAGGTGAGGATCATGCCTGGTCGATTGATAAGTTTAGAAGGGTGAGTGAACCCCGAGGACAGCTCTCCGCGTCCTGCTCCCTGCTCAGTTACGGTAGCTAATTTTCTTCTTCCATAGGATCTGAAAATCAACTTCCGCAAGAATGAGCCCTTCGAAGCTTCTTTCTCCCTGATTGGCGTCGATGCTGCCATCGCGAATGCCTTCCGCCGTATTCTCGTTTCCGAAATTCCCTCTCTTGCCATCGAAACCGTCTATATACATAACAACACCTCCGTGATCCAGGATGAAGTCCTCGCCCATCGACTTGGCCTGATCCCTCTTACGGGTTCTGCGGAGGGCATCAACTGGTTGCGCTGGTTCAGACAGCCAAAAGAAGGCGAGCCAGACACTGGCAGCGAACTAGCAGACTATAACACCATCGTTCTCCATCTCAACGTCGAGTGCACCAAGAACCCCAAGGCCAGCCCGAATGAAGACGATCCTGTCAAACTCTATAATCATGCCAACGTTTATGCCAAAGACATTACATTCCACCCTGTCGGACGACAGGAACAACTTTTCCCAGAACCCGAAGGGACCGTTCGATCGACGAATCCAGACATCCTCGTAGCGAAATTGCGACCCGGACAAAAGATCGATATTGAAATGCATTGCGTCAAGGGCATCGGGGCTGACCATGCCAAGTTCTCGCCTGTGGCGACAGCAACATATCGACTCCTCCCTGATATCCGGATCCTCCGCCCCATCCTCGGCAAGGATGCGGTCAAGTTTGCCAGCTGCTTCCCCAAGGGAGTTATCGGACTCGAAACCGTAACAAGAGAAGAGGCATCCAAGCGCGGTAGCGGATATGAATTCCATGAGGGTGAGAAGAAGGCGGTTGTGCTCGACCCGTTCAAGGATACCGTGAGCAGAGAATGTTTGAGACACGAGGAATTCCAGGGCAAAGTCAAGCTTGGCCGGGTACGCGACCACTTCATTTTCAACATCGAGAGCACGGGCCAGTTTCAGAGTGATGTTCTGTTCCTTGAGAGTGTGAAGGTTCTGAAACTCAAATGCAGAAGACTGAAACGGGATCTGGCTAAGCTTGCTGATATGACGGAGGCGCAATAATTCTTCATTCCTGTTGAAAGCATATATTTTTAAACCTCTTTTTTTTTGGGAAGCATTTACTGGCGTTGGAACTATACATAGGACTTTGTTTGAAATGGCAATTTACTATGAGGAGTTAATAGGCTGGAAAAGGAATTCAAATAGCTGATATGATTGATTTTAACATGCCAACAAAGCTATGTCTATAACGTTATCTTGCCCCGCAAAATGTGCCATGTAGTGTAGTCTCCGTTAACCGTGCTCATAAATGCTCGACTAATCACAACTGCGTCCTCCTACTCCGTGGCTAGATCACTTCTTAAAAATCATCTTAAATCGGAAATCAATCGTAAAGGCAGGATCGCTAACAGCCACCTCGTCTCCATCTGCGAGAAGCTCCTTCAGCTTCCGCCCCAAATTCGGCCTCGTGTACTCTTCCAACTGCGCGGGAGCACGCTGATAAAGCGACCTTTCTTCCGTTCTCAAACTGGGGGTTTTCAGCTGGGCCTCTGCCCGTTCACCGAGAGCCAGAATAAACTCCTCCAGGGTCGATTCAGGGTTGACTGTAATCGGCCTAGCCAGGTTGCCACAGACGGGACAGTCGGTTTTTTGCTCCGCAGCGAACGTGTAGGTGTACACGCCCTCCTCGCCGGCGTACATCATATAGTTTTCTAGATATGGATTGCACGAGGTTGCAATCTTGAGTGCTTCCGAGGTACAAGCCGCGGCGATCACGGCATTGGTAGAGGCGATTGCGGGAATGATGTTTTTCACGACACCCTGCGTCATGGAGAAGGTTACGCCGGCGATGGAGAACTGCTTCGCTCGCTCTAAGGCGGTGTTATAAATCCAGCTCACATGCTCCATGTCGTCGCCGTCGAATTCCTCGTCTTTTCGCTTGTCTCCCCAAGCGATCTGATGTGCCCATTCGATACAATGCTGTGGCTGTCGAGGAATCGTCGCAATTGTACAAAGTGGTACTGCCGCGCGGGGAGCATGCATGTCGAGCTGACACTCAATACAAGACGTGAGAGTGGGGAGAATGACACGCGCCTGTCCTTTGAAGCCTAGGTATGAAATTTAAGCTTCGTTTTTTCTCGAGACTCTGCGATAGGAGTTTCTAGAACTCACCTTCGGTACCGCCGTCAATGAGTGGCTTTAAGCTCTCGGGATCCTCGCCGTCAACCATTCCAATAAGAGTGGCATTGATCCAGCGTCGCGCCTCAACGCTATCAAGTCCACAGACAATTATCTTGAATTGCATGTAATAAGCTTCATCCTTGTCCTGGATCTTCCCCACGTAGGGCGTAATCTTGACTCCTTTCACCCTTCGCTCCACGAACGAAGCAGCAACTTCAGCCTTGGGCTTCCCGACATCGACTTGCCGGAATAGGAACTGCCGGTTCAAATTTGATATATCGATAGTATCTAGGGTCGTTAACTATTTTTGTTTGGTTTTTAGGTGGGATGGAACCTACCCATATCAATGACATGGATGTCTTTAAATCCCGACAAAGCCAGGTTCTTTAAAATTTCACATCCTAGCCCTCCGGCTCCACTAGAGTATAATTAGCAGGAGGTGCATAATGGGTTTAAGGGCACATACATCACCCTATATGGCGTCGTTAGCAGCGTCCTGGAATGGATACGATATGCTGGGCGGGGGTTGGGGGTTTAAGTAAAACGTACAGGATTTTTGAAGTCTCAAGTCCAGTAATAGTCTCTGGACCAGGTACCCAATCCTCATCGCTAAAAGGCCCGGATCGGGTAAGAATTCTGTAAAGATACTTCCTAGATGGCGTTCAGCACAAGTATAGACGACGCTGGATCGTGTTGGCTAACCATCGTTGAGGCTCTGGGCCAATAGCTGCCTCCGAAGAAGACATATCGAGGCGTGATATATCCAGCTGACAGGTTTTATTTTAAAAAGTCTCTAAATGCAAAGGGAGCGGGATGCAGATACTCTGCTGTCCCACCGACGAAGCAAGTAGGGACGTGATCGGTTAGAAGTGAATGGCGTGTAGATGGGCGTGTAATGTTTCGACTATACTATAGACTAGGAGAATTCCGAAACTCGAAGCTAAAGTCCCCTCTCAACGCGAGAAATGTGTTTGAAATGTGTTGTTTGTCGTCCAGTTTGCGTGTTAAATAAATACTATGTCGACACGAACCCGCCGTCAGAGGCCGGAGGTTGCCTGACAGAAATCACGTGGCCACCCGATGTCAAACTCCAGACGTTTTGATACTTCGTTTTTTAGTTCTCATCGCGCAACCGAGACGCCATGAAGATCCTTTCTCAACTGCTGTCATATTCATGCGATTCTATGTTGAAAATATAAGCCATGGATAATCTACTCACTGCCGTGAGAACGGTCGAAAGGCGCGAGGAGCTTGCCATTTCACAAACTTCACCTCAAAATGGGGGGTTGACATCCAGCAGAGACGCAAAGGATGTGACCCAAGAAACCAAAATCAGTACACCGGAAGAAGCCTTACAGGCTCTTAAGTCAAGTCCAGGGAAGAAGCGTGTTTTCGAGGCATTGGACTTTCTTGATCCTGCCCGTACGGCCGAGAATGGCTTCAATATTACTACTCCCAGCTCAACAGCGGCTCAAATATTGCACTCCTTGATCACTATCACAGTGCCCGATTATTGGAGGAATTTGGGAAAGGAAAATGCTACGGAGACCCTCCCCCAGGGAAGTCGCATAATCAAACCAAAGGCGATATTGCTCCGATGTCTTAGCTGCGTCGCTGGCATTGGCGCCCTTGTGGTCCAGCTTCGCATGCTTCTTGCCAAAGACAACAAACAAAACGAAAAGAATGCAGCGGATAAGCTACTTATACAGGATCTGCTATCTGTTCTCGCATCTGTTCTCAAACCCAGAGACTTCCTGTTGAACATATACATAAATCTTTCGGAACAAGTCGAACAGCCAGCCCAGCGACAGATTCTGTGGAAGGAGCTTATCTCGTCTCTTGCTTCTGGGAAGGTTTTATCTATTGCTTCTGAAGCTCTCGTTGCTATTAAGAATACCCCAGTTCCTCGCTCGGTACTTTGGATCGGGGATGGCAGCTTGTATGCCACATGGCTTGGACGGTGTATTTGTCAGATGGCTTCGAAACTTCGATCTACGGACCTAGACGCCTGGAAGTATTTGGCACAGTTTACTGTTAGGTCTTTGAGCCTTGGTTATACTGGTATTTAACTCTCTCCGGACATAAAAACGAAACGTCAAGCTAACTCTTCAAAAAATAGACAAGATCGTGAGCGAAATCTATGACGGCCTATTGCTTCAGGAATCGAGTTCGCTAGAACAATTTGGCCTCCTGCTAGACAACCTGCGACGCCATGATCAATTATCTCTTTTCAAGTCCATCCTACATGATCTGGAGACAAAGTATCTACCACCCATCCCTAATGAGGTGGGGATCTCAAGCGATGCTCCTAATAAAAGGAAGGCCATCAGTGGTGTTTCAGCCATTGTGGCGATGATAATTCAAACCCGGGATATCATTAAATCGCAACTAAGTGAATGGCTCGTATCGGGGTTAGAGGTCAACATCAAGGGTGTCGATTTTCGGCGTGCTCTTCTGGCATCATTCGAAAACCAGCAAGGTACGTCCCCGAGATTGATATCTATGTAAATTTCCACTGCTAACTCTTCGTACCAGAGATATTGGTGGAAATATTAAGAAAAGCGCTTGGTCTATTCGGCGACAACCTTTACATAAAACATACCCCAACTCGAGGGCAAGAAGGTAAAATTTCTCGTCATGTTTAGGGGTGCTTATGAACCAAAGCTTACCGTTTGCAGCCAATGCCCAAATTATTCTTTTGACGTCGGGCTACGTGCATCGGCTACGTCCAGATGAACTTCATCGAATTACAAAGTCAGGGCTCTATCTTTCAGCGGTATCAAATAGACTTGCGGCTTCCTCACCACGCGCCCGTTTTCTAGGCATGGTAGTTGGAATGGCCTTGTCAAGACTAGTCGATCCTATAGACAAGGCAATGAAATTCGACATTGACGAAATGGAAAGCGATGAAGCGAGGTGGTATATTGATTTGCCTACTATAAAAGATGAAGCCGGTTCTCTTGATGACCTGAAAGAGCTCGACAGCATTCGCGGTGCGAAACAGCCCCAAAAGAAACCCCAACGCCAGGTACCGAGTGCTTCTGGCACTAGTGGGCCGGCACCAGGGGGAGCGACCTCAAAGATTATCTCCATCGAAGAGTTATCCGAAGAATCAGATGAAGACGATTTACTTCCCTACGAAAAGCCTGATTCGGATGCTGAGGATTCCGACGAAGATCCAACACTGATCAATAGGTCAAAACCTAATGCTCCTATGTATGTTGCTTATAGTAGTACTCGCGTCTACGGACCTTAATATCTCATGACAGCTAACCGTGGATTGCAGATATATACGGGATTTGGTAACATATTTGCGGGATACCGATAATATGGAGCGGTATAACTTGGGCATTTCAACCGCTCCAAGTCTCATACGCCGCAAAGCTTCCTTTGGTACGGAAGTTATAGAAAATTCGGAGGCGCTTGCCCTCGCCCTTGCAGGTTTACAAGATAAATACAACCTGCCGAACTTTCAAGAGTTTAAATTGCAGAGTCAAATTGCTTTGCTGGTGGCTTATCCACTTACTATGGGCCAATGGTTTGTGCATACCCTTTTTAACGCAGACCTATCTCAAAGTCAACGATCATCGATACTTGTAGCTCTTGGTTTAAGTGCACGCGAACTAGCAGGGTTTGGAAAAGAAGACGCAGATGCTCTCCGCCTCCCTGCTGTTCCGGATTCATCTTTTCCATCGAAGCGTCTACCTACCAGTCTCGATGCCACCTACAGCGCCACGAACAACCCAGTCAGCACAATATCGAAGAAGATTTCCCAGGCCACCCTGCAACCTCTAGCCCTCAATGCCGCAGACACGTTGACAGGGCCTAATGCTCTCAAGATTCGAACATTCTCCTCTCGCATGGACGTTGAGAAGAAACGGCAGCAGCGAGAACAAAGCCGTAAAAAGACCATCCCGAAAGACCTCCACAAAATACTTTCAAATGGCTTTTTCTTCCCCCTAACCAGCGGCTTCGCCGTCATAACTTACTCGACTTCGTAAGTTAATTTTTTCCCTCAAGTTTTACCCGTTGCCGAAACTTCAGGACTAACATGCCCCCTTCCACCCATCTAGATCTAGCAACGTATATAACCCATTCTTGACTCCACACCTCCTCCATCTACTCATCCAAACAATCACCCTCGTCCTATCAACTCTCGGTCCAAATTCGCCTAACCTGGCAACCCTCACAAGCGAGGCACTCACATTACTGATCACCCTGCACAACTCACCCGTCGCCACAGAACCTACTGTATTGCCCACCATTCTATCCTTATTCCTCGCTGTTGTAGATATAAACGTCTCGTCTGGAAGCACTGGGGAGGAGAGGCTGGTGACAGAGTTTGTGACGCAGGTGATGGAGATGCGAGAGTGGGTGGATGGAGTGTTTGAACGAGCGGCGAAGGAGGAAGAAGAAGTTAGAATGCTGGCTGCTGGTATCATGGTCAAACTTGGAGAGGTTATGGAGAGATATCAGGGTCGTTTGCTTGGGACGAATGCTGGGTTTGGATTTTAGGGCATAGTCAATCGTGTGATCTGTGGCTGGTACTGTATAGTCATTGTAATACTTGCATTTGGGACGAAATGATTCAAGATAAAGTTTATAGATTGCACAACAGGGAATTATGGATATCAGCTTAGCCTAGTTGTAAGAGCCACATGAACAAAGAATAAACTTGAACGCGGCAGAATCTGCGGAACGATAAAACATCTCAACTAAAATGAAACACGCAACAAATGGAAAAGAAAAGGAAACTCCCGCTAGTATCATCATGTACTCGACTTAACAAACCCCTTTGTTTCAATAGCCCCCTTCATCATCCGATTCCCGCTGATAATCCCCGTCGTGCAAATGACAATCTGTCGTCTGGCCGATTCCTTGTTAGCAATGAACCGCAACGCTGCAATCTCCGTAAATGTAATCCCGCCCAGGAAAAATACAAAGACAGTCTTGACGCCTCCGGTCCCCGACAGGGTCTGGCGTGCTCTTGCGGCCTTTTCATCGCCCTTCTGGACAACGTTGAACGTGGCACCTCGCGCGCTCTTTACGACTTCTTCGAAACCGAGCCAGCCAGGCGAGGGGAGGCTGGCGGATGCTCCTGCGGCTGGCGCTGGGATGCCTTTTGTAAGGGACAGGATATATGGTTTCTGCAAGACGCATTGGACGAGGCGGACACTCAGTGGTGCATATCCGCTATACACGTAGGCGATATCGTCTGGATTCTGCTCGTTTACTTCGTCGACGATAAGTCGGAGACTTTTGCGCAGGTAGCCGTAGTTGGATTTTAGGCCTGCCGGGCCACCTCCAGTTGGCAGTAGCATTGCTGTTGGGGAGGATCGAGCCTGTAGGAGCTCCATCTTCTCTAGAGCATGGAAGGTGAGAAGATGTTGGTATCCGTACGCCTGCAATATTTGCTTTTTGAAGTTTTCTAGATCCCTAGGTCGGAGGCCGCCAGTCATGCAGGACTCGAGACACAGCAATCGGAGAACTGTAGTGAGTGGCACATCACGCGCGATGAGTTCTTCGATTGTCTCGTGCTGGTATGTAGGATCTGACCCAGCAGCTATGTTCTGTTGGACTTCAAGCGATCTCCTGAAAACATCAGAACGAGTTTGTTTCATGATCTCTTCTGCGAGATTTGTGTGGATCTTGAGGCTGGAATGTTCGGCTTGGTAGGCTGGAAGTTTATTGACGAATTCTCGGAGTTCAGTGGTAGATTGCGCAACATGGCGGCTCTCGTAGTCACTCTCTAGTCGACGAGCCACTTTATTCAGTAGACTGCCAACGATAGCAAAATTTGCATCTCGGAGTTGACTAAATAGCTGATCGGACGAGTCCAACTGTATCTTTCGTTTTAACCCCTGTTTTTGGGCCGGTCCTGGTGTGCTTGACGACGTTACCTGTGACGACGACGGCGTAGAAGCAGAGGGGCCGATCACGGTAGAATCAACTTCCGTTTGGTTGTTTGTGATCTCAAAAAACTCGTCAACGAGCCCTTCATATGTCAACTGCGTGAGAAGCACTGTTGCGAAATCTACATCTCGGTCGATGATGATCAAATTTTCGATCGTAGAGCTGACCATGAGGCCTCTTCCAGATCCATCGCCCAAGCCGGATATCTCTTCTGCATCCAGTTCTTTTCTCATTCGTAGCAACTGATCTGCTAACTTTCTTGCGTTGTCTCCTTTTCCAACAATACGAGGAAAGAAGCCATGTCGTAGTTGTAGTTGCATTAACGCTTTCGCAGAAAGGTGAATTGAGCCGGGGTCCTTATTCTGGTATGTGTTAGCTCGAATATTTGCGGTGGGGATTGAGAGATGCGCATACCAGATAGAGGTCATGAAAAGAATCATCTAACTCCAGAGAAAGAATATCGTTTTCCAGGGGAAGGAAATGAAGTGGAAATTCCACGATATTAACATCCCCTATGATCCCTTCATCCTCTAAAATTTGGTTACAGACAAGGGTACGGCGCGGGACCCAAAAGATAGAGAACTCATGTTCAACTGTGCCATTTCTCTGGAGTTGTTTTATTTGATCTAGCAGGAATAAATATGTCAGCGCATTCTGATGGCAATCGACCCATAGAAAAAGAAGAAAGAACGCCAAAGGGATGTGCTATAATAATCGGTCAATGTTGGGGACATGATTGACAACGGAAAGTGAGAGAGAAGAAAAGTCTCCGTTGCCTACTGTTATGCCCCCGATAGAGTAATACAGTGGGCCAGATTGAAACAGAATAGCGGTAAATTCAAATGCAACATATACGAAATTTAATATCCATACCAGCTGTCGACTGCACCTGGGCAGGCTTCTCAGCATGAACCAGGAAAACAATATTCTTCTGGGATGAATCTGTGTTCGTATTTTCAAGCAAAAACACCCGGTCTACTCCATATTCTTGGAGCACAGAGAATTTAACAAACAACCCAATCGGGCCAGCCAGGTCCTTGCTAATTACAAGGTTCTTCTTTCCTCTCACCTGTGGATGGGGTCAGCGTCAATTTGGAGAGAAAGGCATATGGGTGATATAGCCTTACTCACGCCTTCAAGAAGATTTAGTAGATCCCTCCGAGCCTTATCTCTTATATACTCTGCTTCCGACCCCGGATGAGGCGCCATTGTGGTGCGCGGTGAAGAATAGATCTGGAGATGAAAGACCTGTAGTTGATTCCGCTTGCTTTGGCGGGAGCTTGGGAGCTTGGGCGGAACGGAATAACAATAGCCCTGGAGATTAATTGGCCTAGCCCCTTTCGGATTAGCGTTTTGTTTTGTAATCCGAGGCTGCGCCGCCCCGCCACACCCCCGGATCACGTGCTTCAGATATGATAAGAGTGTTTGATGTCTGCCTCAACTTCACAACTTCTTCACCCAACACCGTTCATATTTCTTTCTTTCGTTTTTCCTTTTGCAACTACCGATTTCAAAAGTTGGCTCATAAAACTTTGTTTCCCTCGTCCAACTCGACCCTACATCATGAAACGCTTTGGTCTCGGCAGCAAGAAAAGCGAGAGCGGGGATGACGACAGCTCTCGCTCCGCTCTATTTGGTTCGAGATCCAAGAACAAAAGCCCAGCGGCGTCCTCAAACCCATACGCACAACCTCCTCCTCCCTATTCTTCCGATCCGTACAGCCAAAAGCCTGGTGCCCCTCCCGCCTCTGGCGGTTATGGACTGCCATCAGGCCCCAAACAGGGCCCAGGAACCGGCGGCCCCAAAAATCCTTACGAAGGCCAAGATAATAAGTACGGCCGTTCCAGTGCGGGTTATGGACCCGGAGGCCCGGGATACCAAAGCGGATATGGAGGGGACAGATATGGACGCGATAATGGTTCGGCCGCTCCAGCGCCTACGTCTAGATATGGTGCTGGTGGATACGGTGGTTTAGGGAGGGCTGATCCCAACAATCCTGATGCTGCCGATGATAATAGAGACGCCCTTTTCGGTGGTGCACGCGAACGGGTACAGGAAAGACAGTATAATCCCGCTCTACAGGAGGGATCCCGGGGTGTCAGCGGTGCTGCTGAACCTCCTGGTGGTGCGTACGGCACATACCAGGAGAGGCAGCTTACGGCCGAGGAGGAAGAGGAGGAAGATATACAGGCTACTAAACAGGAAATCCGCTTTATGAAGCAACAGGACGTTGCCGCGACCCGCAACGCTCTCCAAATCGCACTAGAGGCGGAGGAAACTGGCCGTGGCACTCTACTCCGTCTTGGTGCTCAAGGCGAGAAGATCCACAATACAGAGAAGAATCTCGACTTATCTGCAAACCAAAACCGCCTTGCAGATGAAAGATCTCGTGAACTGAAAAAGCTCAACAAGAGCATGTTTTCCGTTCATGTCGCTAACCCCTTCACCGGGGAACAACGACGACGTGCTCGGGATGAGGCCATTATCGACCGCCACCATGAGGAACGTGCACAGCGGGAGGTGACCCGGCAAACTGCGTTCCGAACGGAGCAGCGCATGGATCAGGCATTCAAGGATGTATCAAAGAAAGGCGCCAACCCACCACAGAAAACGACAGGCCTTGCAGACCGGTCCAAATACCAGTTCGAAGCTGATAGCGAAGACGACGAAATGGAAAACGAAATCGAGAACAATTTGACTGGCATCGAGGGTGCTGTGGGCAGACTGAATGTGCTTGCCAAGGCCCATGGAAGGGAGATTGAAGAGCAAAACAAAGTTCTGGAGGGAGTCATCAAAAAGGTAATTTACTCCCTTTACCTTTTTTGCAAATTCTTTTTGCACTGATATACTGACGAACTTACAGAGCGATTATGTCGATGATCAAATTGTTATGAACAGCGCCCGTCTCGGACGCATCCGTTGAGTATTCAATGGAACACCTTGTGCTCCTACACCTTCGCCACGTTGGCTACGTCCTTACCTTGCCATATTTGTTCGTCTAACTCTCGACAATAAATCCGCACCACCACTCTCCGCTAATCCATATGAACCACCTACTATACAACACCTCTTTCCATCGTCAATATTAATCCTCTCCATCTCGTTTCCCATCCCGCCCCTTGATTTAATATTTCCTATCTATCGCGATGCTAGCTCCTTATCCCACGTTGATCGTGGTCGATGATGTGATAGACTTTGTTTTGTGTTTCTCTTTTTTTAATGCCTAGCACTTTGCGAGCTCTTGTTTATATGGGCGTGCCGTGCTGTTGATTTTGTTATTTACGGTTTTACTTCGCCTACTATATCAGGACTGAATTCAACGTCATTAAGCGCATTAGAATTATCAAATTATCCGTGTCCCGCCCCTTGCCCGGCTATATAACGTAGTAGCGATGGTATAAATATTAATTCCTATGTAAGAATACTAGTATCCTGCAAATGTGCCAGGGTGAGTAGATGAACTAGAACATGCACCAAGAGAAGCTCCCAAATTCCAGCCCTCAGGCCCAGCCGTCTTTACACGCACAGGATGCTTGGGAAGAGGATTTTGTGCGTCAGAGTACATGAGTTTGCGGAAAGTTTCCCAGCAGTCTCGTGATCACGCGGTTGACTGATCTCCTTGGATAGCTCGACTCCAGCAGCCTCTCTCTTTCAAACATTCTTCTCCAGCGGCAATGCCCCCGTCCCGGCCCACTACTGGCAGCTCTAGTGCTCAGTCGCAGACGTCCACCATCTATTATGGACATACTCCGTTCATCGAGTTTTCTGGGCAGGTTCGACGCTTACTATGTCAGGATCTTTGGCCATTATCTTCTCCAGAACATGTGAACCTCACGAGGGATTTGGCGATTGGATGACGCGAGGTTTAAGTACGTTCCCGATTCAGATGCTACTACAATGCTTCTGGGTGAAACATGCCCCAATTAGTCCAAGCTGCGATTGCCAATGGATACACGATCGTCTCTCATCGGTTACTGTTTCGGTGTCAAATGCCTGCTTTTAAATTCGTGCCTAGGGCGCAAGGGAGTTCAATTAAACAATACACCAATATCAAGGCAGATTTTGGGGTTTTCGTTTTATCCAAAGAAGCCGCAGGCAGGAGGAGGAAATGAAAGGAATAGGAAGTCCAAAAAAAAAAAGACCTCAAAGCCAGATATAAAAAAGAACATCAGCTCATTAGTTACAAAGTTAGTATCCAATCCCCCTCCTATTCCATGTTTCCATCCCCAGCACCCTCAACCCCATTACTTTCCCCCCAATCAAAGAATCAAATCAGGCACAGAAAAAACGGGAATCAAAACATATCAAGAAAAAGAAAACAGAAATCCCGAGGCTATAAATCAAGCCGGAATCGCATTCAAAATCTCATCAAACATATCATCCGCCCACCGGGGCGCGCCGTGCCCGTTTCCACCATTCGCCTCCCCATCCTCTCCACTCTCACCATCGCTAATCATCTCCACGCCACCGCCCAAACTCTCAAGTAGTGGACTTTCCAAGTCTAGAAAGTCGAGATTGACAAAGTTGTTCGAGGATGGGGGGGAGTTGACGGGCAGTGACGGGCTGAGTTTTTGGTGGACGGGGGAGGGTGGGGAGAAGAGGAGTTGGTGATGGGGTCGCTGTTGCTGTTGCTGGGCTTGGGCTTGGGCTTGGGCTTGGGCTTCTGGGCTGGGGATCTCAACCATGTCGTTGACACCGTAGTATACGTCTGTGTTTTGGGCGGTGGGTTGGTCGCTTGATTGCTGCGGTTGTCCTTGCTCCTGCTTTGGTTGCTGTGATTGGGGCTCGGACACCGCTGTTAGGGGTGGGAGGTTCTTCAGTCGCAGCTCTGTTGGTATAGTGGTCTGGACAGCTTCTACTATAGCAGGGCCACCGTCGCGAAGATGCAGCTCGCGAACTATGGCGGGTAGGTCTGCGTCCCGTGGGTACTGTCCTCTCGCAAACGCAAAATCTATCGATAAGGAGAGGCGGAGATATAGACGTGGTTGGCGAACGAATACCTCAGCCCAGCTCTTTGTACCCTTTCCAATAGATAATTGCTTGTTAGGTCTCTCCGTCAAGGCAGTCGATGTATTCGAGTTTCCTTCACCGTTGCCATTGGCCGAGTCAGGCATGAGATTACCCGCTGCACCGGGTTGGATGGAGATCAGGAGATTTTGGCCCTCCGCGAATCTAAGTACTTGCTGGATTAAGAGGGCGACGTAATCTGTTCCGTCATAGCGGTTTCGATACAGCTGCATAACTTCGGCATAGTAGCTCAAGCGCCTTTTGCGTGTTGCGGACTGCGACGTTGTTCCAGACAGCTTGACATCTAGCGCATTCAAAACTAGCGGCAGAGCAGTATAGGCGATACTATATGTTGGCAAGTGTTAGTATACAAAAGGATCTTTTTGGGCATAGCAATATCGAAGTTTGGTGTTAGACGAGGAAAGAGAATCAAACATACGCGCTGATGGGAAGATGCCGTGCTACCCCACGCATAAGAAGTCGTTTGACACTTCTCGTTATGCCTAATGCTGCATCCTCCAGTTCGTCCTTAATCCCCTCAAGTCGTTTTGAATAAGAATCGGAAATGTACTGTTGGTGGGCTTCCACGGTGAGCGTCTCGTTGTGGCAGAGGGCCACTCGGGCGGCACTAAAAATATAATTGTAAGCCTATATCTAGAGCAACAAATGATGAGGGATGGAACGTACTGGTAGTACATGAACGTCAGGTTCGAATATAGGGTGACAGATTCATGCACACTGTCCGAGGCAAAAATTGAACCAAATGCTGCTTTGGCCTCGTTTGCCCATTGAGCAAGGCTAGCCCGAATATCCTCAATCTCTCTCAATGTTTTCATAAATTCCTTCTCGGTCATTGCTTTAGGCTGAGAGAGTCCACTGGGTGCATAGACGATCATAATGACCCCCGTTAACACGATAGCAAGCTGGCATTGGACCCGTAGAACATTTGCAAGCAAGCGCTTAGTCTCTGGGTTGTACACTTCGGAGCCGTAAATCTCATCCTGAAGATCGTCTTCCGTCATACAGTCAAGCGAAAGGTCAAAATGCTGTGGAGTGATCTGGAGATGTCTCCTCAGTCCCAGAGGCAAAATTCGGTCACGGAGGAGAATTGACCACCAAAGTCGTTTTTTGGTCTCTTTTTGCGGATCGTTCACGTTGGCCTTGCTATTATATAGATGTGCACCATAAAGAATCGCGTGTTGAATAGCGTTTGTAAGCCAGATGCTCCCAGCATGAAGATCGATTGATGAACTTTGGTATGTTAGGAGGATCGAGCCCTGTGATTTCGCTAGGGCATCGCGTTCGGCGTTTAGGTCAAATAGGAGCTTCGCTCTCCGGTACAGGATGTTACGAGCCGTCCGATTGTCTTCAAATCCAGCCGATTTAATAATATTTGATGGTACAAACTATAGTTAGGCAAAATATATTAGAAAACTTCGACGTATCTATTAAGAGCATAAGATGCCCCGGGGGGGAAGGTTTCCTTACCGCGCAACTTGCGAAGAACATTGCCTGGAAGATGAACAATGACATGGCTCGCGGTCTGTTTAATCGGTCATTCCGATTGGAATACATGCTCCAGAAATCGGCCTCGTTCAGTACTGGAAGGCAGGGGTGAACATGGAGGAAATATTGGCGAACAAATTCATCCAATATTGGGCCAGGAGGGACATGCAAACAGCCCTTCATTTCCAAAAACTTAACATCTTCAGTCGGTAAAGTGTGGAGATCACCCAACTCGATAAATCGGTAGAAAGAGAATATGACACTAGAATCTCCATTCGAGCCATCTGACGATGAGGGCAGTATGCTTTTTGGGATTTGGGGGTTCATCGAGCCAAACGGGTCAAAAACAAAGTCTCCTGGAAATGTTGGTCAGTCTCATTTTAACAACGATAGTAGACTGCCTATCGGCTAGATCTGGCACGGAATGAGGGTAGACAAAACTCACGTTCCCTCCACATATCTGGGTAAAAAGCATTCTGCCTCGTAGGGTCTATATAATGGGGCATTGGGGGCTTCGATATAATGGTTTCCATTGGCCTCATCATCCCCGCAGGATCGGACTTATGCACGAGGGCGCCATTCTGGAGGGCTGCTTCTGGCCATGGGAGCTGGGTGCGCACTCCACGACTTTATAAACGGTTTGTTAGCACTGTTCAAATAATCATAAATGGCACGAAAGAGGTTTTCGAAACCGACGAAAAGAGTATGCCAAATAAAGGAATTATCAACGAGACGGGGTTTAACCGGTAGCATGTGTTGCATATTCAAAACAAGAACGCGAAGGAGATAGATCAATTTCTTACCCTCGACAGGCGCTCGATCGAATAGCACATTCATGACCATCAAGGCGGCAGTTTGTGCAGGGGCTTCCATGGATAGACACATCACAACGGACTTTTCGTTCATGGCACCAGGTGCAGGCCATCCGTGCCCGCTTCCGCGGTCTCTGTGAAGGGTCCATGGTTCGTAATGGCTGAGGAGGATGGTGTCGCTGCAACTCTTGGTGTTGTTGCTGAAGAGAGAAAGAGCCTTGAGGGCCGAAATCCATCTTTCTTCCACGATCTGAGAGGCGTGCTCTCTACTAGCGGGGTGACGAACTCAGTTGCCCAACAGACAAGGAATGAAGCGGGTCCGACTGAGCCGTTTGAGGGAATGAAATGTGATTATCAATTATGTAGGTACCCCAGTTCCGAGATGCGAGGCAATGAAAGAGCGTTAAAAGGGACAGTGCAAGGTATTAAATACGACTTCTCCACGCCATAGCGAGGCTAAAAGACGCCGTTGCTGAAGAGCCAAGCACTTTCAACAGGGTATCGAGAGAAGCTGGTGTCAAAATAACAACAAGAATATTGTAGAGATATTCACCTTCCCGTATGCAACGAAGCTCTCAGCAAGTATTTGCAGGTATTTGAACGCAACATGAGAATTTCAGAATGGATTCGGAATGGATTTGAGCTGCTTGAGAGAGGCTGGGGCCGGCACACCGTGCCACTTTGCGGGGATGGGGCATTCGTCTCCTTGTCGATGTATTGTCCCCTCGTAATGACACTAAAAATTCCCCCGCTCCACCCTGGATTTCGAGGCGTCCCCGGGTTTTCGAGGTCGAGAAAGCAGCAACCAGCTGATCTGTAGCCTGTCGGCCGCTTTGTTAGTGGGCCGCGGCACCGCGTGTGGGTTTCGAGACGTTTGGGCCATATTTGGGCCTTCTCCAACTTCGGTCTCCATCGAGGTTGGAAGATCCTTCGCGAGCAGATTCCCCCATCAGCCAAAGCCCACCGCTGGTCAGGAGCCTGGTTCACTGGGGGAATGGAGAGTTGTGCAACCATGAATTCCCAAGATTTGGCGTGCTGCTAGATATCTAGTAGTTCCATCATTGGCTGGTCACGGCATTTTGTGGGTGAATTTCAGCCTGCTTCGTACACCAACCAGACACCACTAAAAGGGGTGAGGGGAGGGATGTATCCCATCAAATTCTGGGGAACCTCTGGGGAAGCCTGCCCTGTCCCTAGCGATGTTTTAGCCTCTCTGGCGCCCAAAAGCGTTGCCATCCCCCCATATTGCCAACGGAAACATGGCAGGCTAACAGCAACCCTGGAACAGGGCCTCAAGATGGCCTCAGATCTGTAGGCTCTACCAAGCGCCCGGATACTGCTTCGAATGTTGCTGTCCTCGCTGTTGCAATTGCTGATGAACCAACCCGGGGCAAGGAAAGGCAGATTACTGCTGGCCGTTTCCCGCACGGAGGCTGTTACACGCAGCTCTCGGATGGTAAGGGGGTTCCTTGCTCCAGAACTATCCCTGTGCTAATGAAGAACGAAGCTAGCGTTCTGCCAGGTTGTTTGTTGTAACTAACGAGGAGAGGTTTGACTGGAGATTATTTAGCTGAGGCTGAGCCTACAAACAGATTAACTAAAATGCCAAGGAATATATAGCCTCGTCCATTCACAAATTAAGACCCCCTTTTTTGACATTGTTGTTGAAACTGCTTGCCATCAGACATTTATATCTCTGGTAAGAGAGGGTATTTCCCCCCGAAAACCCAGATAATCAGGATCAGACCCATATTGAATAGAAGCCTCACAATATCAATGGTCTCCTCCTGTGAGCAGAGCAAAGTTTGGCCCAGTTAACGAAACTGAACTTTCTACATTGTCTCGTACCCAAGCGCATAGCCCACGCTGCTCAATGACACCAGGGTCTTGCTGCATTGATATTTCCACCAGGCTCGCTTGATGAATCAGATATGAGATTGCACACGGCTAAATTCCCACAGGATAGGCTTCTGGCCCACTTTAAGTTAGACACAGCTACCCCGGATTGTGCCCGGATTGTGGCTGTGATTATTCCCACCCCCGCTGGAACATGATGCTGTTCTCAGACTCCTTTCCCGACGGTTCTCTGCTATGACGAAAAAGAAAGTCTTTTCCAAAAGCCATCCCATGCCGATCCTACATAAATTCCCCGCCGAGTTCTATCAAGCATCTATTCCGGAGTATGTGCTCTCGAGATCCAAGGCGTCCTCAATTCACCGGGTGATAAGCGAGACCAGCAGAAGACACTAAAATAACTATTTCCTAGTTTGCTGTTTTGACCAATAACTTCCCCCTATTGTTAGTGTCTGATTTCGGACTCGACGGGACCAGCTTCAACTTTCAAGCACTTGAATTGCATGTGAAGCTCGGTAAAACTTCGCGCATGTCTGTGCGTCCATCCGGGTATCAGATCAGGGTCTTCAAGGCTTGTTGAACCCCCCCTATCACATCTCCGGGCTTTCCGGAGCATGCAAAATAAGAAAGAGAAAAAAAAATTGTGCATGCTTGGTTAATATTGACATGTTGTGTTTTATTCTTCCTATCACCCTTGGTTCTGCAAATAACTGTTCTGTGTCAGCTCCATCTTCACTGCATCCACAGCTGAGATCATGATCTACCCGCTCCCACCAAAACCCATTGATGAATATTCATTTTACGAAACAGGCTCATCAGCCGGAAAGGGCACCATGCTTGACCCCACCTTTTACCCCGAAATTCGTTCCCCAGGGCGTGGAGATGTTATTATTCCACCCCGCTTTACAGGCATCATGACGGACTCACCCTCCCTGTTATCACTACCTATGTAATGCAGTATCTTATGACGTCAACATTCTAGAGGTTGCTCATAAGGTTTGCATGAGGGATAATTTACCAGAAAGCACATTTTGTGCCTTCAATCATGCGTACTATGTAACTACATGTACAGTCTACATATCAGGGCCCGGGAGGAAATTCCAATCATTAGATTAGGATTATGGGTCGATCAAGGTCAAACACTGACAGGCATGGGCCAGGTTGGCTAGAAACCACTTTTGCCTATATAGGTGCTGCGACTTGGTGCTGTGGATGGAGTTCTCGGGTTGCCTTCCCCTGTAATTCTCTCCATACGCAATATTGAAAGCCATCGGCATGCCATTGAAGAAGTAGGCGGGACAACTATGATGCCGAAAAGCAGATTGCTACTGTGCACACACCTCACTTTTGATTCCGAACGGGGCCGTATTTCGCATGCTTCAGAGCCGGCTGAGAACGATTGATTACCCATCTATGGATCTAAAAATGATCCCGACAGGAAATCTGATGCCGTTCAACCCGAGCATATTTATCCCGGGTCCCCGTTATATATCCAGTATCGAACGGAAAACGGACTGGCTAATAAACCTCAGGCTAACAACGGACTCTTTCTTGTTAATCTTTCCCTTCTGAAGAATTCGTACCGACCGCAGAACTGGATAAAACTCCGCTGCTCCACGGGAGGGCAGAGTTGAGAAGACGGATTACCCGATCCCGAGAGCAGGGGATAGGAAAGGGAGGGCAAGGATCAGATCCGCTGCTCCGTGCCCTGTCAGGGGGATCAAAATCCGGGGAGATGGAAAATACTTGCAGCCTCCGGGACTGTGTTCAGGATGGGAATAGGATAATCTAAGAAGCTCCTTTGGTCCATTGTATATGCATGGACGGAGGAAGTAGCATGTTTTCGATGTAGTTTCAAACAAACATACAAGGAGAAAAAAAAAGTCTTCCGCTTCATAGGAAGCAAGAAGCTGTTCAGCACGCAACATACAGCATATCCCCCTACATATAATTTCGAAAGAACATCTACAGAGGAAGCAAGCAGCCAATTTCGCGTTCTTTACTTCTCTCTTCTGTGTCGTTCCCCACAGAGTTAGATATATCCTTGTATATCCTTCACAGAACACATGGTTCTCCTGGATTATTTAATATCTATAACAGTGGATAGATATCTGACACACAGTTGATCCATATTAATATTCTTTTCTCCTATTGCCTACGGCTAAAGTCCATTCGGTTTTAAACAACCCTCCCCTAGTTTCATAAAACCAAACAGGAGCATGTTTATGCAAATCGTAAAAAGCTTGTGTGTGTACCCGGTTGAAGACACGGGAGCTTCTAAGATAAATACATCTCAAACACCCCGTTGTTTAGTATTTCTAGCCCTAGTTTGTGGTAGTCTTGTCATTTCGATTGGTGCCCAAAGCCGAAACCTCCATAGATCCTACAAAACTCAAACATAGAGCGAAGAACACCCTATTCCATACCATAGCAACATCTAGATCCAATCACAATGTTGCTCACCGCTGCCACCATGCTCTTGATGGGCCATGCCATCGCCTCGCCCCCCGCCAACCTCGAAAAGAAACAATCCTGCCCAGGCGTTCATGTCTTCGGCGCACGAGAAACCACTGCCCCCGCGGGATTTGGCTCCGCGGGCACCGTGGTGAATATGATTGTCCAAGCCCATCCAGGCGCCACATCGGAGGCAATCAACTATCCCGCACAAGGAGATAGTCAATACGGCGCATCGGTTCAGGCTGGCACCAGTGCAGTTGGTCAGCAGGTTAATGCCTTTGCTCAGGGGTGTCCGGAGACGCAGATTGTGCTAGTTGGGTATTCGCAGGTGTGTTATCACTATGCATCCCCCGCGCGTTGGTTGGGGATTAAAGTGCCTTCGCTAATATCCTTTCTTCTCTAGGGGGCACAAATCATGAACAACGCAAACTGCGGTGGAGGCGATCCCAACCAAGGCGTCACTAATGCCAACGCCCTCATCACCGGCACCGTTCAGGATCAAGTGAAAGCTATCATTCTTATGGGTGACCCACGTCATACTCCCGGCGACTCGTTCAATGTTGGGACAGCCACCGCCCCAGGAGTAAGTGGACTCCAAAGCAAGAAGTTGACTTTTTTTTTTCTGCGCCGTAACTAACATCCATGGTTCCAGTTTGACCCCCGCCCCAATGGATTTGTCTGCCCCGCGGCAGACAAGATCCAATCATACTGCGACCAGCCAGACCCGTACTGTTCGAACGGTAATAACGCCCAAGTTCATCAGGGTTATGGACAGGTATACGGCCAGCAAGCGCTGGAGTTCGTCAATAGCAAGCTTTCATAAAGGTGCCGTGGGTTCCTTTCCTTAAGGAGAGGCGGTGTTGGTGTCGTTGGGAGTGTGTCGATGACACAAAAGCCAGGGGCATGGCGACGGCCCTGTTCTCTTCTAGGATAATGTACGTGTGCATATGATATCTGCTATGATTATAACAATGCTCAACTATCCGCATTTTTCGAATTTAACACGCGGGCTTCGTCCAAATGCCAGGCCCCGTTGTTCCCCATATTTGACAGAGAGCATATGCACCGCTACTCCTGGACGAGGCCGTGGAGAAATCCCATTAAACGCAGCACGAAAACATTCAAGATTCACATTTGAAAATCTCCAGTTGTGAAATCCTGGAAGGGTGCCGTTTCCCCATCCATGAACCCATAGAGCAGATCCTCTGGGATGTATGTGTCCATACCGAATCTAGGGTCAAAGTTCTCTGCTTGGTTAAGCTGCATGGTTGCAGGGGAGCGGGAAGGGAACATGCGCAAAATGGCATCCAAATCTAAGGACGATGGCGTTTGGGTATCAGCCAGAGGCTCTATATAATCGTCGTTGTTAGCTAAAACATATTCCCTATCGGGTCTAAGTGCATCCCGCAAAGATATCATGGATCTGGAGAGATTCTCTAACCTGAAGACAATTCTAGACCATTTGCTACCATTAACTTCCGAATAATACTGGCGGGTTTAGAAACGCCCGAATTTGGTAGGGATAGCTCATCCAGGCAGCTTAAACTCGAGGCTAATTGGGAGGAATTGTCGCCTCTCTGGGTGCTTTCTGTGGCTGCGGCATTGCGAACGTGAATGGTGCAGGCAACATATACTGCGTAGCTGATAATATAAGGCGCTGCTCTTAGGGTATACGCGGACTGGTAGGATAGGACAATGCTGGTGATATTCCTTGCAGCCGCTGAACAGAGTTTCCATGAGCTTGCAGGCGTCACGGCGGATCGAAGATGGCCATCGGAGATAAAGGGCCGGTGTAGGAGGATGACCAGGGAGTAGTACACGGCATTCAGTATCATGATATTGGGAGGAGGTCGGTATTGAGCTGCTTCTGGCGCCTTAGACCATGGCTCAAAGGTAAGCGCGGCAGGGAGGTTCTCCTTCCATGCAACAAGGGCATCATCAATGGCCTCCAAGCTCGTCCTTGCATTTGCTGCTGTAGCGCCGACGACGTAGAATCGATTAATGATCCTAGTCATTATACGTGACAATAGACATAACTGCTGAAACGTAGAGACGGAGTATATCGGCGTCGGAGTTACTGGAAGCGGGGGAACCGGTTCCCTCATGCATCTTGGATCGACATATGGAGCCCATAACTCCTTTTCTTCCATTGTATCCATAAAATTTCGAGATACATGTGCATCCCTGAGGTGGATTGCCATCGGCCGACCCAGATATAAGCTTTGTAGCTTATCACAGATAAAAGCGCCCCAGAAAACACGTCTTCGGATTTCCAGCTCCTCGGCATTGGCAGTTGTCTCCTTGCTGTCCAGGTGCAGACCCAAGTCATAAACCATCCTCAGGGCATATCCCGTGTAAAGCCACCCCTTCGAGGTATCGCCACGCGCATTGTATGTAGACCCTAGCAGAAGAAGTCCAACCAATGTTGGGATACTCGAATAATTCAATAGAGACTGTTGGGTAAGAAGCTCATCGCATCGAAGGAAAAAACGCCTACCCGACGAAGTCGGGTCAGTAGGATCGTCAAGGACCTCCAGTCTCTGGGAATATTTGCTGGAACAGGCAAAGATGGCATTGACCAGGAATTTTGAAAAGTAAGGTCCGTCTTGCATCAAGTCTCTCATCATTGTTGGACGGTAGGTGAGCAAGAATGTGTGATGTTGCCGGTTCCAGTGAAGATCGAGGAGATGCAATGCCAAGTCTGTTGGTACACCGTCAATCTGTTGCCAGCTATGAAGGTCATATTCGCGTTGCCGTTGTATAATTGCATTTGCAATCAAATGATTGCGGACGTGCTCTGCGACGGGGTATTCCGAGTTTACCAGAGGCTTCGTGGGCCCTTGGAGAGCCGATGACGGTCCAAAGCTGTCTACCCTTCCACCTTCATCAACAGAAAGAAAAGGTAGAACATCTAGGTCCTCGTCTGAAAAATATGCAGCATCGTCATCCTCTGGTGGGTGCGATTTCTTTGCTGGCGGTTCAGATCTCGTTGCAACTGGGGACCCAGCCTCCGATGGAGGGGCGCATACCAGTCGTACTGATCCATCGATGATGGGTATAGAGTCTAAAATTTTTTCTCTATCATCGGAAGAGGCAGACTTGAGTTGGATGAGGACATCTTCAACGGCTTGTTTCTCCTTCTTAAGAGTGTTCACGAGAGCCGTGGATGGCCTGGCCGCACGGCTTAGTCTCTGGCATGAAAAACCGCAGAGCAAGTATCACCTACCTTCGTTTCGGAGGTTCCAGGACATAAATGCAATGTCTTTTCTGGCTAACGCAGGAGCCGCAACTTGGGCGCTGTGTGTCGCATTTGATTTTTCTGATGCGGCAGAATTGGCAGGCTCTCGCCAATATCTTGAGCTGGTTGGATTCGTGGCGCTTCGCCATTTTTGATAACCGCAGTCTGAGAAGTAGGCCCAACGGTGTAGGACGCGGTGACAAAATGTCGCTTTCCTATATCGTTAGACATATCACCAAGGGTGATAAAAGCTGTCATGGAATTGTGTCTGGGATATTGGTCGCGCTGTGGCTGGACTATTTAACTAGTTAGTTAAAGTTTCCCAAACCGTAAAATATTGGCGATTTCCTCCTACCGAGGCACATCTACGTGACGAACGAGATACACCAACGACACCTCGTACATAGGTAGGCTGGAGCATTGCATGAGAGTGTTTACATATGTGTTATAGTCGATGTCTATCCCGGTTCAGGGTCGATGAACTGCCTGCTTGTTGTAATAAATAAGCTGTAAGAATTTAGGAGCCTCGATATTCCAGATATTTTAGTTTCCTCTATATAAGTATCAAAGCTGAAAAACACCCCAGGCCTCGTAGCCGCCATTGGTATTCCCCATAGAAACAATCTTAATTGCTTCTCAAAATCTTAACCCATCCCTTTCCATCTATATAAACATGAATCAAACAGCCAACCTTCCACCGTCCACTGGCAAATTCACACCAGTGATAAAGGCCGCTTCATCGCTAGCCAAAAAGACAGCTGCGGCCGCAATATCCGCCGGTTCCGACATGCGCCTAAGGGGGACGGAGAGGGCGAATCGTGCTCTTTCTTCAGGTGTGTCAGGTACACCAGAGAACTTCTCTAGAAGCCCCGTGGCACCTCGTAGTGGGCATATGGAGTTGAAACGCAGACCGTCTGGCCCATACTCTGCAGCGAGACCTTGGGTCACCTATACATTTAAAATGGAACCGTGAGCAGGAAGCCAGACAGTATGACACAAGTCTCCAGAACAGCATTCGTGTAAAACTCACCGTATTAACAAAGCCTTTGGTGCCACCGTAAAAGACCTGACCAGGCCGTACTCTCGTACCCGCAACAGACGACGTATTCAAAAACACCCCAGATTTCCTGCTAACAAAATACGGGACAACGACGGAAACGCTTTGGTAGATGCTCTTGACGTTGACGGCTACTATCTTGTCAAACTCGTCCTCCGTGACATCGATACTAGGTTTTTTCGTATACGTCGTTCCCGCATTGTTGACCACGATATCGAGCTTTCCAAATTTCTCCTTTGCCAGTTCCAGCGCATCCTCCCAGGCTTTCTTGCTGACACAATTGAATTCAACAAAGATAGCCGTCCCTCGACCATCGGATGTTTTCGAATTGATTTCGCTAACCACCCGCTTGCCGCTGTCAACAGAAATATCTGCCACGAGAACATTGGCACCCTCCGCCGCAAACCCGTGGGCTATCGCTTCCCCAAACCCAGATGCTGCGCCCGTCACTATCGCGACTTTCCCATCGAGACGACCCATGGCTGCGTAAATAGAATGGTTCGAAATAGTATTTAGATAAGCGGCTCGGGATCGATGGTAAAGTTGCCTCGACAAATCCTATGGTTCCCTTCATATATAAATATAGCGCAAGCTGCTTCTCGTCTGCGATGAAAGACGCCCTGGCCAGCCCGAAAGAAGGGACATATCTCCCCGCACTGCGGGGAAAGAATAGAGCATCGGAAGCAGCATATTCGGCATTATCTGGCTGACCAGCTTGTTGGTGGTGAGTCTATGTCTGTCTCGGCCATGGGGTTTTCTGGGCGTCGTCGGCTATGAGTGTAATTGCCGAAGTCTGCGGTATGGGACGGAACAAAAGTCTCCGTTAGGGCAAATATCCCGATTTGGCCTTCAGGGGAACTTCGGTTCGTCGATGAATGGATGCCAGTTGAACTGATGACCTTCTTGTTGACTGATTCATAATAGTTTCGTCAATTTCTCACAAAAGTCTTCTGAGCAGTCATCCATTTCTTGTTTGCTGTGTGTTGGTGATTTTGCTCGTCCATTTTATCGTATGTCACCATCCAGTTCAGAGCTATGGATGTATGTAGGGCAGCACCCAGCTAATTTTCACCAAGGCACAGACAGGTCATTCCACGGTGCCTTTATGTGGCCATCATCCCAATGATCATCCACTCGTACTGCTGTGGCACATACTCTGGAGAAGGGTAACTGGTGCAAATCCAGAGTGTTGCTGATATCCCGAGCAGCCGCATCAACTTCAGAATCAGATAGATATGGAGTTGTGAAAATGAAGCCAAAGGACATGCGTATGTAGTCAGTCAGTCTGGCTATTCCATATTTTTCAAAGAAATCAATGTGCTTCAATTGGGTAAATATCATCAGTCTGTGGTAGAACACAAAGCTGACTGAGACGAGGGTTGGTAACGCGCCACTCGCCGGCACCACAAAGAAATAACTATCCTACTGGAGGGTATTCCCTAGATAAAAACTCTTAAGCAGCATCATTTTACACAAACTAAATTACGATATTCATATAAAAATGATGGAAAATATCATTTGTACCTCTCCCCTTCCATCCACCCCTACTTTAAAGTTTCAAAACACTCCCCCCCCCCCTATGAAGGAAACACAGAGCGGGAACTTAGAACTTAGAACCTTGTCCCTTTACTTGCATCAAAATTACTTTCACCCATTCTTCTCCATCAGCATACACAAGTAGTTCTTTTTTTCCAAACAAGAAGAAATCTCCCTCGTACTTACATAGATACACGTACAGGCGTATCATGTGCGAACAGAGATAATGGCGCAGCAACCTTGGAACTAACAAGTGGCCCAACCCCAGTCTGCAGTACACTAAAAAATGAATAGATGTTCAAGCACCACTGACATCATCGCTGATTACCTCCATATATAGATTCTTTGGCCCCCATCCTGTATGGAGCTATGCAGCTGTGGGTGGCAACGGTATCAAGTAGATTATTTGCGAGGCGGACTATGCCATATGGAGCGGCATCCATGGATATAAATCAATCAGATGATTCAGAATGGGGTCCATAGCCCATACATACATACATACGGCGGGTGAGCGGCAAGGAAATATCCACAGCAAGTAAACAAAATCGTAGATGGCAATGCATGCATGTAAATACGGAGGAGTATGGAGATTTCCAACACGAACGGGATTCGGGCAAGTATGGGATTTGGAATCGATCCTCCCACTCTCCCGCCAACGGAATGTAGGCAACACTGCCCCTGATTAGTGTTGCAAGACCAGCTCCAGGCTGTGAAAGGATGTCTCGACCTTTGCCACCGCTGACTGCCATGCTTCGAGATTTCAGCCGTTCCCCCTGATGAAATCGGAGTACGGAGTACGTGGTATGTGTGTAGCTTGAGGAAAGTCTGGGGTTGAACAATCGTGCCCAAGCAAGCTAAACAACGCCTTACCCCTTGGGATGCAGAGGCAGGGGCGGAATCTGTCGTGTTCTGAGGCCTTTTCTCAGAACATAGCCGATGGTTGCTGGATAAACAACCAGATTAAATGTGTTGATTAAGCGGTGTTGGAATCTGATTTACAAACTGATGCGAATTTCTCGAGGTAGTCGAAGCATCAAAGGAGATGGATGATCTATGTGTATGGGTATTCGGGGTGTATTGAAATTTTCATGTATCAATATCCTCGGTTACGGACGGTATTTACTGGTAAGGACGTATGGGGAAAAGTAACCCGTTTTCATCCAGATGAGGCAATGGGATGGAAACCATTTAGTTTTTTTATTTTTTGCTTTTTCCTTATCCCAAAACTGTGATACTATTGATTGAACAATAAGGAATCCTTTGATTGGTTTAAAATATGGATGAGAATGGTATTTTGTGAAAAAAAAGCAAAGAATGAAAGCAAGAATGAAATAAAGAAATCCAGCATGTCCATGGTTGGTTCGGCTACAAACCTATTTTACCTTTTTTTTTTACCCTTTCCTTTTCAATTTTTGTATCCATGAACCAAGCCAGCAGCCTTTAGCTTTCAGGTTTGAAAAAAAAGCAAAAACAGCTTCAGACAGAAATCAACGCATGATTGGGACGCCGGTGTGGGTCGACAAGGCGGAGTTGAAAAATCGACAGCGTGTTTCAGAATGAAGCTACGGGGCTAGCTCCAGTTGTGACTTGGCTTGGCATAAGAGTATCCCCTCATCTTTTTTTGGCCCAATTTTAGTGCGGTATGGATAGTTGTATCAAAATATGACTACTCCGTACTAAACCAATAAAATCACTCATTGATCTAACAGATCCCTTTGATTGGTGCTTCTTTTTCATATGTGGCTGTGATATTCTCATGATGATAGGTAGGAATGTCCAACTAATATACTAATACTACTGAATACTCATAAATACATTGATTATCCAATATATTTTTGTATAATATACACTAATGAAATCGTGCTAGCTAGGCCAAAAAAAAAGGACGAGGGGATAGCGAATAGCCTCGCGCAAAATGCGGCCTTCTCTGTTTCCTCTGTTGGCTGCCGTTTTAATGGCTTTTTATTGGCCTGATACTTCCACTCCAGCACATACATTGGTCAAAACAGATGGCAGAAAAATGGCACTAAAATTATCTGGTTTACAGACGAGGAGATAGCTTAACGGGATGGCGGTGACAGGAAATTCCACAATATCGCGGATTATATTAGCCTAGACTTTCGCAAGAGAAAATCGTCCTCAGCCCTAACCTTTTTCCCTCGAGAGAGGCGAGACTGATCGTGGAGGCATAGCCTCCCCCATGATTGCGGATTAGCTATGTGCTTAGATTCTTGGTTTGAGATTGTGAAAAGATTTCGTATCAACTTTGCTACTAGCTTAGACATCCGTTGAGATTGTCAAAGACTTCACAACAACCTCGCCGCCGAGCTCCTTTGTTGCAAAGTTAAATACCCCATAACGATCTCCCATAAAGAAAAGAGCGTCATCCGCCATGGTGTGTGTCTGACCGAGAGGGGTGAAGCTTGACCCATCAGTACTATAGGAGAAGGTGGCAGTATCAGCATCACTGGTGTCGCACCCAACACGCAGCCAGACTTCATCTCCAGAGATATCCGCCCCCTCAATCACATTCCCTTTGTTGACGGTATGCCAACCATTGCCAGCCTCCATCAGGAGATCGTCAACCATCTCGAGCCTTGTCCCATCTCCACTCTTGGAGACGGCGATCCAAGCAGCGTCGTACCGGAAAACCACCACTCCGGCCTTGTCGCCATCCGCCATAGCAGAGTGATCGAGGTGAATGGTGAGGGAGGAAGTTGGACCAAGGATTCGGTGGCTCAGCGTGTTTCTTGCAGAGAAGAAATCGTCCGTCACAGTCGTGGTTTGTAGAGTAAGTCCCTGACCGACGGACCACTTGCTGTTGTCCGGATTGTGATTCCACTCATATTGGGGTCCTAGAGCGTCCGTGGTGAAGTTGTCAGTGCCTGTGACAGGTTTGACCGGGTGCTCCGGCAAGGGATAGGGATAGCTCGATCCCCACTCATTGTCGCCAACAAATTCGACATGTGGCCAGCCCTCCGAATCCCAGGTTATCGGGGCCAGAACAGGAAGCCTGCCGCCGGGCCATCTGTTGACAAACGCGATGTACCACCAATTCCCTTCCGGCGTGTCGACGATAGCACCCTGATAAGGGCTGCTACCTCCTGGGACCGGCTTGCCGCTATTGGCCAGAACCTGTCGCCACTCATTGTATGGTCCGAACGGTCCATCGCTGGATTTGATAATCATTTGCCCGTTGCCAACTCCTGGCCATGTCATCCAGAGGTAGTAGGTGCCGTTGATCTTATAAAATCTAGATCCTTCGATGTATTTAATCTCCTCATTGGATTCGAAGACGAGCTGGACCTCCTCTTGTTGCAGGTCCTCGGTAAGCTTGGCGATCCAGATCTTGGCATCAGCTCCATTCGGGACCCATTTGCCGTAGGAGACATAGATGGTGCTATCATCGTCGATGAGCAGACCGCAGTCGTAGTAGCAACTGTCGCTTATCTCCGAGGCTTGTGTCCAAGGCCCCTCTGCGTCGGGGGCGGTGAATATGTAAGTCTTGCCGACGTTTTGAATACAACCAATCCAGTAGAATAAGCCTTGGGCTTCGTGGTACCGAAGTGAGGATGCATATACCCCACCGTTATAGGCATTGCCATCCGTAAGGTCGAGCTGAGGGGAGAAATCTTGCGAAGGGACCGAATGAGAAAAGTATTCCCAGTTCACTAAATCGTATGATCTGAGAAGTGGGGCGCCGGGCGAGAAATGCATGTTTGAACCGGAATAGTAGTAAGTGTCGTTGATGCGGATTAGATCCGTGTCAGGGAGGTCTTGCCATAACACTGGGTTGGTGAACTCTTGAGCTGTAATTATCGAGACGAAAGCTGCGAACAGCCCAATAGCCATAAAAAGGGCCATGGCCACTATCGAGGTTTTTGAACGTCAAAGGAATCAACTGGAAGGTTCAACCCTGATATAATCATAGGCGAAGTAGGGAGCACCTTCTTCTTTATTTTATTGCCTCGCCATAGACTTCTAAATGCTTCCCCGGACGATGCCACGCTACCCCCACCGGAGTCGCGGGCGCGAAATTCTCCGCAGAATTGACCAATGTAGCGATCGGCGAAAACCCCGACGAGTCGTGTTATAACCCAGATATACCTCGGGACGTCGCGGACGACGTCCCTGAGGGTGAGGCAAGCTCTGCTGTTGACAGTCGAAAGTCTAACGAGCTGCCGGATGTAACAAGAAGACTTTTAAGTTATTGGAGGAAATTCCAGAGTCGAATCGGCACCTAATCGGACGCGACTCATCGGGGTTTTGGCCGATCGCTCCAACCGCGTCCTCGGCTGCACTCGCACTCGGGACCCTGCCCGGCGCCTCCGGGATTATCTCCAGAGGACAACCTCCCGGGCGCTATCTCTACCTTCACCGTCCCCTCCGGGAGGCCCTCGTCCGTCTCCCCACTCATCCCACTTCTCCGATCTCTCAGTTTTTATCTCAAATCCATAGTTCCTCTTCAGAATCAACTGCATCACCAGGCCAACAGCCCCGTCCTCGTCCTTCGTGCTCCTCTTACGTCCCCAGTCCTCAATCTGCTCGTTATACCTTCGGACGCGAGTACGGCCACAGTCGGTCATGAAGACACAGTATGACTGCCCCTCCCGCCCCTCTAGCGGCGGGGACACGATGAAATTGTCAGGCCATATATCGCGGTTTAGGATGTTGTCCTAGAGACGAACAAACTCCATTGCTCGGTCGACGATTCCTTTCCAGTCCGGGCGGGGGCAGTGGTCAGGGATTCGTCGCAAGGTAAAACCCTCGATATACCGGAGCAGGACGCCCTTCGCCTGGAGCGGGTCGCAGTCGAGAGAATTGGCTTTTCTCTGTATCGCCTCTGCGTTGGTAGTATATAGTTGTCGCCTAGGTCCAAACTGAGCTTGACGGTGGCGAAGAGTTCAGGCACTAACTTCCCCTGCTGCTCGCGAAGTGCATCATAGGCAGCTACCTTGGTGGTGAAGAGCTTGAAAAGCTCATCATCTACATCCGCTTCCAGATCCGTATCAGTCCAGTCAGGCTCGCAGTCCTTGAAACCAGGAATAGTGTGCAGTTTGTATAGGAATTCTACGACACTCCCGTCCGAGACGGCCTGGGTTACCTCTTTTCCGGGTCCACACTCCACTCTTCAGCCCCGTCATCGCGGGGTAGCTGATCGACGAAGTGGCGGTCGTAGAGTTTTAGGGGAGGCGCGTGAAGGCAGGATTGTGCCCTCATCCACTATATCGACGAGCATGGTGCAGGAGAGCGTTCGCCTAACTAGCTCATGGATGCGTACTCGGATCGAGGATGGAAGATTGTTGGCGTGGCTAGAACAAACGTGTAACGTAAGGGTCTGGCCGAAGGAATATCCCTCAAAGGAGGAGTGCCTGTCGGCACTGGATAAATGACCAGACGTGTAGCTCGAGGTCGTAACGAGAGGATGTCTTGAGCAGGTGGGTGAGGTGCCTGGTTGGCCACAAGCAGACTCGTTTTGGGGATGGGCCCTTGGTCACAGGCCGCGGCGGCTTCTCTTCACGCCATGGGAGACACTCTCAAGACCAGCGGAGATCTAAGCCTGAGGATGTTCGCTGGCCAGGAGACGCCTGTTGTTGGTCACCATGGAGGTGCAACCACTCTACGGCCAACCCATTCCGCTGGCTTCGACCATTCAATGGTCCTCCGTAGGCTGACACTTGAATGTCAAAGATATAGGCGGCACTGAACACGGCCCCACTGCTCACGATAACGATGAGGATTTCGATTATTTTCTCACGCGCGGCGAATAAATAAGACCAAAAATAATAATAGCAGAACACGACATGGCTGTGTTCAGCTGAGGCTGTGAATTCGCTTTTGGACCAGCTCAACCCAGCACGCAAGACAGCCAAATACCAACCAGTCCAAAGCAGGAGAAGCCGAAATCTTGCATGTTTGGGGAGAAGACGAAGGGCTTGGCATATCTGGGTGCCCTGCTTCTGACAGTGGCTGCTTCTCCTGAAGCCTCGAAACCACCAGCAAGCAGCCTGGAGGTTGACTGGAGTCTTGCCAAGGGCAGAGGCATTGCTGACTGAGACTCCAAAGCTTCAAACCACAATCCTTGACGAATCTGGTTTCTCTGCCGCGCTAGACAGGCATCGTCGCCGGGGTGCTCCCAGTCGTGGGGAGAGGGCAACGTAATCGGCGGGGCCATGACGGAAGAACGCGCCTTGGCAGGAGGATTTGACTTTTGCCTCGATTTGGTCAGGTATGGTATCAAATGCGGTTTTGACGGTGACTTCCTTACATACACTGCCGAGAGGGGATTTCAAGATCATGCTGTAACAAACGGGTTTTCTCCCCTGAAAGCGCGAGGTTGCAAAGGCAGCAGTTGCGCGGCTCATGTGGTCGGATTCAATATCAATCAAACAGATGATGTCATCGAAAGGGTGGCTTGCGCCTTCGAAGCTTCCTGCCTCGCGCTTCGTCTGTGACGTCGGCTTCCAGCAGGGGGGAAACCTCCTCTCCTCGTCAGCGTACTTCTCTCCTTTTCGCCCACCATTCCCTCAATCTTCGAAATAGGTCAAAAGCTATGAATCTCTGCTTCTGTAAACCTTCTATTGTTCCTGGCGGAGAAAAACGCCAGCCGATCACCGTCCGATCCGCATGAGCTTAAAAAATAAGGATAAGACATCGAAGCTGATCAAACCAAGCCGCCCCCCCCAAAAAAAAAACCGTGGCGGGCCGTGGTGACCCCCTATGTTTCAGATTCGGCGATGGAGAAGGGGGCACAAAGGCAGCCTGCCAAAAAATTAAAAGTGATCTCAATACGAAAAGACGATCCGCCGCAAGGCACAGGACCCGGTGACACATCGTGTAGATGGCGATCATATATTCCGAGACATTTTTCATATATCTGAATGCCATGTCATAGCTCTCGTTGAGTGGGTGGTCTTTAATATAATATTGAACGGGGATTAATATATTATGATAATATATTGCGGTTATTGAAGGTTGAAACTTGAAATATCCCGTTTTTCGCTTCGTCGGGGGAGAGTAGGTTTTTTTGAAGAATTAGATGCATGGTTGATATGTACTGCACCGTTGTCAAGGGCCGATTCGATGGTCCCTGTGAATTCAGAAAAACTGGGATTTCGAGGCCGTTCGTGGCTCGAAGATGCTGCATTGCAAAAGTGAATATTGAGTCTATCGTATCGAGGCTCAAACTCTGGTCGTAACTGGATAGGAGATGGCGAAAGGAAGGTCCAAGAACGCTCGCTGTCTGGTCCAGGGCGGAAGGCAAATTAGCATTTCGCGAATTCGAACCGTGGATGATAGATACTCTCCCAGATAATGGATTGCATGCAAAAGCACGCCCCGTCAACACAAATAGAGAATACTCATAGCGCGAAGTGGAAGCGCCTCTCTGTCAAGCTTGGATGCAAAAGTATTGCGGTCTCCTTTCAAAGTTCCCCGTCCATCTGGAGGAGGGAGGCTCACGCCATACAGAAACCATACATACACCGGTTACGATACTGGTAAAATACAGTTGAATATCGCATACGCCTAGTAATTTACAATGAATAGGGTCACAGAACGTTTTCCTTACCCCCTTGGACTCAATCCATATCTCCAAACCACCCGCAACCAGTCGTAGCATGGGTGTCAGCCCACAATTGAAATAGCTTCACCATGCTTCTTTTTACCCCTCTCATCCCCATCCTCCAATGCGTCCCAAGGTTCATCAAGCACATCGGTTGGGTATGCGGGCCATCTGATCACAAATCCCCGCCGGCTAGTTCCAAACTGGAAATCCCGTCAAGAATACCAACATATTGTTTTCATGCGTAATTTCATTGTTTTCTTTCTTTTTTTTTTGCTTTTGCAGAGGGAGTTGCTGGTGAGAGGACCATCCGTGTCTTTGCAGCGGGGCATTATTAGTTAAGCACTTTTTGTGGCTTTCTTCCTGTCCCCACCCGGCTTTTCATCAGGTTCCGAGATATCTTGGAGGAAATGGGGGGAAATGCCAAGCTTGGTTGAAGGTTCACTAGCTCAGGTCTTCAGAATGGGGGTAGGAAAAAGGGGCCCCGGTATGGGTGGACTTTGTACTCCGTATGGAACTTGTTGCGCTGATGAAAGCCAAAAAGGTCAGCCGCCAACTCCGCATGCGAGCTTTTTTATTATTGATAGCAAGTTTGGCCAAGGAGCAACAAGAGCACTGTTACGTTTGATCCGGAGGGAAAGCAGAAGCTGGCCCGAGAAAGTAGACTCGGTCAAAACACTCGGATATTAATTAATACAGCGGACTCTTCATGGCTCCCCCTTGATATTAGGAACAATGAGGGTTGGTGCAACGGACAAACTCAGCGCTGGCATAGCAGTGTCAACTTACTCTTGGGAATAAGCAACAGGGAATGTAAAAAATATGTGGTGGCATGTATGGCAGGCGTTGGTTCAACCCCTCTCCTATGTATGTACAGTACATCCGTACATCAGTGCGGGCCCCTTTTGATAACAGCCACCAACAATTTACTGGCAAAGAATTTGCTGTATCCCGTCGTCAAGGCGCCATGCAAGCCAAGGCTAGGACACCATCCCTGCATGGGGACCAGGGATAAAGGGCTGAAGAACCTTGACAGGGGAAGAGCAAAAGGGAGGGCAAAAAAGACAACTGACTGAGCACGGCGGCAGCCGACGACACAGATGTAGGAGGGATAAAGAAATCAGGGGGAACTGGCGATAAGCCCTTCAGAGAAGATTTTTCTGTATTCAGAGGGGGAGAAAACGCATATATATGAGAAAGGGCATTTTCCAGGCCATGCTCTGATACATACGGTTCGATATAAGTTTGTGGTGTACAGAGTAGTCCTAGCCTTATCTAGGCAAATAGACGCTCCCGCCCTGGCGGCTATTACATTATTGGAGCAAGTATTATCTCACGCTTGCTTGCCTTATTATTAATATTGTTTTATGATATGTCCATGAGCTCGATGACCGTTTGTAGTGGCACAGCTCGGTGATACAACGTAGACTTTTGACCGACGGGACGTGCCGTTGGGGTCCTTAAAATGGCCTGATATTGGAAGGGAATATTCCGTAGATCGCCCCGTCAGCGTGGTGTCGTCAATTTAAAGATATTTGTGACGTTGAAAATCCGACAATCCTCCCAGCCAGGCTGTTCCAGATCAACAGGGACGTCTGCCGTAGTTTGATGAGCCACGTCAAGAAATAAAGATAGGGCTCGATCTGATCTGCTCTGCCACACGATGTACGCAAAGCTTCGGGACTGACTATCACGATGCCTATCACCCGTTCCTGCAACGGGGGGGGCCTCGAACGTCGGAGACGGAGAAAATGTCTCAGATCATGGAATCCATGGCTTGTTAAGCTTGCCAATCGCTCTGGAGATCTCAGGAGATCTGGAACATGTCGGGAGATCTCCTTAAGCGATTTATTAGCGACGGCCGTTGAGCGCGGTCGATCATATAGATCTACTAATGGCGATCCCTGATGCATGGGTTAAAAATGTTATTTTTGATCATCGGGTTTTCGAGGGAAGATTGATAGTTTTTATCGACATTGAACTTACGTGTATGTATTCCTGTGGCATTATTTTATATGCGGTCTGTTTATACTGGCAACTTTTGGAATGGAAACGAAACAAAGAGATATTCTCCTCCCAAATGCTGATATAACACGGAGAGATCCGATAATACATTCGTAGGCTGAGGCCATTGCACATACAGAAATGTGCTCTTAGCACATGCAGACAAACTTGTTTCATACGTAGGAGGGGTTGATCATCGTGTGGCCAAAGCGATTGTTATTGTTGGTACTACCATCAACAATCATATGTAGGCTCATATCACCCAGCTATTCCGAGTAATTCGATAGGCCAAGATCTGAAGTTGTTACTTTTTAGTCTGAACAGGTTCATCCATATCCCGAATCCCTTGGTAGGGCAAATGACAGTTTACCCCCCTCCCTCCCCCCCTCCCTCTCTCTCAAGCTTTCCAACACTCATAAAAGAAAAAAGCGCCACGCCCAAGCGTCCCGGTATCAAACGAAGTAAGAAAACCCGGTAACTAATAAAAATGAAAATATGCATGTATGCAGGCAAGTAAAGTTTCCACCCATTGATTGTATGCACATCTGTGCTCTGCATGCGCCATGGATTTTATTTCATGTGCGTGACAGGCAAAGGCTCAACCATACATACTCTGTTCCATCCCCAAAACACGACACAACCTTAAAACACGGGATCGATGCCACCGGGGAAACATCCATGGATACATACATGCATTTTTGAAGGGGGCTGGGAATTTAAAAACTACCAATAAAGAGACTTTCTTTGGCGTTAGCTAAGGATTTGTTACTTCAACAAGCCAGGAGAAGAAAAATATCGGAGTTAGGGGCAAAGCTCCGAATATTCAATATTCCATATCAAAAATCCATCCATTGGCCAACCAGCCAACTACATATTACTGTTGGCATATTTTCAAGTCTCTGGTTCATTCTCCTTGTTGGATGTTTCAGCAAAACAGTGCACCGGTAAGATATCATGAACCTTTTGTCACCTTCCTAATCTGGTAAAGACGCATCCTGCTCTGCTATGATGCAGTCTTTGTTATTCATCCCAAACCGCCCCTCCGTCCGAGAACATGGGAAAGAAATGGAGAAATGGCCTGCCACCTTACCACCCAATAACCTTTACAGTAGCCACAAAAAGAAATTCCTTCCCGATTCACATTTTTTTCAGAGGAGGGAGGAGGAGTCATTGGGGGCTGCCCTGCCCCTGATTCCCGCCTTCAACAAGAAACGAGGAGAACTGTGAGATTGGGGACAAAGGCGGTGAAGTGAAGGTAAACAGATTCTACTCCGTAAGAGATGTGGAGATGAGTTTTCGAACTATGAGAATGTCGCAGTGACGACTCCGAACTTCGAAGGTTAGCTTTCGGGGGGATCCCTCGTTCAGCTCAAATCTTGATTTTACGAGGTCTTAGCAGGCAAAAATGGGGTAAACTATCTTAGGAGGTCCAATTTCCCTCTCTGCTGGTTTTTATTATTCGCATTCTCAAGAGGGTAGTGTATGTACATACATACAAGTACATACTTCAAATTCAAGAATGACTACAGCTGTTATTCCCTTCTCTGCCTGCTCTGAGGCCAAAATGTAGCACACCTTTTCCCCAGGTTGTTTATGCTGAACAAGGTCAGGAGAGGCATACAAAACGCCGTCTCCTCCAATTATGATGCAATGATCTTGAAGCTGGATCCTTGTTGGATTTCTTCCCCCTTCCCCCCCAAAAAAGAAGCTAAGAGGGGGTGGGGAGGGGGGTTGCCCAAATCTCAACGTCTGTAAGCGTTCGATAGTGCCGACCCGCACTCACTAATTGTTAATAAAGGTCACTAGTAACTACCTAAGCGCTAGTGGGCCCAGATACGGGATTACATTAAACCCGGGTATGCTGATGTTCTTGACGTCGATGCATGTTTTGAAATTTGGAGATTTTGAAGTACTTTTTTACCAACTCGGGATATCTCTTTCTCCTTGAGCACAGTGACAAACAAAATGCTTTTTTATATAAGTCTTTTACCGTTTGACTATTATTTCCAGAACTACAGACAAGTCATATTCACCGGATATACATATAACCTCGGGTTTGATGGGAAAGGGTGGGGAAGTCAAAGAATTTTGCCGTTAATGAAATCCCAAATGAATACGGATACATACAGACTGGGCGGTTTTTGCAAAAAATAAAAGGTAAAAATCTGGCCAATAGAAAAGGTGACTTTATTTCAATGCATCCTGGAAAACTTTTGAAAAAAGAGGAACGGATTCCAACTCAGAATAATCGAGCTAAGCTTCAAAGGATCCATCAAAAAGGCCCTTGCGATCCTAATTCAGCATGGCTCGGGAACTAGTTAATGACATTTTATCAAGTGCTGATGATATACGGAGGATATTCACCAGGAAAGAAAGGAGAGAGGTATCATAAATTTCTGCTGTGATCAAGTGGTCATAAAGAGAGAGAATAGATCATTGAACATTACTGCTAACTCTCTCCAATACCACCCATCAGCCTGGAGCTGGTTGATTAGGCGGGGCTGAACTGCTTTCTCCAAGCAGTTCCTAATAAATGGCGCTTGCCTCCCCTTCCCGACCACCCACGCCTTTGCCATCACTCGAGGCTTGGCAATGCCAGTGGGAAACGCGCCTTAAAACCCGGAGCCGCTAGCGAACGCCTATTTTCAGGTTTTTCCCAGCCACGCAAACCGGGGGCACTAGATAACAGGCTAACAGCAATTCAACATTGCTTGTTTTCCCGGGATTATGCAACACCCCTGCAGAGCTTACGCGGCTTTTCTGATTAACTCATTGCGCGATTCTTGGCAACTGACATCAAAAGAAAAATTACAGTGGGCGGGGCTCTTGTTTTTTTCTTTTCCACGTCCAGAGTCCTGTGCTTTCCACCGCCTGTTGGAGGAATACGGGGCGGTGGAGGGGAGGAGAAGGAGGAGGGAAGCACTACTGGTGATGTTTTGGTGGAGAATGTGTGTACTGTACTCCGTACGTGATGCATGACTGAGTAAATAACATGGTCTTTTGATGCCCCCTGCTGGGGGCGAATGCGCGCGACAAGATATAATTGTTCAACCCCTAACCGGGCCCTTAAGATTACGTCAGCGTAGCTGCTTCACCTTTGGACAGACCCTCACATACAAGGGTCCACCACCTCAATGAAAACTGCCATCTCAATATAAAAATCTTCAATGGGTGCAACATTTAATTAATTTATCAACCAACAGAGTTAGATTTGAGAAATACAAGTTGATAATGGCCTAGATAATTGGATTCCACAATCTCCTAGTAAATTTAATAGCTTTAACATTAATTCCATAGTTCCTAGTATATCTCTTAAGTTCCTTCATCATCTTATTCTATTTTAGTTACATTTTTTCTAAAGCCTCCTCATCATTCAGTTTTTAGGTAATTATCATCATATAGCATACATTAGATGCAGAAATGACACCTTCATGGTAGACTATCTTTTATAAAGCTTTCTTACAGTATTTACAAGCAGCTGTAGCAGTAAAGGTTTAAGATAGTTCATATTATAGAAGAGCAACTATATTTATCATTATAATACTACCCTTTATAAGCTTCTAAGTGAGTAATATATAGTATATTAATTCCTCACCATCAGCCTTAAGGTTTACAAGCTTCTATTTATAGTGGTTAAACTGCCATACAGTTCTTAATGTTTTCTCTATAATAGAGTCAGAAATTGATGTTAGAGGGCTCACAGGGATTATCTTATATTCACATAATTTATTAAGAATAATGAATAGATTGAATGGAATGAGGCCAGTTAACTTTCAATCTTATTTAATTATTTCTATTTTGAACATTATCTTCTATATAGAGGTAATTATATTGAGGAATTTAATCTTTATAAATTTCTTACAGCTACATTAAGTAGCTTCCTCTACAACCTGTAAATAGTGATGCTTGTAGGCCTGAAAAACACCAACATCTAATGATTGCAGCAAATAACTTATATAAGAGATGAGATAGAAGGAAATAATCTATTATTTTTTGTAATATTTTATAAATTTATACATGTAATGAGAGTTAAATTCATTTAGTAGTAACAGACAGTGGGTACCCTTAATATGAGATTTAGTATACTTATAGAAGTATTGAATCTATTGAAAAGTAATTCTATTATTATTATAGCTAGTATCTGAGGTTGCAACCTTTATGAATTGCTTAATATTATCAGTGTAACACTGTTGTACTAGCTTTACAGTGAGAATATATAAAGATGGAATGATGAAGCTATCTATAGAGACTATCTCTATAATATTAAGACTTTCCCTATTATTTGAACTTCTAATATATATAGTTCTTTACATATCTCAGGTAACAATTCATTGATCTCATCCTATTTCTATACAAAATCCAGTCTCATTAAAGTTATAGATATTACACACCTAGATCTCATACTTATCCACAGTCACCTTAAAGTAATTAAATCAATCAAGTATAAAAGATGGCTCATGAGCCTGCTTTCATTGCATGTCTATTATTTTTTGCCTGCATATATTGAATTTGGGGTGACATTTGATGAATCTTTTGACCTAGTACTCTCTAATCTCTGAGGGGGGTTCAGTTGAATCATCATGACTTTTTATAAGGATAAAATGCACTACACCACCAATCATCAAGCAATTGAAAGGTAAATCTATTTTATCTAGGCCTATTATATATAGATATAGTGATTCTTCCTGGCCAAAAGATAGTAATTAGTTCACTGGAGGTTAATTCATCCAGGTGGTGCAACCACAATATTAGTTGTATAGATACAAGTAGGGGATCTTATATTCCATGGCTAAAGCCCTTATATTTGGTTTTTTCTCATCAGTAATTGTAGATAGAGCTTCAGAGATTCAATTCTCTATTAAAATATAGGAGAAAGCCATTGTGTTGGGTGGTTATTGAATTTCAAAGGTAGAATAATAAAAATGTAAAAATTTTTTGTGTTGAGATAGCAGTTTTTGTTGAGGTGGCAGACCCTTGTATGTGAGGGTCTGTCCAAAGATGGAGGAAAAGCGTAGCTGATGTAAGCTTAAGGGCCCGGTTATTCTTCCATCTGACAGCCGTCATGTGTTTTTCTGTTCATGCAGCACTAGAGTGTCTGCATAGAAATCGCTGTCGGAAAGGGCCCCCGGTGGTTTGTTACGCGGGGAAGATTGACAGATCTATGCGAGGTTCAAGAGCGTCAGACAGACTCATACCCCTGGAAGAATTTTGATGGTGGCGCACATGGCTGGGATAAGATTTCTCCCCTTTGGTGTTTATTTGGCGCTTGGTGGAACTTTCCGATCTCAGCTTCACATACTGAGAGTTTTGACGCTGTCGCATGAAGGAAGAATCCTGAAACATGTTTGCTGGCGATGAGAGGAAAGAGAGGGAATGCGATGTCACAGAAGCATGAGAATTATCTGGCAGCTGCGGCATGGATTGGTTTCCAATTTACGATTGATTTTCAGCTTTGCCCGTTTCGATTGGCTTTTCTCCCCGAGAAAAACGGGATGGCTCATTGCGGTACTCCGCAAAAAGGAACGAAACAGCATACAAGAGCCAATCAGCTGCATGGTAAATACGACATCTGACCGCTTCCTGGTCGCCATCCATCAGGTTGCACAGTCGAGGGAAGAAGGACAGGTTTTGAATGCATTCAGAATCTGGAAAGCATGGGAGAGATCGGAACTGCTTGAGGGACACAACATCGTTAGACAGCTGTCAGATTCGTGCCCTTAGCTGTCTTACCCTGTTGGCCGGGTGGTCACCTGTCAGCTCGGCTGGCGTCGAAATATCATTTTCATAACTGCTGGATGTATCCCCCAGATGCAGGAAAGCGCGTGGAAGCTGTGATTCGACGGCCGTTACTGAACAGAGCCTGGTCAATGCGAGGTGCACAGGCAGACCAGGGGAATGCATGTGCGTGCCAAACCTGATAAACGCGCGCAACAACCAAAGTTGATACAGACAGCAGACGACATCAATTCAAAACGTCTCTGGCCCCTCGCTGCCCGCCTCGTATATTGCGTTTCAAAACGACGGAAGACGTTTCCGTTCCACAGGGGCAAGAAAATAACTTTCAAAAAGTGCCTGCAATGTCACACAACATTCCAGAATGAATCTCTTATCTACCTAGGGAAATGGACCGGGACTGCGCCGGAATCTGTCCGCCATTGTTTGAGTATTCGTAGAGCTGATCGGATGCGATGTCCTCGCCTCAGCTTTTGCGCATCCGCTGGAATGTATGAACATATGCACATGTACATTACATACACTGACAACGGCAATATTGTGAGTTGGGGTGTTCTCTTTTTAACCCAGAAGTCCTGCATCTCGGTTTTGGCGAGCTGGCAAGAGCAAGTACAAAATCCGGTAACTTTGCATTTTGGGCGATAGCGGCCATGAATCATGATCCAGGATATGATCCATGATCCATGATCCCTGGAAATCTGAAAATGCCCCCACACACCCTCAGCAACGGCTCCACCCAGCACCGCACTCCCCGAGTTCCCGCGCAGCAGCAGCGAATGTATGGCCCTCTCCCGGGCAGCCTGGCACCCTAACCACCCCCCCTGGCCCTCGATCCGTCCTTTGCAGTGGAGCCGTTGGATAGTCTCAGCCACCCAAGTAAGGATCTACAGCTTTCCCCAAGCAAAACCTCGTCAGTGGCACTGGCCAACCAGCTCGGGCGCCCCCCTGGCCAATCCCGCCCCCCCAAGCACGCCTCTTCCCCACTGTGGCCCCCTTTGCTCACTATGTATTTTTGGCCGTCAGCAGCCTTTCGGTCGCGTGTACAGGCAATACCTGCTTGACTTCGGGCAGAGATGAGGTGCAATGAGTGAGTGTGTTGTTGTTCGTGGTTCAGGGTGAGTCTTGACTCTTGAGAGGTTCAGTCAGTCAGCCAGGATCAATCTGTAGTTAGATGTGAAGGTTTGCTTGAACGAACAAGAACACACGAGTAATTTTACATATCGTGTTCCCATGTTTCTTACATACAGATACGAACCCAGAATGATATCGTGGTACCTTGTCCCTTTATTTTTTACTTTATTTTTATTCTATTTTTCAACCTTCGGCAGCGTGGCCTGTGACTGGTAGCCAGTAATTGCTGAAATTGCAACCATGTCCTGCGCATATCTGAACTGGCCCTTTTCTCTCTCCTCCAACCTCCCCTTTCCCTCGCTGAGAAGAGCCCCATTGTCTCCGCTCTCGTCTCCCTCTCCCATCCCGGTTGGTGCTCAGCTGTGCCTAATCTAATTCACAAGCCAGAGCCAACCTTATCCCGAGTACGGTCCGTGTTTTTAACTCTTGACAACATCCTCTTTTCTTTCTCTTCTCTCTTTCTCTCCCTCTCTCTGCCTCTCTTCCCCCTCTTGCCTGACTGCGCTATTCCAATTCCCCTCGGTAATATTTGCACAGTTCACTCTGTTTGTCTGCCGTCTCTCATTCACAGACCTCATCGTCCCCGCCCGCTGCTCTCCATTGGGTACTGTGCCTTCGCATACAATTGCATTGGCTGATATAACCGTACATAACAGCTGTACATACCGCATACATACGTACGGCATACGCCCATACATACATACCCATACGTACATAATACGTCGTGTATTGTCCGGTACCACCGTGACTGCTCGCCTTCTTAACCTCGCCGATCGCCTTTCCCCAGACCTCAACCTGACCTCGTTTTTATTTTTTGTTCCGCGCTGTGCATCATTGCATCAGGAACCACACGAGCTGCTCCCAGTCCTACCCAGCTGTTCTCCTGACCGGCTGCCGACATACGCATCTGTGCATCTGTACTCGCCCACACACTTCCTCCGTCCTCCTCTAATCTGGCCGGTGATATACATGGGCGAGCCGCCTCTGCATACCACCGTGGGATAGTCCAACGAAGGTTCTGAAGACCAGCGCAAGGCAGAGAAAAAGAAAAAAGCAGTGACGGGAGTCTCCGCTGGCCAATTGATCGCCCATCTGAGATCCTCCCGCTTTTCTGTCGTTCAGACCCGTTCCCACCTTGCAGTCCAACCTCTGCGATTCGCAACAGGCACCACGGCCAGCCTTCTCTATGACGATGGTTATCGAAAACCAAAACCGCCAATATGGCGGCATGGGGTATGACAATGCGTATCAGAACCATGTTCACCCCAGCCCTCCCCAATTCAATGACGCTTGGGCGGCCCATTCCTCCTCGCACCCTCCACCCCCCATCTATCCCACTTCTATGCCCGCAAACCCCGTCAAGCGCGAGGAGCTCTCTCGACCAACTGCCATATCCATGCCATATTCGAGCGTCCCGGTGTCTGCGCCTTCTATGCCCACAAGTAGCAACTATAATCCCGCTCCTCCTGGTTACGGGGGATCTGATGTTATTGTCATGTCTCAAGAGATTCCACGGACAACTTTTGAACAGCCGCAAGGCTATACCTCCGCTTCTCCGATAAACGGTTTTACGCCGGCCAACTACGCTCCCATGGACTATGCGCAGTCCCTCCACCACCAGCAACAGCAGCAACATCATCACCATCATCAGCATCCAAATGGACGCGGTATCCCGCAAGGGTTAGTGCAGCCCATCCGCCTTTTCTTGTCCTGCTCTGCAGGGTAAAAGGCAGGTTTTTGTCGGATATTAACTTAGCATACAGGAACGAACCCCCATCGCAAGGTCCACAGTCGCAACCTCAACCAGCATCTACCTTTGGGGATGCCCTGGATGCCAGTCGAGGAATGGTCGCCCTCAGCCAAGACATGACTCCACGAAATATCTATGGTCCTCGAAATTCGAGGGGCTCTGTGGACTCGTACGGTTTTCCGTCTGCACACTCATCAGCCTCGTCTATTTCATCAGCGGGCAATTATCCATATTATAGTGCGTCTGTTGTCTCCGTCGATTCATCCGTCACCGACTATAGCTCCACGACTTCAGAATCCTTTGACGGCATGCCGTCGCGAACGCTTCCCCGACCGACTGGCCTTATGCCCGGTGCCATCCCTGGTCCGCAATCGATGATGGGACAGTTCAGCTCGAAAGTCCCTTCCAATACCCAAAAGAAACACAAGTGCAAGATCTGCGATAAACGATTTACCCGCCCCTCTTCCCTACAGACGCACATGTACAGCCACACTGGTGAAAAACGTGAGTTTATGCTACAAGCAGCGTCCCGAGACATACATTCAACTAATATTTTTTTCCGATCAATAGCATTCCGATGTGAAGTGGAAGGCTGTGGGCGTCATTTTTCCGTCGTGTCCAACCTTCGTCGACATATGAAAGTCCACAAAGGCGAAAAGGACTCGAGATCCCCAGATGGAGAAGAATAAATCTTGTTGCAGTTAAGCTGCTTCTTGATTCTTTCTGCATTCCTCCTCTTCAATTTTTATCAACCTTCATAATGACTCTTTCGCTACGGTCTTGCCTTGGGAGAGCGCTTATTCGCGTACCCTGGTGATTTTTCTCCCGCTAATTTTTGCTCGATGATATCGCGACTCTATTTGCCATTCACGACTTGCTGGCGCAATTCTTCGATTCTAACAACCCTATTTAATGCTGTAATATAGTTTCATTTCGCTTCTCGCCCGGCTCGAGCTTTGACTCAAGTTTTTTTTAACGGCCGGAATTAAGATACCCCGTGAGGATTTTTCGGATGGCACAGGTTGGGGATCGCACCGGATTCAGAGGGGACATTTTGGATTTGATTTTGTTTTATGGCTTGACGATAGAGGCGCTCGTTTCTTTTTTCTTTCTTTTTTAATTATCTGGGGACGGACTGGTTTCATATCTTCGTTCACATTAACTCCCCTCGCTAGACCAGGGTCGATCGCTTCTATTGTTGAAATTTCTTTCCTATGTTAGGTGGTGTGTCTTTTTTCATTGTTCTAATTTTTGCTGGTTTCCGTTGAGCTCTGTTTTTCCCTCTTACTGATACCACGGTATGGATTTATTGGCATTTTACTGTTTGAGGTTGCGCGTTTTATTCTAATATGCCCTTGAATTTTTTTTAATCTTGTCTCGAACATTGAGAAATTGCATTGTTTCCGCCCCTTCTATCTTCTCACAACCCTTTTTTCTCGATTCCAAGTCCTATTTTGAAATTTTTTTATATATCCCTTTTTCTCCACGCACCCCTGACCCTGTCAGTGCATGCATGAACGATACTCGGGGTTATTTCCAAGTCGGTTTCCTCCGCAGGATGCTTACCCCTGTCCCCCGCAATATCGGTCTGCATGTTGTCGTCACTGCTTAACCCACACACAACACTGTTACTCAAAGAAAGTGGCGGCGCATGACTTGCGGCATAGCCGAAAAATTATATCCTGCATTCTGTTCCCTACGTTGGATCCCTATTGTAGATCAATATTTTCTCCGCCTTTTTTTTTTTTTACCCCGTGTAGGGCATACCAAGCTATTCCTGACTCCTCTGTGAGTACTCTTGTTCTGATCCACTTTTTGATTTCGCTTGATTCGAATATTCTTTCTATTACCCTCACTTACATACTCTATATTTATTGTTTAATTTCTGCTGCTTTTTATTGGTAGATATTTTTTTATTATTATTTTCTTCATATGACTTGCGTGTTCTTACTTCTTTCTGCCAAAAAAAACACTGCTTGATGCATTTCTTTTTCCCACACTCGCAAAAAAACTTCCAGGGGCTAGTTGCCACTTTATTTTGACTTTAGCATCGTCTTCAAAAAACAACCCGATACCCCTTTTACATAGTTTATTTTATTAAATATTGAAACAGACTTTTCTTGATCAACCAAGCAGTATATCTTCCATTCCAGGACTGCTGTAAAACAATGGGTTATTTTCTCATGTCAGTCACACTTTTACTTTAAATCTTCATTCGTCCCAGCTCACCTGGCTACCTGCAAATTCCCTTTACAGAACTACTACTAGCTAACTACCAATTGATTAATTGATTCCGTATGCATGGTAGTTTGACTCCTGTACGTCCCTGTGGGGAGATACCCACTCTCTCGCAGACACGCATACATGCATACCTACCTAGGTAGCTACCTGCCTACTCACTTCCCTACCATCCAGTAAATATCCAGAAAGAAAAAAGAAAAAAAAAAATCTCCATGAAGAATCCCATAAACGGGGGCCATTTAATCTATATACACACACACATACACTTACATATTCCCAGTCTCCGTTTCCAGCGGAGTTAGACCCGTTGGTCACGCATGGATTGATAGCTCAGCTAAATAGTACTTCCGACCTCCCCCTATCCATCAGATAAACTAGGTACGTATGTATGTATGCACATACCATACCCAGCTTCCCCTCGTCTCAATATCCAACCCCTGCTTGCCCCGCGAATGATGTATATAGCTGTACACGCGTCCCCCTTCCCCCCCCCTCCTTGCTCAGTGCCGAAAAGAAGCTTTTAGCTTTTATCTTTATCTGTAACGAGCTACCCCTGAGACACACACACACACAAGACAAAAACGCACACGTAGAACTGAAAAATCTACGTGTAAGTTAGTTACCAAACAGAATAAAGTAAAGAAAAAAATAATAAATAAATGAAATCTATATTATTACATCGACCATCCCCTGGTCAATGAATCCAGTAAAATTTCCCTCGAATGCCCGCTATCTGCACCGATCAACCCCTGTTTTTTGATATATATTGAAATTGAAAGAGCTGCATTCTTTTCAAAATTCTTCCCCCTATTCTTCATTCCTTCCATGATGCTTCTATGACCCGGCGATCTTCATCGTCATCGTCGATCGTTTGTTTTCTTCTTCTTCTTTTCACCCTAGACGATTTTCTCTATTTACATTTATGCGTGTATGTACCTAGTCTCTTCCCAGCCAACCCTCCCCCCCCCAGCGCGAGGGTTGTATTTAGCGAAAAAAACAACCTCCCTCGTTTGTCTACACGTAGAGGGAGAGCTAGGGCCCAGTGAATTCCCCTCTCTATCATATACTACCCGTCACACGCAGCCTTGCGGGGCGGGAGATTTGGTTCAGAGATGTATTAGTTATTCTAACTGACTATCAAATATAATCTAATATGTACACATGCAGGTACGTATGTATGTACATGTTATATACACCTAACAGCGGAATAAACGGTACACTTTTGCTGGATCGGGACGATGATTAAGTAAATAGGGCATATAGGGAGGTAAGGTTGGGGTAAGGCGAAGATCTCCACTGTCCGTTTCGAGATCTGTTACAGATAGATGTATGTTGACGTGACGCGGCATCGGGATATTCGGGTAGCCGGTCCGTCGGCTTTCGGGGAGCTGGCTGGGCTGTTAACAGCTTGCTGGGGCTGGATATTTTCTGGGTTGATTGATGATCGTTGGGACTTGGGGGGGTTTTGTTTGCGCATGTTGTATGTATGCTATGGGCGGATAAATGGATACCACTTTATGTTCGAGAGGCTTTGGATTTTTGCTGAGTTGCTGTATTGGAAATTATCCCGCCCTCTCTGAATATTCTGCTTTATTATTAGAATCGGCATAAATGATGTTTTATGTCTTAACTGCAACTATGTAATAATAGCTTTGTCTGGATGGTAGGTTAGCTAGTACTACATATCGGGAGTTAGACTAATTGAAAGCAGGCCATTGATGGAAAAGAACACAAATAAAGTGACTACATATATACTGGTTCTATTGGAATTAAGGAGGGCCCACGGGTAGTTAATCCCAAATAATCTTTGTCGTCTCCCATTTCAATGCTCCTTTGCAATCAATACTCCTTGTGGAAATGTGCCGTAACTACCACAGCTTACAACAGCCATTTTGGTTGACCGACCCCCTTTTTTCCTTATGGATGTTATCGAAGATTCAAATTCCATCTACCTAACCAAGGTTATTGTTAAAACTTACTTTAAAATTGAAAGAGAAAAAAAAGCTACCCCCTTTTAAACTTCTACCCGTTCCCTAGATTTTTTGCTCCCCTCTCGGCCCGAACCATATTTAAGGTTTTACGGGATACCAAAACTTTAAAAAGCTCGGCAATTTCTCTTTTATTTGTTTATTCGGGATGCCCTATATGTCCAGAAATATAGCTCGACTTTCCCTCCTTGAATTCAGGAGTTATTGGTGGGCAGATAAGTTACTTCTGCCTAGGGATGGTTGGTGTTTGGTTGGGACTTCCGCGGGGAGATGGTTATTTTTTGCTACTACAGGAATGGGCAGTTTATGCTTCAGGTGGCTTGAAAATTGGAGGTAGTTGGGTGTTTTGATATGAGAAGTAAGGCTATATCAATTGATGTTTAGCAGTATGCCTACGCTATCTAATATCCATGCTTTAACTTGTGGCAAGGAAACATGAACGAACAAATGGAACAAATGATTCCAATACAGAGAACTGGAACTAGATACTCCAATTTACAGCTTCGATGGAGTGGAAGCTGCTAATTTCGCCGCCGCTGCTCCAGCCCTTCGTCCAAAGACGGCTCCTGAAGTCAATCCACTTCCACCAGGATAATTCCCATAGAATAATCCGCCTAGCATCTCGCCAACGCAATAAAGCCCGGGTACCTCGCGGTTGGAAAAAGAGGAAATAACGCCAGCCGTTTCGGGGTTGACTGCAAGTCCACCAAAGGTAAATGTGACGCCGCAGGACACCTTGACGGCGAGGAAAGGGCCCTGGTCAATCGGTAAGGCCCAATTCGATTTCGCAAGATCTAGTTTGGAAGTGCTTGATTGTGTGGACAGGCCATCTTTGATAGCCGGATTCCATTTTACATTCGGATTCTCCTTTCTGTGCTGATAAACTGCATTGTTGAAGTCTGTGAGGGTCTGGACGAACTTGTCTTTATCATGAAGACCGTGCTGGGCGCATTTTTCTGCTAGTTCGGCTATCGAATTTGCAGGGATGTGCTGAACGATCTCTTTGCGGTACTCTTCGTCGCGGAGCCAGGGGATGGTTCTCTGGTCCCATATTTGGAAAACCGCATGGTCTGGCTGCGCGAGGATGGCCTTACCAAATCGAGCATATGTGAAGTTTCGCATGTCGACGCCTTCGTCCACAAAGCGTTCGCCGTTCGTGTTGATCATGACACCGAGGGGGTAGCCGGATTTGGTGAATTCGTTGGATATCTCCCGGTCGCCCGAGTTGGCGGGAGCATTGGCGTCCCATGCCACTGAATGGCATCCAGACCAGTTCCCTGCTTGTTTGGCAGAGGCGTCTCGTATGGCCATCTCCAGACAGTCTCCGACGTTGTAAGGCGTACCACGCACCAATGCCATGTCCCACCCAGGTCCAAGGTATTCTGCTCTCATGCGCGGGTTGGCTTCGAATCCACCAGCTGCGAGAATAACTGCTTTGGTTTTGATCACTCTCTCCTCCCCTCCGTGCTCGACAAGCAGGCCACAGATGACCCCTGTGGCAGGGTCCTTAATCAACTTTTTGGCAGCTGTGGAGTATAGAACGGTAACTCCGTGACGACGAGCTGCGTTTTGATGATCTTGAATAAGGCCCTTGCCACCATCCTCCGTTTTCAAAGACATCCCGCCCCAGAACTTGTACCGGCCGTCCACCTTATACGCCTGACGGTTGAACGACAGCTGGAATCTGATCCCATTGCGTGCCAGCCATTTTACAGCAGAATTAGAATCTTGTACCAATATCCGGCTAAGCTGCGGATCACTCCTTCCTGCAGTTATACGGGTCATATCATTGGAGAAGTCTTTCGGGGTGTAGGGTTCCATGTCGATGATCTTTGCGGTTTCATCGTCCACGTTATTCACGATCGGGAGAAGGTCTTGGAGGCCGTGATAGACGGTTCGAAATGCGCCGGCGGTAAAGTATGAGTTGCCCCCAGCCCATTCCTCGGGACATTTATCGATTAGGACCACTCGCTTTGCTCCTGATTGTGCTGCTGATACTGCAGCTGAGAAACCCGCATTGCCGCTGCCGGCAACCAGCACGTCGCATTCCGAGGGAAGGGCCATCGCTGAAGTTTAAGGCGTGTAATATCCAGTTGTATGGGAGGTGAAAAAATTAGCAAAATGGTGGCCAATCAGATGGGAAGATCAGAAGGACGAAGGTTTGGGGGAGGTATGAAGAAATATAAGAATATTTTCCAGTAAAGCTTCCTCCGAGTTAGCCAGTAGCTAGTCCTCTAGAGAGGTAGCTATGTCACTGCGCTTGGCATCAGTCGATATATTTTCTCATAGATCCGATGAGTGCGGAATTATGTACGGAGTATGAACAAGCTGCCTAGGCTGGATATCTCGACCTTTGCCGGATATTGATTCCGCCGTGTTGGACTCCACGCAAGGAGACATCTGTCCCGTGAACTGCCACCCTACCTGGAATGTCTCTCGAAACAGCTGCCAGTATGGTTGCGTGGAGTCAACGCGGAGGCTTCGCTGCACTCATCCTCCTACTAGATCTCAGGAAGCGGAGGTTGATGGCCAGCGCTAACCAACGGAGAGTTTGTCTCCGCCTCCGAAGAAGTTTGAACTGCAACCTCATCCTAGAAAGCTAAAAGATGGCCGCGGCAATTCGGGGTGGGACGAGGGGAATGGTTTGTCACCGGTTTGCTGGATAGGATGGGGTTGTTCGGAGAGGGGATGTCCTTTGCGGGGGACTGTTCGCTTTGGATAAATACAACGAGCTTGGTTGATGGATGGCCAATAAATACCAGCTTCCCAAGTTCAATTCGATAGAGTTATCGAGTCGTCAAAATGGCCGAAGTTCTGCTAAAAAAGATTCCGTATACTGTGAGTATCTTTCAATATATCATATCTACTAGTAGTTTTGTGAAGGCATTTTTTACTGACCTCCATCTGCATCCATCAACAGTTCAAGGACCCGTCGTTATTAGACAACCGGGCATTTATCGGTGGGAATTGGGTGAATGCTGCAGACTCCAAAACATTCCCGGTGTATGGTGAGTTTTGAGGATAATAGCAAGTCAAAGGTCTATACACTGACCCGCGCCATATAGATCCCGAGGACAACCAGGAGATTTGCCAGGTCGCAGACCTTTCTCGCCAGGACGTCCAAGCTGCGATCAAAGCCGCAGATGAAGCCTTCAGAACCTTCAAGAAATCACCCCACCGCGAACGAAGATGGCTGATGCGCAGGTGGGCTGATCTGATCCGAGCCAACAAGGAAGATCTTGCAGCCATTTGCACGCTGGAACTGGGCAAGCCCATCACCGAATCCTTCGTGACTGTCAAGTATGGCACCGATTTCCTCGACTGGTTTGAATGTGAGATCGAGCGTGTATATGGCGAGACAATCCCCGCTGCCAGACAGAACAATCGCATTTTCACCATCAAGGAACCCCAGGGCGTCGTGGCTGCTATTACGCCCTGGAACTCTCCGATCGCAATGGTGACCAGGAAGGTCGGCGCAGCTATTGCAGCCGGAAACACTGTTGTCTGCAAGCCTGCCCCCGAGACACCGCTTTGCGCTATCGCCGTTGCAAAATTATTTGAGCGTGCGGGAGGTCCTCCTGGTGTTTTGAACATCGTACCCTGCAGCACGACGAATACAGCAGAGATAGGCGCGGAACTGTGCTCGAACAGATTGGTCCGACATCTAAGCTTCACTGGGTCGACTGCCGTGGGCAAATATCTCAATGCAGAATGCGCGAAATCACTGAAGAAAACGAGCATGGAGCTTGGTGGGAATGCCCCCTTTATCGTCTTTGAGGATGCAAATATCCAGCAAGCTGTGGATGGTTAGTCGATATACCCCCGAACCGCCTTGAGGAATAAAATACTCATTTCCTCATGCTAACTAACACGCGCTTCGACGATATACTAGGCCTCATATCCTCCAAGTTCCGTTCATCAGGCCAAACCTGCGTCTGCGCAAACAGAATCTTCATCCAATCCTCCATCCTCCCCACCTTCGCCGCCACCCTCCAAACCCGCCTATCAGAAACCTTCCACTACGGCTCAGTCTGGGATCCCAAAGTAAACTACGGCCCGCTCTACTCTGCCAAAGCCTTGGAGAAAATCGCCAGCCAAACGAAGGAAGCCCTATCAAAGGGCGGCCAGCTGGTAGGTGAAGATGTCTCAGTAGTCCAGGCCCGCTATGGCCCGAATTTCTACCCGCCCACTATCATCACAAATGCTACGACGGAAATGCAGTTTATGAAAGAGGAGACGTTTGGCCCGCTGGCGTTCTTGGTCCCGTTTGAGACGGAGGAGGAGGTTATCAAGCTGGCGAACGACACGGATGCGGGGCTTGCGTCGTATTTTTATACGGAGGATATTTCGAGGTTGTGGAGGGTGAGCGAAGCGTTGGAATCGGGCATGGTTGGGGTGCGGGTTGGTTTGGTGAGTGCTTGCGAGCAACCGTTTGGAGGGGTTAAGGAGAGTGGAATGGGTAGGGAAGGGGGGAGCGGGGCGTTGGATGAGTATTTGAATGTGAAGAGTATCACGGTTGGATTGTGAGTGTGATCGATCACTAGGAAGTTATTTAGGACATTGAGTAAATTGGTAGATATCAAATTTTCCCCTTAGAAGAATTTATACTTTTCGCAAGAAGTCATTATTTAGAGATACAAGGAAGAACCCGGGTAATAAATGCATCGTCAAAACGCCAGACGCAGAGTGATAAACTAAGGAACCTAGATCGAAACGAGCGCGAAAAAAGCCAAAGCACCAGGAAGAAAATAACAAGTTAGAATGGAGGCGAATATCAAATTACAGGGCTAAAAGTGAAAAAGGGAAACGATGTAGTTGAAACAAGGCTATTAAAATCAAATAATAATGGACAACTCATGCCTCGCGAGGCCTTCATCCTCAAGGTTCGGATAATAAGGAACCATCGCATCCGCTCCCTGCACGTAAGCATCGTTGTAAAGTCTCCAATATGGCTGGCGTACTTTTCGAGCAGGGTGGAATAGGCCAGCCCAAACATAATTCATAACGATTCCTGTACCGACGGCCATGCGAACGGCCTCAATTGCCTCGATAATCCGGTCAATAACGTGAGGACTGGTTTCGAAGAGGTTTGGATATAGCAGATTGAGAAGATGAAGCATGGCGTCTTCACACCCAAGACCAACAACGCCGAGGGCAATGTGTTTTACCACACTGGCCGCTGTCTGTCGGTGTACTTGGTCACGGTCGATCAATGCGTCTTCAAGAAGTGGTGTTACAGCGTATACATAGTCTTTTGCCATTTCACCAATATATTCGAAAAGGAACGACATCGCTTTCAGGACGCCGTTTTGGACGTTCAGTTCCGGAACGCGGTACTCATTCATAAGGGCGGGAAGGACTGTAAAAGGAGCGCAAGTTTCGGCCACGATACCGATCGCAACAGCAGTACAGACACGGGACTGACGCTCTTGGACACGAAGGTTGTTGAGAAGAGTTGCAAGGACGTCTTGGGGACCGATTGCTTTCGCAATGAAGCCGAAAGTGTTGTTTGCCGCCCGTCGGATGCCCTTTTTATGGGCTTTCAGCATATCAAGAAGCTCGAAGCAGATTCGCATCCACTCTCTGGCGTTAACGGATTCAGGACCCCGATCCGCAATACGACCAACCAGGTCTATTGTGTTCTCCTGTACCTTCTCATGCCGGTTTCGCAAAATGGGCGTGAGGCGGGGAAGGAGATCTCGAATAGGCGGTTGCATTTGGTTGATACCAACAACAGTAACAATTGATCGCAGCGCTCCTAGAATAGACCCTAGAACCTCTGGATACTCTTCGCCAAGGTATTCGTAAAGTACGATACCCAGCTTGCCCATCAAAGCATCCTCGCCACACTGCTTCATAACCATAGCAATACGGGAGATAAGATCGGCGGCCTGCTGACGTACCGTGGCTGACTTGTTGTTTAAGCGCCATAGGATTGTGCTGACGATTTGAGGTAGATATGGCTTGCAACGTGTCCCGAGAGCATTAACAACCGTACCGAAACCGTTCAAAATCACGATGTCTTCGATGCTTTGCTCTTGGAAGGCAAACAAGACACCATCAATAAGTCTCTCCTCTAGCCTTTCATTGATATCCGCGGCCCCAAGAGAAGCAATGACCTTTTCCACTGTTTCAACGGTCATTTTTCTATACGCCTCGCTTTCATCCTTCAAATTGTTGACAATCTTTTCCACGATTTCGCCCACTCCCACCTTTTGTCCCAAATCGACGGTAGTCTCGACGACCTGTCGATAGTTTCTTTTGTCGAGGGCCATACGCCGAACCCAGAAACATTTGAAAAAATCGGTTAGAACGTGCTCCTTTAGATAGGCAGCGGTGACACCGTCTGTCCCTGCGCACTGAGATACGACCTTTAGAACGACCTTCTTCATTTCTTCATCAGGCGACGAGAATTCTCGGAGAAGAATTTCCATTATCTGGCTCGTGAAGTAGTTCGCGCTCTCTTCATCCATGAGGGGGATAATATAGCCAACAGCCTTGAGAAAACCAGCGAGACCCTTGCCACGTTGCTTTCTAGCACCAGTCCAAAGAGGGCCCAAGATATCTTGGAAGCTCTCAATACCATACGGGTTAGCGGCTTCCGCAAGGGCAGCAATTGCCAAACTGGTTACAGTTCGAACCTTGGCTTGTTCATCGCTGAGGTTGTCCCCGATGCAGTCCACCAAACCCTGCAAGTGAGGCAAGATTGCGCATCCCATGAGAATCGGGATCTGTTGAACAATTTTAACGCCGGTATGCCTTGCCTGCCAGGACTTTTTGCTACGGCACACGGCTCTTAAGAAAGGGAGAAGAGCGGGTATTCCAAGAGCAGAAGCAACAACAGCAAAGGCTCTTGCGGTGGTGTTCCGTACATATTCATCGACATGATCAATATCCGGGCGCATGGTACTGATCATGTGTGCAAGACCGGCAGCCTTACTAAGGTTAGAGATAATTTCCCGGCCCTCCACGCGAGCATAGTAATCCTGATCGATAAGAAGTGGTTCAATGACGACAAGGATTTTGTGAACATATGGTCGAACAAGGTCGTCGAGTTTGTATAAAACGCGGTCAATCACTTTAACTAGCAAGTGTCGTTCCTGATCCTCCAGCGTCTTCTCCATGAGCAATGGAAGAATTTGGTTAAAGAGAGGTCCTGCACCAAATTGACGGGCATTATCTGTGAGCTGCCGAAGAGCCGTCTTCCTCATTGGGGGGGTGCCGTTCTTGACCTTTAAGAGCAACCTCATGATTTTCCGCTCCTTCAGCTCTTCGACGGACATAACGTTCTCGTCCGCTCCATCAACAAGCTTGCCGAAGTATGCCATATCCTCCGCTTTGAAAAACTGCAAATCCCCAACGCCAGGAATGTCTGTCGGAAGCTGTTTTCCCATCGCGCGAGCATTCTCAGGCTCCTGCATCATGAAACCTCCAAAACCGCTTGCGCTCGGCATTGGTGCTGGCGTGCTCATTAGTTTACGAGCTGGTGTTCGAATAGGAGCATAACCGGGGGGAGGTTCAAGAATTTTATATCCTTCAGAAGGAAGCATCAAATCCAACTCTTCATCGGATAAAGGTGCGTTTCGGCTTGAGATATCTGTTCCGAATGCGGGAGGGGCCATTGGTGCAGACGCCTGAGATGGATGCATTGGGGTTGCAAGCCCTTCGTTACCCACCGGCGTTGCTGCTACAAGAGACGGAGCCTGGTCCCATCTTGACCGTCGTTTGGGTGCCTCTTCTGGAGCGCCGGGAGCGGGTGTTTGATCCCATCTTGATCGCTTGGGCTTTGCTTCAGCTGCCGGGGTAGCATCCGGCGCAGGGGCAGATTCCGAAGACACGTCCCATCTTTGCTTCCTTTTCCTCCCAGTAGCAACGGATACGGTAGAACCCGCATCTACATTTTCTTTGTCAGCCTCTTCTGATTTCAAGGTTGCTTCGTGCTCAATGGATCCGTTTTGGCCCTGAGCTTTCTGCTCTACAATCAACTTCTTCACACGTTCCTCCTCTTTTTCTAGCTCGCGAAGTGCCATAACTTCCCGGTAAGTTTGGCCTTCACTCTCGACGTTGGCTTGAGAGTTTGCGGCGAAAGGGTCTGCGCGGGTCGGAGTGAGGGGGCCGCGGTTAAAGCGTCGCTTTTGATAATCAGTCTCACGCTCCGAAATCCTCGAAGTTTTCTCACGCCCAAGAAGTATGTCCTCTTCCTCGACGCCTTTCCCAGCGGAAAATTCATTCATTTGTTCCTTTGTCGCTGTATACTGTCCAACCAGTCGCCGACCTCCATCATCCTCATCGGCCATCTCCTCGTCATCGCCATCGACGGCGATGGACGTGTTATAGCCAGCATACTTATCGGATCCGTTGCGGTCGTAAAGGGTTGTATCAAAGGACTCAGTCAGGGATGCCTTGGTCGAAACGTCAGTTCGTTGGTTGGACGCATCGAAAGTCTTAGAACCTTTATTGCCGGCGGCTGCAGCATTCCGCTCGGCCTGCAGACGTCTTATCGTCTCAAAGTCGGCTACAGATGACAGCGTTAGTCCTGGCGCAAAAGCGGAAGGGAGGCGAGGCTTACAGTCAGACATGATTGCGACTAGCCCAGTATCACAGCCCGGCTAAACAGAGTTGTTCGGAGGGAGCATAGATGAATGGCGCCAAATCCACCCGGGCACAGTGGAATGCAGATGGCAGCGGGTGACGTTGCTGGTGTGGTTGATGGTGTCGTCGCGATTGAGATGATGTTGTCGTGACGAAGCTATCAAAATCTATTGCTGAATAAGCAAAATCTCACTGCGCCACCAAAACGGGGCTGAGGCTCAAAATGTCCACGTGACCAAACTTCCTCCCCTCCATCCACGCCAGACTTCAAATCAACATCCTCGCCAACATCTTTTCTTCCGTCTCGATTGGCACCATCAAGGCTTCAGTGAGCTTGGATTCCTTGGTTGCACTGGAATTCACGCAACCGGCAGAGAAACAGAAGAAAGGAATTTTTGCTCTTGAAAGACACCATCCTCGCCTTTCTTGCTACCCTGGTTGGCTAGCGCTTCTCCCTGATCTGTCAATTGATGCATGAACGGATATCTCGTATTTGTCTCTCATTTTCTCTCGAACTACAGCTCTAATATGAAGCCCTCTAGCAGGTTGTGCTACAATGACTCGGTGGCACTGAACAATGCCCATGTAACAAGCATCATTCATGAGTTCGCGATCATCACCTAAACGGCTGCGAAGGAAGCCGGATCGGGTGCCATCCCCAAGGTTTTTAAAGGCGCACTCAAAGCATGGATGCAGACACTCGTGTATCCCGCATCTATATCATAGGGCTCTATCTGCGATCTATGGTTAGATCGCCCAGGCACTTTCTTTCCAAGATCCCATCCGCTCTCTACAAGCTAAAAATATACAACCGCGGGACTGCCGCTGATCGTTCAAACCTTTTTGTTATGAGCCAGCCTGGGCTGCGGGATACTAAAGCCACATATCATGCGATTTATATAATTGGGCCAAATTTTATTTGCTGTGCCGCCGGTGGTTACAATTAATATATGTGTCTGAGGCTGGCGTCTATAAGGCGAATCAAAAATTCTCCCTTGCTCCACCGTCCACGTTCACTGGGGATGCTGTTTACAGCCACTCCCAATATTCCTAACCGCCATAATTGCATGAACCTACTGCCTACCCCATGCAATAAGATCCCCTGCAATCGTGAAAGCTGACGGTGTCTCACATGACTAGGATATTGCCTCTCGCTTCTATCCACACCATGATTGGCAAACGTACGACCACACCAGAGATTGGCCGCCTCGCTTTCTGCTCCAAATTGAAAAAGCAAGGTGTGGCAGGTTTAACACAAAATTAGGCTTAATAGGCCCCCTGCCGTGGTGGAAGAAGGTGGAGGAAGAATCCGACGGCTTCCTTGCACCTGCACCCCGAATATAGCAGGGATCAGTTACTTTTCTACCGTTGTTTCGGCTCCTGAGATAGCGTTCCCTCCGTTTACTACATTTAAACCACGCGAGGGGATACAGCATTCTAGGACAGTTACCTCTTTTCTTTTATCCTTCTCCCTTTCTTTTGGCTTTAGGCTTCTCCTGGGTCGTCATATTTTTACTAAGTGGCATTGCTGGTCAGAGTCGCTTCTTTCTCATTCATATATTTGTAACGGTCCTCCCCATTTTTCGCGAGATTTACTTTAATAACTCTATGCCCCGATCCATCCCAAGGACACCAAGGAGCCTTTCGAGGATAGTTGAAGAACTACATACTTTGATCATTCTTTCCGGATATCCTTTTCCCGCTAGCCGTGAATACCTCAACCGAACATGCATATCTCCGCCCTGTTTTTGTTGTCCGCAACGTTCGCTACATTTGCTCGTGCTGGAATCATTCCTATTGAGAGCAGAGTCTTCCCTCCACATCCTTCCTTCTGGAAACGCACTTCGTGTGACCTCCAGCGAGCTGTGCTCCCTTTAAGAGGAACTGCTCCAGAACTTCCCCCTCCTGGCCCGGGACTTATTCCTAAGCATGTTGCGCTCGGCCGCGGAACCCAAAATTATACCTGCGCGGACGATGCGGAGACAACCAAGCCAGTGGCAATCGGTGCGTTAGCCACGCTTTACGATGTCTCCTGTCTTGTTACTTCCAACCCAAAGGCTTTGGATGACCTTACAACCCGATCGTTGGATCTTGGTGCGGATGGTTTTGACAGCCTCATAAACCGGAAGGTACCAAAGGGGAGGCACATCGAAGGGATTCATTATTTCATGGGCAGTATCCCATTTTTCGATTATCGTCGGGGGGACTGTGAGGATTGGGCGATGGTATCGGTCTCAGACAAAGTCCCCGCACCTGATGGCTCTCACCAAGGAGACAATGGAGCTGTGGACTGGCTCCAGCTGCTGTTCAGCGAAGGATCAGGTATCCAGGTTAGTCCGATTTTTACTTTCCCTTATGAACACTTGCTACATCCCTTGTTTCGCATTTCGCATTTCCTCTGATGGTTCGGCACCTCGTCTGGCGGCGCAAGTAGCTCGGGTGACTTCACTATGACGTTTGCTGGGGTAGCTGGCGGGGGTGGGGCGGGACCTACGGGGTTCTCCTACATGTAATCCCCTGCGAGCCAAACCTCAATCGCTCACTCACTTGCTGGCTTCCCCATCCATCCAACCTTGACGAAAGTCATTCGCTTTTCTCCGCGATTTTTTCCGTTGCGTTAATTGCGCTGGTTTTCTTAGAGCACAATTCGTCTCCATTAACTGCTTACTAACTAAACCCTTAGAAAATCTACCGTGTCAAAACCGCTAGCGGCAAGGCGCCCTCCACGTGTGCAGGAATGGGCTCAAGTTTCGAAGTCAAATATGCCGCCCAGTATTGGGCTTACGGATAACGGTGACCACCGCGGGGTTCGAGCGGGATGTCACTGTCGAAATCTCTGGTTTTATTGGATGCTGTGCGGCTCATGAACTTGCTCAACGACCGAAAACGGAAACTTGTCTTCAAATATAGTTCCATTTACAGAACATTACCAGGCCCGTTTTACCTTCTCTTGGTCTGTTAACTTTGTCGGCCTTGTTCTGATTTTCAATTGGCTACCAAGCGATTACTTAAAATGGGTTGGAAAACGAAGCACGGCGGGATCATGGCTGGGGCTGGATAAGGATGAAAATGTGATTTTTTTTTATTTAATTAAAGTTTTGGGTCTGCTGGCATTTCCATTCGTCTATTCTCTCCGCGGGGGTATTTTTTCTTTCCATACCTGCATGCTCATAAATATACAAAACCGTTCAACCTATTTGGCCCAACAGAGAGACATCCCTACATTGCCACTCCTATGTACTCCCACACTTCCTTCGCGGATCTGAGATCCTTCTTGACAATTCCCACTGTCATTCCCATGACAAGCTCGTCCCACCCTTCTACTATGCTGTGCTTCTAGCACTCCTTGTCCGCTATGTTCTTCCGGTGGGCGCGTAGAACCTGGTGAAACGAGACCGGAGGATGCGCTTGCTAGGAAGATACATGATGTAGGGGAATTTACATGGAAGAGGTACCAGGGGAAGGTCTTAATCACACGTGAATGGTCAGCGCATCTCTCTCAACGCATCTCTCTCGCAAGCGATGATATTAATTTATCCCAATGGATGTAATTATATTTATAATCTTCTCCTTACTTAGCTATTATTTTTATCATACCTTCAGAAATACTTCACTATCCCCTTCCATTCAGGCCATTTGTAAGGTTTGTTTAAGCGGGCGGTCGAACCAGTTTCAACGCCCGCCAAACCACATCCCAACCCCCCTGAAATCCTTCGTTAGTTAGCCCTAATTAATTAATTTAGTTTACCCCTCCCGCCATCAGCACCCCACCAACCCAGGATACAACCATCCAGACACAAACCTGTCGTTTGAACTCCTGTCAAAGCATGTATATTTTTAGACCTTGTTTCTTGGACTCGTGCGACTAAAAAGTAAACATTCAATTACCCCTCCATTCATCGCACAAGCCGCCTGTCACCCTCCCAGCAGTGTGGACCATGGTTAATGCCGGCGGGCGCCTATCTCCCGAATGCATGTAAATCCCTCGCTGAAGAAGATAGTCCTTCATTCTTCATGCATGTCTTTCTTTCTAAATGCTGGGTGGGGTAGCGGTGAATTTGCCATGTTTCATTGTCTGTCTATGTGCAGGGTTGAAATTCCTCGGCTCCGTGCGAGGATATGTTTGTTGATTCGCAGTAACCAGTTGGTGGGGGGAATATAAGCAGAGGATAGCTGAGAAGGTTGGCAGACTCTGGAACTTCCTAATGTGGGCTCCTGTATACCTGACTCCGTTGTTTCATAGAGTGCATGTATGCATGGGCCACTTGCTCGTTCAGGGTGCTTAGTGCTGACTTCGGCTGTCAGCGTGAAGATGAGGAAAGGGAACCGGAAGAAGCAGCCCGAGCGCCGTTTCAGGTGTGGTTTAGGCTGTTTCGGGCCCGGCCTGCATGTCATCCTCATCTGTTCGAGGCGGGTTGTGTTTTGAGATGAATGCATGAAGATATCACGGAGTAGGGGAATGGATTGCGTGTGCTCTTTAAACTGATTATATATTATTTCGTAATTAGGGACATGAACGTAAAGGTAACCAGCCAAACCTGTCCTCATAACCTTCGTATCCTGGTATCAACAAGAAAAAGTGTAACTCATAAATCAAAACAACATGAAAAAGAAAACAATCTCGTAAAAGGTCATCAAGAAAACTGGTATCACAAAAATCAAAAGCGAATCGCTAACCGCCTGGAATGCAGGAGAAAAATAAAACAAACAAAAGACGCTCACAAACAAGACTCGATAGGAGGGGGAAAAATAAAGATATAAGCAGTGAAAAGGTAGGCCAGCCGTCAAGAAGATAAGTATGATAAAGGTACAAAAGATGTGAAGATATGACCGCGAGGTCGATTGGGAAATCTTCGTCATGTCTGGGTTTTGGTTGCCCTGTATCGTCTTTTTTATCGTTTCATATGTATAAGGTGAGATAGACCGTAAATCATCGTCATTTGATATCATCGTGTCATGGAATAAGTAGGAGAAAGGGGTAGGAGTCGATAAGAGTGCTGAGGTCGCTAAGAATGGTAAATGCCCTTGACGAGGTAAAAGGGTTCATCGGGACCTTGAATAAATAGTTTGCTTAGTATTACTATGCCGCATCGCGAGGGGCATGTCGAAGTTAGTGTTGGCAAAATAGAGTAGAAAGAGTGTCTGCGTCTCTTGTCGTTAAACGCTTGCGGTCCTTCTCGGTTCACTTGGTTTCTGCGCATACGCAATCAACAGCCGGAATCCCGTTCCCCGTCGTTGGCATTCCCGAAGAACTCTCCGGTCCGCCCAGATACTATAATCAGGGTTGCCATCCGGGAGTATCGCGGCTTCGTAGCATCGTGTATACCACCAGCGGCCCACTTTGGCTACCATCTTGGCAATGGATTCGTCGTTGGATTCCGATGGTGCTGGGTCTGAAAGAAGATCACCAAGCGAAACGTCGCCGTCATCTGATTGTGGCCGCCTAGATTTTCGACTCCCGCTGATATTTGAGGTAGATTTCGTGGAGTATGGATTTGTCAGGGTGGGGAGGGTGCCAATAGTAGACCGGCTGGAACTTGATGTATCAGAGGAGCTTAAAACTGTACCAGCAACGGGCACACCAACTATACATCGGCTCAGATTTTCGAATCCTCGCTTCCCAAGTAACCGCTGGATATTGTCGCTTGCAGGCTTCAGGTTGATGCTTGGATCTGTCATGCACATGCGCTCCTTTAACATACGCACCGCTTTGCGTGTGCGGTTGCCCATGTTCACCATATCCAAGTCCATGACATTCATTTCCATATATGCACCTGGCCGTAAAACACGCTTGCATTCCGAAATAGTCTTCTTTAGCCCATATTCAGAGCAGGCTGCAGGGAATCGAAGAACTGCGGCTGTGAAAAACCCCTTCGGAAACGGAAATGGGTTTTCGAGGTTGGGATGATGAATGGTGCGATGGTTGGCAGGAGGCTGCCACGCAGCAGGATTGCTAGAAACTGAGGTTGAACCTGAGAATCCAAGACTGTATATAGTCGCAGCAGGGTATGTCAATGCACAATAAAATGACCAATCGTCATTTCCTAAGCCATCAATAACAAGTACCCGGCCTTGGTCTTGCTCCTTGAGGTGATTGTGGGCGGGACTGAAAAGTACACGGCCAAATGACAACCACCGGCTTGTCATTAGGGAGCCAGAACGAAGATTTGTCTGAGCAACAGCTCCATTTCGGTCCCGTTCGGCAATATCCAAAAGAATGGTATTTCGACGACGGTCGACATCCGTATTTTTGGGAGTGGGAAGTGATGGTTCCCTAATGGTATCGGATTGGGACTCTGGTCGGCGAATAGATAATGGACTTCCGTGAATCACAAACTCCGCACCATTCTTATCACTATAACCATACAAGTCCTTGAATGACATGGGAGTTGACTGTGTCATAGACGCATGTAGGGCGGAATGAATCATGGATCTTCGAAGGCGAACTGAGCTACCGCTGGACCTAGCTGATGACAAGGACCGGTGCAGAGACGAATATTCTGACGGACTAGACAGAAAACAGTTACCATTGCCATTGGTAGCCCCATTGAGTTCCGCTTGTAAAGTCCTGCTAGCACGAGTGGCCAATTTGAAAGACTGCTGAGCCGCGGGCTTTTTCTTTTTCGATTGGGTTTTGGGAGATAAAACGGTATCGATAAAGTCGTCATATTCATTCCAGACCTCATCCTCTAAGAGTTTAGAACCAGGCTGGGGGGCAACAGCAGTCACTGCAGCCAAGCTCATACGTCCTTCGGAACTACTAGATCCCGAAGCAACCGATTTTCTCCGTGGGAAAGCAAAGAATTCTCCGTCCTTCGGACCATAGCCATGACTGCGGTTCGCTGAGTCGTGTGGTTCCGAGATGGCAAATCCACCATGGAACTCCTGGCTGGGAAGAATATCAGTCTGGGCACCCAGAGCAGGGCGACCAGAGGCATAAAATTGCACAGGCTGTTCATTAGCGGTGGATGTCAATGAAGGCATATCAACCCTACTAAAGGGACGCGAAAATGAAGGGATAGGTGGCTTTTTCTCCTCCTCTCGGCTAGAGATAACATGTGGGATCCGTCCAACTGGCTCAAGGCGGCTGGGGCGTCGATGAACGTCCACCTTAGGTTCTTCAATGAATATATCCTTGTTGAAAAATACTCTGGGTGACGTGGTAGTTTTCTCATATGAGTATCCTGTTAAGGCCGCGGGTGGGGATGGAAGTAGAACAGAGTGACCATGCTGTCTCTTTAATCCTAGTCCAAGAGGAACTTCTTGGGTCCGGTCATCATCTTCATCATCTTCTTCTGTTGGGGGAGATTCCTCAATCCTTTGAAAAATGTCCTCAAGGGAGTCGGATTCAATTTGTTCATTTTCAAGGAGGGCGTAATGAGCCACATGCTTTGAAGTAGGATGCTTGGATATGGAAACCGGCACTTCCACGGTCGAGGTTGGTTCAGGGATCGATCCCTTTCGGGGCTTTTGATGGCTTCTCTGGAAGAAATTCCACATCCCTCGCTTTTCTGGCTTCTTAATGTCCTTTGTCTGCTGGTATTGACCATCTCTCACCGTAATAGACACGCTAGACTGGGAGAATGATGTTTGGCTGGTATTACCACTGTCAATCGAGGGGCGGGATTTAGGAATATCGGTGTTGATCAATAAGGGCAGGTTCGCATCCTTATGACCACCAAAAAGCTGAGATTTGCGGAAAGATCGACGGCTAGCAAGGTTGGATTTATTGTCATTTTGGTGCATTTTCTGCAGCAAAGAATCGAACGTTTCAGCCGGCTGGTCATGATGTGCTGTCGTCGAGGGCGCAGAATTAAGAATTTTCCCACCCGGTTTTGAAGACTGCTCACTCGGGCGTGAATTAGACGCTGAGGCGACGGCTAAACTGTTTGCACTTTGCTGGCTCTCGGTTCGACTCAGTTCCGTTCTACTCGCACCTCCTCCATTGATGACAACAGGTTCCAGTCGATCCAAGAGAAAGTCGTCTATTTCCGTTTCCGCTCGACTGGCAATGCTGCCCTTTCTGGTAGAGGCGCCCGTGCTTGTTGATCTCGCTCTCCCGTTGCTGCTACTTACACTGGTCCTTCGTCCTCTCTGGGCATATTTCCCGTAGCCTTCATGGCCAGTCCCTGCAGCTGGTCCACGTCGGGTCTGTTTGGTTTCCCGATCCAACGCATTGGTCTCCGTGGATGGCTTCCCTTTCCTTGAAAAAATCCCAAATCGTCTGGTTCCGCTGGCAGTTTCAGGTTCCCTAGGTTCCTTTGTCAAAACAGTTTTGGTCCGACCCAAAGAGTCTTTGGATGCTGTTGCTAATTTAGCAGTGGACGAGTTCTGGCTGCCCGCTGGGTAGGGACTGGCATATCGATTAGGCAGACGAGACGAACTTTTGGACTGGAACGACTCCGTTGAAGAATTGACATGGTAACCTGGTGTGGTATGGGGTTTTGCATAAGATGACTCGCTAGATCCATGTGCTTTATGCCCAGGAAACTTCAGAGCAGACATGTTGCTCCGTATCACAGGAGATGGTTTCAGTTCTAGTGCACCTGTGCCTGCACGACTCGGTCGAGATGGAGGAAGCGTTGATGATGGAGCGGGGAGTCGAGAAGAATTTTTGGGTCTGCTTTGATGTGATCCTTTGATTTGCTTTGCTTCTTCTGTCCTTGACTGCTGGGCAGGTTTACGGGTCCTGTCGTCTTCCTTTTTCGGTATTGGAGATTTGAATTTAGTAGAGGATTTTCGCAGAGGAGGACTGTGGGGAGGTTCAAGATTTTGCCTTTCATCTTCGATATACCGTCGTTCGATTGTCTCAGTCTTAATCGCGGTGACTGGAGGGTGGGTTTGCGTTTTGCGGGGTGTTCTTGGTTGGAAATTCGTTGCGTCTTTAAGGGTGGAGGTGGAAGGAGCAGGCTCAGTAGCTTGTCGGGGTAAGGGGCTCCTAGAAATTGCCGGGCTTGGTTGTCGTAATCGTGATGCGATCTTCGTCGGTTGGATAATCCCAGGAGAGTATGAAGACATAGATGTTGGAGTAGACGTTCTGCTACTCCATGGGCCTGGCGATTCCGAATATCTAGTCGATGGACTACTCGTAGATGCAGTAAAATTCGGTGTGGGAGGAGGAAGATTCATGGTGTTCACAGGATTCACGAGTCCGGCTAGTTCTTTTGGGATACGTGGGACTTGAGTTTGGTCTCCTTTGGCGCGCATTTTCGTTGTCGATGGTAGGGGAGCTGATGCAGGGGCAATTTGTAGGCGTTGACTTTGAACATCATCATCCATCACGGTAATCCCTGGCGGGCCTGACTTCAAACCCCCCTCCACTTCTTCCTTTAATAGAGACGTACTCGAACCAAAACGTCCAAACATGGGGGTGTTGTTCCGTGCCCTAGTACGCTCCGCATACTGTTCTATCGAGGGAGCCTTTCTCCGCAAAACATTCCGCGACTTTACCTCGACAGGCTCGGATTTTCCAAGTCCATTAGGTGCTAAGGGTGCTGTCCTAATTTGCTGATGGGCGGGGAGACCTATTTTGCTGGATGATGGTATCAGGCTGCCCGTCTGTGTCGGTACAATTGCTGAAGGTTGTGGAAGTCCGGAGGGTTGGCGACTTTCTTTTGAAGGAGCTCTCGAGTATTGGGGCATTGGGATTCTACCTCGGTATTGGTCATCCTCTCCTTCCGACACTGAGGACCCTCGCCTACTTCTAGAAGAAGCGGATGGTCTCGGCATTTGCGATCTTCCTGTGGTTGAATTTGTATGAGTCGCACTTGAAACAGCCGGTATCCGGGACGAATAGACACTGTGAGATGATTCCGCCACTTCCTCCTGTCTTAACCTTCGCCCACGATCAAATCTGTGAGACGACATGGTGTGACCTAAGCTCAAATCTTCCGTCCTTGACCGGAGGATCAGCTTTCCAGGAATTCCTAAGGGCAATAGACCGCATAATCGTTACGACCAAAAGCCGAGGAAAGGCATGGAGACGAGGCTCATATCATACCTATCACACATTAGAATTGGGTCTTGAAAGCTCTTCAAAGGGTAAAGTTGCCACAATATATAGGAGTAACTTACAATCAGGCACAATCCTTCCGGCTCCCTTTCGGTTTGCGCTATAACAAAAACTCACAGATAAAACAAAAGTCCTGCCCAGTGGAATACAATCGCGGTAACTATACAGGAATAAATTGAACAAGGCTGCCTAACCTCTTGGAGAGAAATAACAAAAGAGAAATGAAATAATGGCGTCAATTAAAAGAATAGTACAAATCCTGCTTTTAAGAGAAAAATCTTTTAACAGGAGTCAAGTATATCTGCGGCACAAACTATGAGGATGCTGGTTGTCAAAGGCACAATGCTGATTCTGCATGCATGCAACTCCGCCACACACGGCGGGGCCGTCTGGGCGCACGAGCAGGCAAGCTGTGGCTAAACCGACGTGGCAGGGGCCTAAGGCAAAGACTAGAGGACGGCCACGTCAATGATTAGGCAAGGAATGCCATCATTATGCAGGGCGAGTTTCTGATGGCAGGTAGGAATGATCCAGATAGGGCAAAATATGACTTAATCTTGGCGCCGGAGAAGGGGGCGAAAAGACGAAAATAATGTAGAAAATTGAGCACAAAAGTGCCATCGCGCTTCTCTTTTAAGGTCCAGAGAGGGGGACATTGTGCCCTAGCTTCTCGGACAAGGACTGGACAGGGGTCAAGGAGTCTGGCGCCTGTGAGCAATCAACCATGGGCCCTCACGCTGAGGGAGCGGGAGTGACTGGGGGAGGCTTTGGTTAGTGGAATCTCTAGTTCCTGCGACGAGTGGGAAGTAGAGTTACGGATAGCGGTGCGGTACGGAGCACGGCGACAAGGGGCATGCCCGCTAAGACTCGACCTTTCTGGCCTTGGGATACCAGCGGTGGCGACTCTTGGAGGGGATGGGGTCCACTGCGCAGGAGTCAAGCAGGCCCAATACCTGCAAGGACGAGACGCTGCAGGTGGTAATGAAGCTGGACGCCGGGTTTCCCGCATTCTGATATGTTCACGGTGGTGCTATACAGTGGACACCAGTGGACATGCTGGGGAACGTTGGGGTCTGTGGCCTGCGAACAAGATAGAGGCGTTGGTTAACAGCATGGATCCCCCTCCTCGAGACGCGACAAGACCAATTCGAGCATTCAATCATATTGCAAGAAAGGTCCAGAAACACCGTTGGAGATTTGGATGGGGCAGATTCCACCTCAGCCAGTCAGTGTACGAGGTTGGGTTGTCTGGCATTAGGATCTGTTTTTGCAGTGTTTCTCGTTTAAAGTCGAGGACGTCGAATCTTCTTAGGGCTTTGGGGTCACGCGTGGAAACAACAGGACGACGCTGGACATAATCCAGCCCATCGCAATAATCAAAGCTCCAGAAGTTTACGATATCTCTACGATTTCCACGCCGATGACACTGGGTGCTGCGGACTTCCACCATTCATGCAACACACTCGAAGTCACAGGTCCAAGATACAAAGTCCCCGATATGCCCCTCCATAGGCTCTGGCGTTGTTACTCCACTCTGGCCTGCCCCGGAGCATGCACGCACGATCAGATCCTCTGCTCTGCGCTGCCTATCGGCTTGCAGCACACAGTAGGAGAAGTCCGTGAGATCGTCCTGACAGACGGACTACTAATAAACGTGCCGTGCCGCCAGCAACCACTCGTCGTCTTCGGCGATCCGTTTAATTTCGACAAGAGCTTTGAGGTGATGAAGTCTATAGTTACATACTACCCAAGTTTCACTCTTCAGATGGCCCCCGCGAAACTGGGAACAAGTTACCCCTCCAATTTGATATCGATAAGAGATAAAATCTGACTCGTCATCTTAATCGTCGCATTCCAAGACCAAAGCCAGTGCAGACATCTCCACGGGATAAACCCAAGGCTCTATACACATCTAGAACTCAAAGCACCAAATTCTGTCAAGATAGTGGGTATCTTGACGAATCCTTTCCAGGTCTGTGCGAAGCAAAAAAAACTCTTCCATGCGAGGTTTCCGCGGGTTTTGCGCCTGTCAAGCATTCGCATAAACCTGGAATGCACATCGCAGATGGCGAGGATTCTTATTCGTGTGCTCAGGACCAGTCACATCACGAATCAGCCAAACGGTTCGATGATTCGCAGGCAGGGTTGTCCAACCTAAGAGTTAGCGCGGCGCAAGCATGCAACTGTCGTCCCTGGCTTTGCAAAATCGCAAGGATCTTGGTTCTGCCTTCGATATATCTCGTCCCGCACAGCTTGGCACAATGGGGTGGAGAGTCGCCATACTTGCATACGAAATCTTGCCTTGCTCGGGCTCTGTTTCGTTGAAGAGAAGGCGCTAGGAATTTGACGGGCTTTTTAGTCTGGAGTCTTTCGACTCCTCTCCATTTCCATCCAAGAGTCTCTGGTTTATTTTGGGATGGCGGACGAGGTGTATGTTTTCCCCAGAATAACAACCAAAGAAACGAAGGAGAGAAGGCAAATGGCGGCGAGTCTCTAGATATTTCCCGCCCCCTGGCAGAGTACAAGTAGAGCCGCTATCGCCTCTGCAGGTAAAAGGCAAGAGGAGAACGCCTTGCAAGTTCCAATGGCCAGGTTCCTAAAAATAAGCCTGCATCAATCCTCTGCACAATAGACATCAACGCAGCTGAAAACGGGCCTACCTTACCCACTCACTATGCATACTCGTTAGGAGATTTTATGTGGGGGTTCTCACCCTGTCTTGTTCTCTAGGAATAGCAAAAACATCACGCTGCCCGCATTATCCAATGGCGTAGCATATTCAGAGCTAGGAGAATTATTAAATTTTCAGCAAGCCAGGGTGCCGCCCGAGTCATACCTTTATGCATCCTTCAGCAGATCAGCTCAGAATCTCATTGGGGGGGATATTGGCTCTTGAGATTGAGTTAAGCAATCCCCGTGATGAATGATCCCGCAGACGAAGGAGCTTACTCAATTTTGATTCCCCAGTTTCTTATCTGTCAGGAGAGAGCTTGAACGGACAAGCGTCATTCCCTGACAGGGAGACGATAATAAGCGATTCCATACAAGGCGATATTCAGTTTGCTTCTCCTAGCTCAGGTTTTATCCACGGAGTAGCTTTGTCTCCATTCAAATCATTATCCCTATTTTATCTAAAACCCCAGAATCAGACCAAAGTCAGATGATAATATTCGCTTCCACTGCCGGAGATCCCCTGAGATCCAATGTCACGCACAGCTCGTCCGATTCGTCGCACTTTTTGAGCTTCTGACTATCAGCATATCACGTAGCTATGAAACGTACGATGCACGGGATGAAGCAGCCAAACACAACCTCCTATTACATCATTGCTACCGAGATGTTAGTTGTCCAATATCTTCCAGACTGCTCGAGTATACAAACCGCACAGCTATCTAGGAGACGCAACCCTGAGGGCTCGCTGGTTGCGTTCCAAAAACAGGACTTCAAAATAAAAAAATCCGGAGGAAGGAACAAAAAAAAGAAAAATGAAAAAAAAAAGAAAACGCCCACCCAGAGGCTCGAACTCTGGACATTTCGGTAACACTCTTGTTGTTAAAAGCCGAACGCTCTAGCCAACTGAGCTAGGCGGGCAGTTGTCTGACAGACCACGCCTTTTTGACAACTCAAAAGGCCAGTTTTTTTTGACTAGCTGACTCATCACACCCACACTTGCGCCAAGGATTTGCAATATCAAAATGCCTTTCAAGGTCTGCTTCTACTTCGATAAAAGGAAAAATGATACATGCGCCCCGTATACCAATAATTTCACGATTTCGAACGATATTATGACTTAATACGCTTGGACACGGCATAGCAAATACCCCAGCAAAAACAAAAATCAAAAAATCATCGAGCAAAAAGATCACATCGCCCGCTCAGAGGCTCGAACTCTGGACTTTGAGGTATTCAATGAAAACTTCGGGAACAACGCCCTAATTTTTATTAAAAGCCACACGCTCTAACCAACTGAGCTAAGCGGGCATTTAGTGATCGAAAAATTTTCCGCGGTGGCCATTTTCCTTCCAAGAGGCCTATAAGGCGCCTAAGTTCTAGTTAAAGTGATGCCCAACGTGTCACCCACGGGAATTCTATTTGGTGTTACATAGATGTATCCCTGCGGGTACATCCGCCAATCTGCTCCGGGATAATATGTACTTTTCAGCTGCGCAGGGACAGAGATTTCTTCTTGTTTCCAAGTTGCTTCCTACACTATGTTAGCTGCATCCATTGAACCCGTCGAGTCACCTGCCAACTTGAAGGTACTTACTCACCCAGCATTGTCGCTTGCAGATGGGTCTCTTTTTTCGGTACCTCCGATGTCATGAGTACACTACTCCGTGCATTGACATGCATTTACTAAAACGAGCAGCGGGATACTTTTGCTTGGGTCTGTGTATCGTCATCGGCATCTGCGGGAACTATGTTGATCAACGGATAGCTAGTTAAATAGTTAGGCGAACTAGGGAGTGCGCCTTGCTAAATTGCTGGAGATGAACTTCAAAAAAACGTCGTGGTTGGCATTCGTGACTTTGAACGGATTCAAGTGCAATATATCAGCTGATCGGGGATTTAATTGCATAAGAGAGAGGCGTTTGATTAGATCCATTCATTGTAATGGATGTCATCTGCCACTCTGGATGCTCTCTGGCCTATCGTATCCAACAGCACCGTCCATCATACCTAGCTACGTCCCAATAGTTATACAAATTGGCTCCCTATCATAGAGCAAATTGCCCATATACTTCCTATGATACATTTTAAATGACGTTTCTTTTCAGCCTGTTCCCTCCAACCTATGAAGCTGGCTTTGCGTGCGGTTTTATCCGATGAGGGCCCACCGCGGAGAAGAAGCAAGGAGCGAAAACGATAATATGACAAGGAAGAAGAAAAAATATTCAATTAAATCAGAAGATGATAGTGAGCAAAATAAAACAAATGGTAAAACAAGGGAATAAAAGCCCAAGCCAGAAAACTCCATAGTACAGACAGACAGACCAACGGGGGGGAAAAAAAAGGGCAAATGCCTAGCTCAAATCGAGAAAAGTCATGAGTGACAGAAAACGAAATATCGAGAATATAGGACAGAGCGAATATTTTTAACCACTTGCACTGAACCCTCCTAACCAAACCGGTTCTTCCTCTTCTCCAAAGCGGCACGATCCCCCTCACTCCAGCCGTTTTCTTGCCGGGGGGCAGGCGCAGGTCCTCTGCGTCCGCCTCTTCCTCCCTGGCGACCTCTACCCCGTCCTCTAAAATCCCGTCTCTTTCCTCCACGGCCACCACTTTCTCCATCATCGCCACCACGGCCCCGCTTTCTAGGCCGGTCCGATGAGAGTGCCTGATCGAGACCCTTTACACTTATAGTTCCATCTTCCGCAGCTGTGCCAAACCGCTTTGCGCGTTCCAACGCCTTCTTAGTTTCCTCCAGCGCAGTCGCCGTGTCCTCCACTATTCCAAACTTCTCGGCGCGGGCTTTGCGTTTCGCAAGTTCGGCTTCCAGATCCGTCTGCGCAAGACCTATACTATAATCGACAGCTGGTTTCTCTTCACCCTTTTCCTCGGCCTCTACGGCAGTACCATTCTCTCCCTCTGGAGCAGCCGCCGCATCCCCACCGGCAGTCGTGTCCTCGCTGGCTCCAACCTTCAAGTCGTGGGTGGTGGAGGGATCGATATCGACCTTCTGGTTCTCAACAACCGTGGGGTTGGGGACCTGCTTGATTTCGGTCGCAGCAGCGGTGCTAGTGGTTGTTTGCGCGGGTGCGTCGGGTGCGGGCGCATCATCCTCCCAATCGATTTCATCCTCAACGGCACCTGTCTTGGCGGGCGCAGCTGTAGTCGTAGCTTTGCTAGCTTCGGTCTTGTCTGCTTCTTGAAGACGGGCGACCATGTCTGCCTTTTTGCCTGTGTAGGGGAGGGAGCGGGACTTGAGGATCTCAATGAGCTCCGCGTTGGTCTTTTTGCTGTATTCGACGGCCATTGTGACGGTTGCGGAAGTGAGGAAGGATAAAGATGTGAGGGTGGAACTGTAATGCAGTAGACGGAGGCGCGATTGAGTAGGGGTAATCGAGGATGCGCTGGCTTATCGTGGATTCTTCAAATGCGCCAGGGAAGTGTTCCGGTTGAGGTTGAGGTGAGGGCGATTCAGCAGGTTTATGTTCGCATGGCAGTGTTAAGTGAAAAAAGGAAGAATAAAGAGAGACAGAGAAATGAAGAGGTTTGGAGTGGACAAAGGTCGATGGTAGAGTTGAACAGGATGGATTGTCTTGTCTTGATGCGCGGTTCTCTCCAGAAATTCTCCTGATTCCATCGCGTCACGGTCGAGTTCTGCCTAACCAGAAATGGAAGTGGCTGGCATCTGTATCACGTGATGCATATTGGCGCTTAGTCATCTTTCCCTTCGCATGGATCGCAGCATAAAATCCAAGTTAAGACAACAACAAAGTCTGACAATCATACAAAATGATTAAACAACTTCGAAGAGCCGTCTATATTAACCAGTATCCTATCAATCTACCCCGTTCCATACAAATTAAGGCCCGCACACCACCTTGAAGTCACATTACCAAAATGACACCGAGCGAAGGGTTCCCCCCTGCAGCCACTCACCGTCCAGAAACGCCCCCTGTCCATTCACACCCCCCTCCCGACTTCACCACCACTCTTCCCGCCAATGTAAATGGTCAATGGCCGTGGGCCATCTGAAAAAGAAGCTCGGTTAGCGCAAGGGAGGGGAAGCGGCCTGTGTTCCCCCCCTCCCTTTCCGACAAACAACCTTGCTAAGGTTGGAGAATCTAGATGCGCTCTGAGTTAGGAAAGGGGAGGAAATATGTGGTAGGTAAGGTAGGTCAAAAAAATTATCAGAAAAATAAGGTGTGTGTGTTATGCATTATGGGTGTGTGCCCGGATGTGATGCACAGGGTATTTTCGACTCTCTGATTGCATGTTGCCAGAAAATCTAGATCTTTGAGGAATCAAAAGGGATAGGGTCTGGATTCAATGTTTGCGGGCTCTGGTTTAATCATAGGGAGTTATTTGGAATATTTCCCATCGTCAAAATTCGACTTCTCACATTATTCCAACACTCACGCAGGGCATACGATATAGGTGGGATATTCTCAACCCCCCCCATAACAACAACCCATTTCTCTTCGCTTTGACCCATTTATCCCACCCGTGATTCCCGCCATCTACCTAACCCGCATAGTTAGCTTGAATCCCTCCAAACTCGAAAAATCCCCCTCTCACAGCCCATCCATCCATCCATCGGTGTCTCCGTCCACCTCGCCCGCCCCTTGCACAGCGCGAGAAACAGACAAAGCTGGAAATCTCAAAACTTTTTGCCATAATGCATACGTCAAGTAGATCCATTTTTTATATAACGAACTGTCCCTCTCAACGTTCAACACGTGTCAAGGCGTGGCAAGGGGGACGTTAGTATGCATGCAATTTATGCCCTGTTGGGCTGAGCCAGCTGCGCCACATTTTGGTGGCTGAGGGGGATTTTTTTTCCCAACCCATATCACGTGCTATTGACAACGCAGCAGCGGTGGGTTCAGGGGGTCAATGACGGTATGTGTGGAAAATATGAAATGGGCATCTTGAGGTGAGGAGCGAGAAAGGGTGACTGGGGGGGTATAGCAGGGAATTGTAGGTGGGAAAATGGTACGTCAGAATTTGGATTGTTTTTTGTGAAAGTATTCCTTTGCCAATTTCCTGGTTATCTGCAATAGAAAACCCGTAAAATAAACGCCTGTGGGATAAACAAGAGAAAGATGATACATGTACGGAACGTGAGAGGGCAAAACCGTGAAAATGGAGAACGAATACAAGGATGTGAAAAGGAAAGGACAAAGACCTTTTAGAACAGGCCCACCAGTTCCGTTGTATTAGGATCAGAAACAGAGATGTAGCCCTGCGATGAAACAAGAGCAACAAAGGGGCTGAAGCAGAACTATGTCGCGCAAGTGAGAACCGGAAGAGAGTAGAAGAAAAGAAAAGATTATACAAAGCACAAGGCATAGAGGTGATCAGAATAATCATCCATCCGCTTCTCATTTACCGACCTTGGTCTTCTTCTTCGGTCTGTCTTCTTCCTCCTCATCGCCAACTTCCGCATCATCATTGTCAGCATCGTCCATTTCGACGTCGCTTCCGCTTCCGCTACCACTGCTCTCATGTGCCGAGTCGTACTCTTCCGCGACATCAGACTCCGAGTCTGCTTGGAAGTCCTCATCCACGGATTCCTCGTCTTCATCGGCAGAGCCGCGGTCATTTCCAGCAGCTACTTCCTCATCGCTAGACCCGCCAAGGTCATCGTTGTCGAGGGCCGCGGCGATTAGTGCAGAAGACTAAAGAATACATTAGTATATCTCACTCTCTAATTAAACGCTGGAGAGATAGATCCGCAAAGGAAAACTTCACTCACATCATCAGCCATCTCATTCTTAAATCTGATATTCTTCGCCTTAAAGAACTCTTCTAGCGGTTGTTGCTCCTCACTGTACCATAGTTAGTAGACTGACCACAATATCTCACAAAGAGCGATCTAAGGGATATACCGATTGATATTGCTGAACTGATGTTCTCCCAATCCTCCTTTAAGGGTCATCGTGATATCAAACGTTCGGCTGGCGGAGATCGCACCACCAACGCGGGACATGGTGATGACGGAGATATTCTCGATTTGGACGTAGGTAGCGGGTTTGGGCACAAACATGAAGCTCTTATCCAAGCAGAATAATAGACCTTCGTTCGCTTTAATGGAGCACTTGACGCCAGAGTGACCATGGTGGCTATATCTCGGGTCAGTTTTTCTGGTTCTGGAAGTTCCACTGGGTGAATTGGGTATAGAAGAATTTGGGCCTGAATTTTTGCCACGGGGCTGGGAGAGGGATTGAGATAAAGCGGCTGCTGACCTGACGAAGTCTCTTGACGGCATGACGACCTTCTTTCCTGAAAGGCCACGGAATACTTTCGTTACGACCTGATGGATGGGTTCCTCGTAATGGGCCTCTAATTTGTCCTTGTAACGGGTTTGGAGTAGGTCACTATGGATCGCCACTTTGTTAGTGTCGTTGCGTTCCAATGTCGGAGAACGAAATTATATACTCAGTCATGTTTAGATCAATGCTGATCTCATCATCCAACTTCAGCTGCATGACAAGGAACGGATATCTCGTTTGACCTTGTCGAAGAGGAGGGTCCAAGCCTAGAGTAATTAAGGTATGGGTATCGTCATTCTTCGGCAATAAGAAGAATTTCTTGATCGACTGATACTGAATCTTATAGTCATATGTTTTGCCACGTAATCTGAACGAGCTTTCGTACATGTCGATGTCGAATCGTCCTCTATGTCGATGTTAGCAAATCATTCTGCAACCAGGGATGGTAGGCGAAAATACTGACCTTGGAGTGAGATGCAACACATCCAAGAATGTGGCGAATGTATCTCCAGCGACGTCTCCGATCTCAGCTTTATCCATCAATGTCTCGTAGAATAGATTCGCCGCATTTTGTTCCTCAGGCTCTTCGCCATCAACGCTCTTCTCGTCTCCTTCCTCGCCTTCCTTCTCCTTCTTGAGAGCTGTACCAGGAATGTAAAATCTCATCTCAACCAGTTCATCCCGACCGGCACCAGCTTTTCGTCCTCGGTTCTTAGTGCTGCCTTCTGATTGTCCATTTGTTCCATTGACCCCATCCGTAGGAAGCGAGAACTCAACGGCAACCTCGTTTTTACCCGCGAGATTCGTATTTGAGATCTCTGAATATGGGATTTCGAACGCAGGCCGGTTCTGGACATTGAACGACAGCTCTGCTTTTGTAAATTCTGCCTTCCCCCAGTTCCAGCCTCGGAGCGCGTGTTCTCTGTTTTCGAGGTTGATGCCGTACCAGATCTTGAATGCTTTGCTCGTTCGTTCGAAATCCTAAGCACGACAGGCGTTAGGAACAATTGAAATTGCCAGACAGAATCATATTGATTGCTTCATTCCATACCTCTTGTTCAAATCCATCAAGCTGAATGACACCAGACGAGCGTGAAAGAATCTTCAGTTCATATCCTTTCGCCGCTCGACTCCATTGCGCTGCGCCGATGTTGCTGCTGTCGAGGGTAAAGGTGTCGCCACCGCCTGATGGTCGCCAGCCCAAGCCGCTCTCCGCAAGCTTGCATTTGCCTGGCTGTTTCGATAAATCGAGGTATATATTTTCAAAGCTCTCCCTGTTTTGCGGTCAGCAACAGAAACAACATCAAGCTTGTTCGCGGTGTAAACGCACATGGTGGAGGGTGTTGAGAGGAACGGTAGTTAGCTCAGGTAAGATAGACAAAGGGAATAGCAATGAAGCAAGAAGTAGAACAGAAGTGGTGAGAGTAAAAGAGGCGGAGGCAAAAGGTCGCTGAGAGCTGTTTGATGTCTCCCCGCTAGCTTGGTCAAATCGCGTGAGAGACCACTTAAGAAAGTTTCGCGCCGCGTAGCTGCTACGGCGGGGAGCATCGACCAAAAGTGCAGTTTGATACAGCATCAACCAATGTTTTTATATGCGGACTAGAAACTGTAAATGAGATAGGATGGATGTTGGGGACGGTCATTGTTTTTTTGCTAATACACACGATATGATGAATGGCTCGTCTTCGGGAGCATACCACAAACTAAACATGCTATTTTAGTTGATCCGAACTGGATAGCGGCCCATGTAGGGAATTAGTACTAGTATGCTACATTCAAATCTCACTTTTCGATCAATGGGTTTAGCCCTTTTAAAATCGTCTCTCGTGCCTTTGACTTATTAGCTCTGTCCTATCGAGTTGGTGTGGAAAGGTGTCGGTTGGTTGTAAGCTAAGGGAGCCCGCTGAAGCGCAAAAATATATATCCATCATGCCTAGCAAAATACAGCGCTTCCATCTAGAATGTCAAATTTTCAAGAACACACCTATCACCGTCCTGCTGTTCCTCGAGATAGTAGAGTAGACTACGTCGTTAATCAAATAGTAAGTTCCAATTGAAGGAGGGTCATTTCCCAAGAATATCCAAACCAGCTCCTAAGGGCTTACTGACAAGCGACACGAATGGAAATTCGATAAAAGTATACCCCGTGTATTAGCACTGGCACCGCCATAGAGCACATTAGAACCTTTGGCCTTATCGGCACGCTGCTTAAAGAACATTTTTTGTACGTTCATGCGCCGGGGTTTGTCAGGGGCACACGGACTATCTTGTCCAAAAAGGCAGCTTCGAGACAACCAGCTAAATCCGTGTGTTGTGATGCAACTTGGTGTCCTTCCGAGCAGCAGTTCCCTAAATATGTTTTTAAGGGAGCAGCTTGGGTGGCGCGGTTTTGGAGGGGAGGGTCCAGGAAGGGTGTGTTTCTAGGAGGTCCATGCAGTCTCTCGTAGGTTTGTATAGTGTTTTAGCATACCCCTAGGCTCATGATGTTAGCATAGACTAGGAGTGTCGTATTACCATGCATACTGATGCTGTCACATTTATTCTATTGCCTCGTGCCAAATTCTTCCAAGGGTGCAGTTTGCCAAAGTGCCAACTCGTTTCCACGGTTCTTTAACCTGTGGTCTATGACTTATATCTGCCATAGCCACGAGAAGCCTGCATCTTCAAGGGGAAGGGGGCTTTTTCTTTGCAAGAATCCTAAACCAACAGCAAACAGCTTGTACCAGAACAAGATTGAAAGAAACAATCGAGAACGCGGGGCCCCCTGCATGAAGAGGCGGAGGCTGTCAGCGGAAGAGGAATTTTGGCGCATGAATGTGTAGTCGTCCGTGCCCTTGTCTCGGTAATTTGACCGTTGGGTTGGCGTAGCCAGGCTGAGGTCTAACCGGAGAAGAAAGCATAAAGAACCAGCCAGCCGGATGCAGCCTCACCAAAATCGAAGCGAGAAAATGATAATGATCTTCTGTTGGTCGAGGCAACGTCCATCGACGTGTGGTTTGAGTATTTACCCAGGGAAGAATCTGGAGTCGTATCTCTGCATGAGGATTATCAGGTGGCAGCAATCCAAGCCATCAAAGGGATCTATTTTAAGCTGCCAGGCCCCAACCAACACACCCTCACACTAATGATAATACTCCAGATTACCAATTATCAATGAATAGCTGAAAAATATCCCCAACCACTTCCGGCCCACCCGGGACAGGATGCAGCTATTCATAAGTGCTGACAGACAGCTCTCCTGGCAAGTGAGGGAGCTGAGCCTGCTGCTGAGGCGAAGAGGCTTTCACTAACAAAGACCAAGTTGGATTCCGTTGGAAATCGGCTGCAAGCCGCACCCGTCGCCCTGTCAAGGGTCTTGCATGTTGATGGGTCTTATAAAAGTTCCGGACGAAATTGCTGCTGGGATTTGGATCCATATTATCGTTTTAACTTCAACTTCGTCCGTGGAGTGCCGATTCGAGCAACGGCATCAGGAGCCGTAGCTGGTCTAGACTTGGGTTTTCGGGAAGGAAACCAAATCCGAAGCCCGTGTATTTGGTGTCAAAGGTTTCTCGAACTTCCTGTAGTTAATACGACCAAGTGGGAAGGTGTTTTGGTTCCTGGGACATTGACAAAAGAAACAAAGCCAAAGCAAGAGCTGAAGGTGCTGCATGTGTCGGTCCAGATTCCGTTGTCTCTTGGAAGAGGAAAACAATGTTCGACATCCTGGGGGTTGGGGATGGAGGCTGCCGGCTGCTTACTAAGTAACTAGTTAACTAACCTAAATAGTTAGTTAACTAGTTAGCCGATGATCCTCCCGACGCGACGTCCCACGAACCAAAAAGTCTCAGCCGCAACATCATCATCGTTGTCCAGGTTCCAGCGTACGCGTTGAGCAACATCTCAATATCCCACTTATATGTGTGCCTTTGCTATGCACAAAGAGCAAATAGATCGGGCTGATCTCCGACTCCCACCAGCACAGTGTTCCAGCCGGTCTGTGAAGAGGGATCATCGCCATAAAACTGGGGCGTCATTTGTACCAAATGAACTGACAATCTACAGCAATCAATCTACTGTCTCAGGCGGCTGCTGTCCTTCCAGGTATCAGGCTTACCCTGGATATAAGACCAGTCTATGGTTGGCTGGATCTACCACACCCTTCCCACAGGCCTGCTTATTTCCGATAAGCTCAGTATTGACTTCGTGATAGTTGATATGCACTGTTTCCTCCCGTTCAGCTGATATACATAGCCGGAAGTGTGACTATCCGCGAGGAAGCTCCAATCCTAGAGCCTAGAGGCCAGACCTTCTCTGCCGTCCACGGAGTCTCATGCCTTGGGAGCCAGCCAGTGAAACAGTCCCATTATGTGAAGGATGCCCCCCGTTGCGGCGGAATTGAACCTTTCATTTCCCCACACCCGGCTCTTCGTCCGCCCATCCCTGTTGTTCTTGGCTGTTAGAAACCATCCCGAGAGCAACACATGTGTTCCTTTGTGTTGTCAGTGTATTGTATACCGCCAATCAAAATCAAAGCCCTAGTCTATGCTAGTTGCCATCCTTCTGGCCGAGCGCTTGACAGATGTGCGCAGAGACGATTTAAAACGGGAAAAGCAACCCGCTGCTGAAGAGACCCTGTTTCTTCACAGATACTTGCATGACCAAAAACCTGAATATAGCCCATAATGGCACCCTTTCGACAGCTCCTCCTATCCTGTCTTTTCTTCTTCTCTTATACCCAAGCAGCAGATTTCAAATGCAATGCAGAGGAAGGCCTAAAAACACTGCAGAACTGGTATAACCCTACAACAGGGCTTTGGGATTCGACCGGTTGGTGGAATAGTGGGAACTGCCTTACTATCCTCGCAGACTTTGCCGTATTCGATGAGTACGCTGCTTCCGTTGGCAATGTCGTCTTCAGCAATACCTTCACCCAGGCGCAGAAAGTAGATGTGAACCTGCGCAAAAGGATCCTGCCCGATGGGATGATTCAAAGTTACTACTCGAAACCGCCGACAACGAACAAAAGCCTGCGCCGCCGAGGCTTTGCTGGGTTTATCAACGACTACTATGATGACGAGGGCTGGTGGGCATTGGGATGGATCAAAGTTTACGACTTGACCGGCGACCAAAAGTATCTCCAAATGGCAAGAGATATTTTTGAAGACATGGCTGGTGGATGGGTAGACGACCGATGCGGCGGTGGGATCTGGTGGGATAAGCAACATAGATCTCTAAACGCGATTGCGAACGAACTTTTCCTCAGTGTGGCAGCGAGCCTGGCAACCCGCGCGACAGACAACGCCAAATATTACCTGGATTGGGCTATTAAGGAATGGGACTGGTTCAAACAAACCGGCATGATCAACGAGCAGAATAACATCAACGACGGCCTTGATCTCCAGACTTGTAAGAACAACGGAGCAAACGTATGGTCTTATAACCAGGGCGTCATTCTTGGTGGATTGGTTGAACTCACCAAGGCTGCTGCGCCCAACGATGATGCCTACATCAACCAGGCCCATGCTATTGCCGGTGCGGCAATTTCTCTTCTATCCGATGAAAATGGTATCTTGCACGATAATTGCGAACCGAATTGCGGTGCCGACGGACCCCAGTTTAAAGGAATCTTTATGCGGAATCTACAGATCCTGCACCAAGCTTCGCCAAAACCGGAGTACCAAGATTTCATCCAGAAGAACGCAGATTCCGTCTGGGCCAACCGGAACGAAATCAATCAATTCGGCGTCAACTGGGCCAAACCTTTTGAACCTCCAGCGCTCGCGTCAACCCATAGCTCAGCACTCGAAGCATTGATTGCAGCTGCCGCAATCGTCGGGTAGTGAGAGAATGCGCGGGACAGGGTTTTTTTTGATTTTTTTAATTTCTGTTGGAGGACTTGGTATGAAGAATTCGTACTCTTTTCAAACACTCATCCACAAGCAAACGGCGTCAAACACGGAGCATATAGGGGTTGTTTATTAGTACCCATTAGCTAAGAATAATTTGTTAAGGGAGCAATGGATCTAGTTGGAGCTCTAGGCAATATGATTGCAGCCTCATTTTAATAACCCTTACTTTGCCAATACACTGGTCGTCGAATTTTCATGCCGCACCTCATACATGTTGTCGCCAACCATTTGGGCGCACATAACTATTCCAATGACATCATCGCCAAGATCGCGTGCTGACTTCCGCCAACTTCAAAAATCCCAACGCAGCCAACCATCCAAGATAATAGCCCTGGAACCGCCCGCGCTCTCCCGAACTCTCCCTCGTCAATTGGCCCTTGTCCTTCGCTCTTCGTCCCTCGATGTTCAAACCCCGCCATTTACAACGCCTATCGATTCCCCGATCCCCCCTCCTCTGCCGCCCCTCAATCGCACCCGCAACCCCCGCGCGCTCAACCACATTTCCCACCCTCAACCATCACCAGCACCTCAGCACCACCCCTCAAAACCGCCATCCACTAAGCCACATGGCCCCCGCCGACGTCAGCAAATACCTCAAGCAGTCGCACGACCGACTATTCGAAAACAACAAATCCTGGGCCGCCGAAAAGGCCGCCAAAGACCCTCACTTTTTCGAGAAGCTCTCCAGCGGCCAGGAGCCCGACTACCTATGGATCGGGTGTAGCGACTCGCGCATCCCCGCCGAGCAAATCACCGGCCTGGACCCCGGCGAGGCCTTCATCCATCGCAACATCGCCAACCTCGTCCCCAACACCGACCTGAGCGTCATGAGCGTCATCAACTACGCCGTCCGCCACCTCAAGGTCAAGCATATCATCGTCTGCGGGCATTACGGGTGCGGTGGCGTCAAGGCCGCGATGACGCCGGCTGATATGGGCCTGCTGAACCCCTGGCTGCGAAATATTCGCGATGTGTACCGGCTGCATGAGAAGGAGTTGGATGGGATCGAGGAAGGGAAGAAGCGGTATGACCGCCTGGTGGAGTTGAATGTCATCGAGCAGTGTCGGAATATTATCAAGACGGCGGCGGTGCAGCAGAGCTATTTGAAAAATAGCTTCCCCATTGTGCATGGGTGGGTGTTTGATTTCCATGACGGGCTATTGAAGGATCTCAAGATCGATTTTGAGGAGGTGTTGCAGGGTATTCAGAAGATTTACAATTTGACCGACGGGCATGAGTGAGGGGGTTTCACTTGCGATTGGGACGGTTTTCGGGCTCCTGTGCTAGCTTTTTCGAGAGCTCAAGATCTGTGATTGCTGGGAGTTGCTGCGGAATCATCCCTCAAAAGCATAGAGGATCAAATTAGGGCTAGCAAATCAATTGGAACATCGTGCTTGGGTGGGGTAGGGGGGATGTTGCACACTATAGGCTGCCTATCTCAATTCCAAGGGAATGACAGTAGGATAAGGGAGGTCGTAAACAAGTGCGTTACTCATACGAATCTAATCTTTCTTAGACATCTAGTCCCGTATGACCAAAACTCTGCTATCTAGGTATTCTCTCCATCCAAAGAAAAGACAGTCCTCGTACACCGTACACAGACTTTTATATCCAATAAGTACCCCGATAAATCACCAAAATAAACGATGCCTGCACCCAGAAACAGAAAACAACAAAATACCCAATGCCGTATCGTCGTTACCTTGGACTCGTCGACCACATCATAACATTCTCTGGTTTCCTCCGAATCTCCACCTCCGTCACTGCGTCACCCCTATAAAGCACCTCAGCCTGCTTGAGAGAAGTCTTGACGGGCTTTCTTGAACGGAATATCGACGTCAATTCCTCCAGCGTGCGCTTCTTCGTCTCGACGAAGAAAAAATACATGATCATTACTTCGAAGGCGTCCCAGAAGATGTAGAGGAAGTAATACTTCCACCCAGCATGGGTAAATGCGATATCGGTGACGAATGTGTTATAGAATTGGGCGATGTTGACGCAGAACTTGGAGGTCACGGAAGTTAGTGATTGAATTTGGCAGCGCCAGGCAGGGGAATAAGGGCGAAGGACTGGAGAGGATGTTGAGCTAGACTAACGTTATACATCCCCATACCCTTGGCCCGATTCTCGAACCGCAGAACTTCAACAGGGTACATCGCCTGATTGGGCGTCCAGCCGCATGAGTACACAAAGCCAAATAGATAAATCATAGCCAGTTCAGCCTTCGAAACCAACCCGCTCTTTGCAACGGGGTTAGGCACTGTGACATCATCTATATTTGTGGCGTTTAGGGCCATGATGATCACGAAAAACACTCCGCAAAGCGATGTTGAAACCATTAGCTGAGGTCTTCGCCCCCATTTGTCAGTGAAAAGGGCGCCGGTAAGTGCACCAGCGAATGAGATGACGTTCTGGAACCCTTGGTTAAGGAGTTGCTGCTGATTGCTGCTTATGCCGGCTTTACGGAGCATAGACTAGACATTTTAAAGAGGTTAGGAGCTAATCTGGTTGAAGCGTAGATAATAGGGGAACGAACAGGATAATAATACGAAACCATGCCGTTTCTGTGCGCAAAGTTAATAATTGCATATATTTCGGATTAGGAATGCACGTACCCTGTCCACTGACTGTTTTATCATCAATGTCCACCAAAGTTAGTCAAAATTGAGCACGATATAATTATCCGCTGGGGCAAGTGCCTACCTAAAGAAGGCTATATACATGGACGTTAGTATAGGGTATCATGAGGGATCTCAGCGCATAAAATGGGTAACTATAACATACCCGTCATCACAACCAACATCGACCTGTAACGAACCTGGAAAATACGAAGTCAGATTCATGCTGAGCAACCAAGGAAACCTGGTTATTTTACCTCTCGTGAATTATAAAGTTGACGATAATCCCACCATCGTTTATCAGACCCGGTTTTGGAAATATCTTCGCACATCTCACGATACTCCAAGAGAACGAGAGGTGAATTGCGGTCGCTATTACCGTGGTACTTTGTCATGACCCAAAGTGCGGCATCGTGTTTGTCATTGGCGATAAGCCATCGAGGGGACTTCGAGGGGTATACAGATCAGAATTGCCTCCTGGCCAACATCGTCTCGCAGGGAACAGCTCTCTTACCTCAGGTAGCCAGGGAGAAAGGACCAGAACCAGCCCAGCGAAGATGAACTGTAGCCATATTGGTATACGCCACGCCATTGAGGAGTCGATTCTGGAAGTTGCGTACGGAATGAAGGTTCCTGGAATAGCGCCACAATACCAGAATGTGTTGTATATTGCGGTCATTGTGCCTCGATATGCCGGGTGCGCCATCTCGGAAACGTAGGCAGGTCCAGCAGTAGCACAGATAGCAACCCCGAATCCCAAGACAAATCTTCCAATCATAAATCCAGCTAGGTTGATGCAGGTCGCCTGGACTGCAGCTCCAACGAGGATTATCATACTTCCAACGAACATCCCAACCCGACGCCCTACAGAAATAGTTGAATATTGTGTATTACGGGCAAACGGGACACTAGTATAAGGAATTAGGGTTGCTTACCCTTAAAGTCGGAAGCTGGACCTGCTGCAAAGCTGCCTAGAAGATTTCCAATGGTGTATATGGCATAACTATAAGAATATTAGCCAAGTTATAATCGCTGCAAGGACAAGGAGTCGATTTCTAACACAATTCCTGTGGTTGGTGTCCCTTTCGTGAGGTCGAAACCAAAGTACTTTCTGTATTGCGGATAGCTATTGATTGACCCCATAAGACTCGTGTCATCTGCGCAGACAGAAAGCAGAACAATCAGCATCCTGGTATTGCGTCCATGTTATTCTCTGTAGCAGATGATATTGTCTTACAGCCATTTATACAGGAGCAGAGCGTCGCGACGGCTAAGCAATAATAGAGCTACATCCCCAATTAGAAGAATACGTGCCAAAGCAGGGCTTTGAAAATAACATACCTTAAACATCTGTTTGCTCCAAAGACTGGACTTTTGCTTCGCAAGTACATTCGCCAAAGCGACATTAGGTACCGTCCTAACCATCGCCTCTTCGGGAGGATAATAAGGAAACGAGAAATTTCTCGACCTATCTAGACGGGACGCCATCTTGACCAAATCTAGAGAAATATCCCTAGAAGAACAAAAATGTTTGTCCTGGATGTCCTGGGTCAACACTCCAAAAAGTGCATTACTGTTTCGGTATGACGGTCCAATGTGGAGAATGCATAAGGCATGGGATAAACCACGTCTATATAGTGTGAGAATCCAACCAGACCAAAAAGGATCAATCCTTATAGGCCAGCGGCTCTAAGCAATGCTTTATATCCCCTTAGAAATCAACATGGGATGGTGGCTTCTAGCAAGGAGCTGATCTTTTAGTGGCTCACCACTACCGATCTGTGGTTTTTCATCTGTCATCGTATCCCAAAGAAGATGCATGTGCTAGAGGTGATAATCCATGCGATGGCCCTGGCGCTTGGCCTAGCAAGTGGTGGTTTTAACTTGTGGCATCTGGCCTCGGGGCCTCATGAATCATGAGAGCTTCCCAGACTGTGGTTCAAACATGGGGTAGGAATGTGAGCCTTGTGAGGTGGCAGGCTGAAACAATCCCAGCAAGGGACTTTCCGGGCTTATAGCCGTGAGGATCCAACGAGACCACAAAGTATCAATCCTTCGAGGCCAGCGGCCCTAGGTAATGTTTGATATAGAGATTGTGGATTCGTGGGCCCGTCAGCCCGATTCGATGAGGTCAAGCAACAGTCGTCTGAGCCAGTCAAATTTCCACAAAAGCATGACTATCCTCGCAAATCCATGTCCCAAATGCGGCCACTAAAAAATAAAGCATGGCACTACTGCCACATCACGTTTCGCCTTCGCCTCGAGAAGGGGCTTAGAGCAATCGACTCAAAAAGTTCCGCTTCTGAGCACTTGCGGGACCAATAACAGCAAGGATCTCGTTGTAACGGCATGGGTCTGTCAGCTCGGCCAAGAAGCAGGCGGAAAGAAAAGTGCCCTCTTCCTCTCGATGGTTCTTTCAATCGCCGGCCCTGCTTGGCCTCGGATTTCATTCATGGAATTTCCTTCGGCCAAACTTCAGCAAGAAACCCACCAGTAAGAGTCATCTCTGCGAGTAATTACATCTTGCTGGAGTACATACCTCAACAATTCACCTGATGGAATAACAGAAAATCAGTAGACCAATCTGGGCTCCGTGGCAATGGTTCAAGACTCGGACCAATTCAGGGGCCTGTTTAAATATAAACCCTCAATCTCGGGTAGCGGATGACCTTTCACATGGTCTTTCCTAGCCGGGACCATCTGACGCTCGGAAAGCAGAATCAAGACGGATTATAGGTAGGTCTCGGTGTTTCCATGCTGCGATGGTTTCAGGACCAATATGGCAGTATATCAATGGGTGCGGGGGTCATGCGCTTTCGAACCAAATTTTTGGCCAGCATTCAAAGTGTCCAAGCCTAGATATGGTGAATATCTAGTGTAGAAGCGGGTAAAATCGCCAAATTCGCTGATGCTTTCTTGGGGAATGGGATCGGAGTGTCCGCAAGGATGCGGATAAAGTCATTTACTTAATTATCTCCTTTCTCATCCTAGCACGGCTCTCATGCCCTGCCTTTGGTGGGCTGATCTAGAAAATCCGGCGATACAGCGTACCCCGGGCTCTCCTGTTTGTCTTGAGAAGAGCCTTTCACACAAAGAAATATTTACCCAGCCAGATACTGTAGCAAGTTTTGCCAGATTATGGTCGGCCTCGATTGAAGTGTCGTTGTTTCGAGTGCATGATGGTGGGGTAGTTCCCAACAAAGCCAAGAAGGGTCTAGACTGGCATTGCTCGAATTTCTTTTCTTTTCTTTTTCTGCCTTGCGACGTTCGTGCGGCTTGCGAAGTTGCGAGCCGCCTATGTTTTTATCGGTGTCCCTGAATCAGGGCTCAACTTCTGCTCAGGGGTAAGAATCCTACTATCTGCTCCTCTTGCAAGCGAAATCCTTGTAGTGTTCGCCCATAGTTGCCTTGAGGCCCCTCTACTCCTAGCCCTGACTCCTGAGTATCGACGGGACATTGGGTTTCTCTTCCGATCGAATCTCTTGGTTTGCAAGGGTTGTCGGCGTTGGTGCAGTCTCTTGCGATCATTAGCGCGACGTATCTCGATTAACGGGGCTGATAATTGGCCAAGGGGATCAACCCGGTCTGTTGGCTGAGTTGAGCAACTTCGCATGGAAAATGTCACTTTTGGCGATTCATGAAGAAGGCAGAAACATGCAGCATCAGGAGCATCAGGATATTGGACAATTTTCAATATCACAGGTTCACCCCCCCCTCCCGTTACATTTGATTAGGAGTGAGAGATAAGCCGATCAAACTCATGAGGTTTCCCACCCATAACAAGTTGCTCATATTTGATCGCCCATCTATTGCCCTACGGATAGCCTCTCCGCTGGGGCAGTTTCTATCGCAATACCAAGCTTTCAGGCACGGGCGAAAGTTTTCATAAAATGAGTTCATGGCCAGCCCAATTCGATGCTGCGCTAGGAAGGGGATTCTCAGGCCAAGAGGTAACAATGTAGGCGTTGGAATAAGCCACTTTCGGAACGTCGGATCGACATACACTGTGCTTGTCGAGCTGCGAATTCGATCCTAATAATCCACGTCCGTTTCATTTCCCAACTGGTAGATTCGAATGGCCTATCAATTCCGGGGCCGCTCGCTCGAGGATGTGGTTGGTGATGGCCCAAATTTCGCGGAGATTAGGAGGAGGGAATGAAGACTTTAAATTTGATTGGCATGGCGAGTTGACGGAGTTGACGATGAGTGTCTGTGGCGAAGAGCGCTGCGAATCCAAGGGGGGGTTATTTCATATACGGCTTGGATTGACAACACACAACCCAAGCTGTACATGGAATATCCTCCCAAATTCATTCCATATCAAGGCCTAGACACCTGATTCTCTGAACCTAGAATGCTTGACAGCATATATCAACACATGGGAAAGACGGAAGATTGAAGCCCACTCATAAGTACGCCCATCATAGCACATGCATAGCACGCGCTTATCGCATCCCTTCTCCACTGCCTGGAAAGAAAATCGATTTGGTCCTGGTCAAAGATGAAGGAATGAAAGCAAATCAATATTTTTGATAGCAAATTGGATAGGAACGTCATTGACTCACTGTCAGTAACATCTGGATGGATGGTGGATCGATTTTGATACCACGTGCTTTTGACCCCCTGAGCCCCTGAGGCCCGTCTGTCAATCCATTAAGCATTGGCATGGACCCGTCGGGTGTCCGTATCTTCGAATTGAGATTGGTCTTGTATTTCAGATGCGCAGGACGCGCGACTCCACCGCGTATATTCCTGGCTTGTGTATGTTAGGTCTCTTCTCAACTCCGACAGCCTCAGCCCAAAAGAAATAGAAAATCTTAGCCAGAAATTTACTTAGACCACAAAACTCAGCCATCCAGTTAATCCATCTTCTACCCAAGAGCCCCGATTCAGACCACAGACAATCTACGACCTGGCCTCATTAACAAGCCATCCCTCCAACCGTGTCTCTAATAACTCATACCAACATCATTCATCCCGCAAGGATTGGTCTATCAAGCACCATCCCTGCAAAAAGGCAGGGGAGGCGACGCATAACATCAACCCACGGATGTATCAGTGCGGTTGATCCGCAGGTTCTTTTTGGAGTTAACTCACTAGTAAAATAGCTAATGGTGTCGGAGAACCGGGAGAGGCGGAGGTTCCTTTTTGTTAGAAGGTTGGTCAATGCATGTATGTCGTGCTTCTTAGCTTTTTGGGTTGTTGAGGATATATCCAAAACCAACAGGGGTATCGAGTCGGGATGGTGTGGTTTATTATATATATTGAATCAACAGATAGTGGGCGTTTGCATGAATATCCACGGCCATAATTGCGAAAGGCTAAAAGCTGTGCCTTGCCGCGTTATTGAATGTTACGGGTATGTTAATTATTCTCCCAGGCTGAAACAGGGATTCCAGCAAGCATTGCTCGTATCTAAATCTGAGACATGTGGTTAGTGTTCTGTGGTACCCGGGTCTTTACATACCCAGTTCCTTCTAGATTCCCCTAAGAAGCTCTCCAGAAGGCCCCTATGTGGTTTATGGCAGTATAACTTGCAACTGACGAAAGCAGACTGCCCATGGTTGTCAATGATAGGGCAGATCTAAGGGTGCTATATCTTCTGGAAGATTGCATGGATTATGTAGAGTAGAGTTAAAGATCCAGATCAATAAGTTCCCTTCTTCGTCTTTGCAAGGGAGGATGGTGTTTCTAGTTTGTTACTTCCCTCACCTAGGAATGCTAGAGGAGCTTGTAAAAAGGGTAGAGCATGTTGCACCACGGTCGAATTCCTGTTGTGCGCTCCGTGGCCTTCCTAGCTGTAGCTAGAAGATCAAGACAAGAAAACAGTAGCCGTGGCAGGGTCTCATGGACTTGCGCTTTGTCGGGTATGAAGTTTCAAATGGGAAAGGCAAGGAAGAATTTCGATAAACATTCTAATATGGAAGTAATATAAGCTTTGTAAGTGTTATATATAGTAATTAGCAAAATTCCAACAGGCTACCTGACAAGGAATGCTTGACATGGCCCTGCGAAGACTTATGATGTTTTGTGCTATGCCGGAATGCGCACGAATGAACGTGACAAGACGCCCCGCACAACATCACTGTGACTCGAAAATCTAGCCCGGAAGTTTTAACCAAGGCATTTATTACTGGTTATGATGCAAATGTGTATTATGCCTCTCTTTCACTGAGCATCCTGCGCAGTGCGGGTTCTGCAGCCAAGCCAGAAGGTAAAAATATCTACAACAGGTTGCTTCTGTTGCAGATGGATCGACGACCAAGGCAGGACAACGGATAAATTTGGCCGAAGATTTTGAGCTCTTGTCGCATGGCAATCCCGGTTTTCGGGTATCTGGCGGCAAGATGCCGATTTTGAGTAGATCAAATTAAGACATAGTTTAATCCAGATCGATTTCCAAGATATGACAGGCGGAGTAGGAATTCCGGGATCCGACGGAATACTTGAATCAATGAGGGGTCATATCCAAGGTGGTTCCATGTGCCACCCGTGGCTTGGTCAATATTGAAGAATTCGATGTCCCCGGTCATTTGAAGGTCTGAGGACATGACCTGACAACCCCACCAGCATCAACGACCGTGCAGGCTTGGCTTCGTAGAAGCTTGGTTGCTGCCGTCTATTTCAAGATTTCCCCATCACTGGAAGCTGGGAATCAGCAAATCAGCGTTCGCGTAAGGTTTTGGTGTGCTGGTGACCAGAAATTGTCGAGGCCTCTCAGGCATTGACATATCATGCTAACGTCTTGGACCAACTACGCACAGTACATTGACATGGCTTTAGGGCTTGGGAAATTGGAGGATTTCGGACAGTCGAGTTCTGGATGCCCTCCGTATTGCAAAATGATGAGACAAACCTGCATCATGTACAATTTTTTGAGATACCAGGACATGGAGGGTAGCTTGGGGACGTGATGTCGCGTAGTGTGTGATACCTCTGGCAGGAAGAGACAACGCGCGCAGCAGCCACTCCAAGCCATCAGCCAGCATCACAACAACCCATTTATGTCTCTCCGGTCAACATCGCTCAGCTGCACTACTGATAGCATCTTGAGTTTTGAAGAGAGACGAAACGAAAGCAAAGATGTAAACAACAGCAGTGTTTGGCTGTGGTAGCGAGATAACATTAAAATAAAGGCTGTCCATGGCTCATCTGCTGCTGACTGCAAACGGCGTGGATGATTGTTAATCCGGGCCGCAACAGGCATAGCCCTGCCCCGCCAGCCAATCACAGCGCGTAGACGGTGGCATCGCGGCCTGACTAAGCCCGGACCCGACCGCCCGCTAGCGGCCTGGTTGGTTCCCCCTTGCAACACATCTCGGGCGGTGCAATTTCCTAACCTCCATCCACTCGTTGACTTGTCAATTGCTCGCTCTTTTTGCTGTTCCGCTGCGCTGACAAGGGTGTCGAGGCCTCTGGCTGAAGGGGCTGCTAATATCTCTCGTTTCTCGTCACGCTCTTTTCAGAAACATCTCGTGTCGGATACCTCATGTCCTCCTATCCTCGAATTTCGACCTCTGCCTTGCATCTGGATTGACTGTGACCTTCCCTCCCCAGGCAGGCCGCGATCGCCTGAGTCGTCGCGGGTGGAGCGATGAGGGCCTTCTCCTCACTGTTCGAGCCAGCGGCCGCAAGTGTCGCCTCATTCCTTCAGCTTTCCGCCCTCGTTTCCCTTTCTCTGCTCCCCTCCACCGCCAATGCTGCCCAGCTTACCCCCGTTCCTTCGCCAAACCTCGACCTTGGTCCGCTGGGGCGAATTGCACTGACCGGCAACTTTGACGCCATATCACTATACCAATATGAGGAACAACAACGTAGCTCGACTGCTCGAAATGAATCCCGCCCCCAGTCCCTCCTAACATCGTTGCCAAACGGTGCTCTCGCCTCGCTGGCCTCCTCTGATGCCGATATCTTAGCACTATGTCCTCTCAGATCGAAGAACGGCACCATCACGAGCGTCGTCGTTGGAGGGAATTTTACAAGCCTGGGAGGAGTGGAGTCGCCAGGGCTTGCTTTGTTTGACCCCGATTCCGCCAAAGTCACCGCGATTCCCGGACTCCCAGGACAGGTCATGGCACTACTATGCGACAACGAAGAGGAAACCGTATATGTGGGTGGTCATTTCAAGAAATCCCAATTCAACAACGCTATTAAGTGGTCCCCCGATTCCGGCTTTTCCAACCTACCGTTTGCTGGATTCAATGGGCCCGTGTCGTCCATTGTTAAAACTCCTGAAGGTCGTATTGTTTTTGGAGGTGCATTCGACGGATTAGGAAATACGACAACGCCTTCTCGGAAAGACCAGCAGGTTATTAATCTTGAGACCGCACAGATAACGTCTGGATCGAGTACAGGTACTGCTGGATTCAGCGATCCCCGGAACGTGGTCTGCAAACAAAACGGAGAGGATAGCGCTGGAAATACATGGTTACTCGCTGATAATGCGCCTGGCTTTTGGCGTGCCGAAATGAGATTTGGGTTCCAGCCAACTAAACTCAGAATATACAATACGCATCTGGATGGAAGAGGGACCAAAACTTTCCGGTTCACCGCCGTTCCTGATAATGGAATATTGAACATGACCTACACAGACCCTGCGACCGGTGACAATGTGGCATGTGATGCGCGATGCCCACTTTCTGATGATCCGTCGGAAGAGTTCCGTGACTTCAAATTCGTTAATGTGGTTGGCATGAACGGGTTCCAGCTTGATATTTCGGACTGGTATGGCCAAGGTGGAGGATTTGATGGCGTGGAACTCTTTGAGGACGGTATGTTGCACCCAGAGATCTTACTAAACAAGGCCAATTAACAATATCTTAGATATATATGCGCATGCCGTCGATGACTTCAACGAACCTACGTGCGCTAGTCTGCCCTTCCGATCGACCGCAAGTGCAACTGGGAGCTGGTCCGTTACCCCATCCCGTCAGAGTTCATCTGACTATTTGACAGCCAATGTCCCATCAAAGGATCTCGCTTCGACATCGGTCACTTTCCAGCCAGACATAAAACAATCTGGAAACTATTCCGTGACAATTTTTACCCCCGGATGTGTGCCCGATAACACCTGCGGTTCTCGTGGAACTGTCAACGTAACCGCTACATATTCTGCGGGGTCGGATAAACCCGAACAGGCCTTTATAGCCCAAACAAATAATTTCGACAAGTACGACCAAATATACCTTGGCCATATCGATGCTAGCAGCAGCAACTTCCGACCATCCGTGAAGGTAGCCCCAAGAGATAATCAAGGAGATATCAACGTCGTTGCGTCGCGAATTAGATTCGAGCTCATCTCGTCGACTGGTGGGCTCAACGGCCTATTTGAATTCGATCCGTCCAAGGCTGTCAGTACAGACTTTGCGAAGTCCGCTATCAATAGAGCAGGCAATGACCTCGACCCTGACGCGTCCATAACCAGCCTGGCCTTGGCAGATGGCGTTCTTTTCGCGGGCGGCAACTTTTCTAGCTCCTCGTTTAACAATGTCATGTCGTTCTCAAATGGTCGAAGCGCTTCTTTGCCAGAGGGTGGTCTAGACGCTCAGGTAAATTCGTTGCTGGTCCTGCAGGATTCGCTGTTCGTGGGAGGGAACTTCTCTAAGACATCGAAGGGTGTTAAAAGCGACGACAAAAGCCCATTGAGGAACGTTGCGCTATACTCTATGGCATCTAAATCCTGGAGTCCTCTAGGGGCAGGTGTTGATGGTCGCGTCCATTCCATCGTACAGTATTCCCTTAACTTGACCGAAGATGAGCCCGAGGCTGGGGTTGCCATCAGTGGCGAGTTCAGCAATATCTTGCCATTTGACGGCAACCCATCCAAGCCCGCTTCAGGTTTCGCTATCTGGGTTCCCTCCAGAAAGAATTGGCTACAAAATTTGGAAATCAACCAACTGTCCTACAATGGACAGCTCACAGCATCGCTCACTGCGATGAACACAACCACCCTTCTTGCAGGAGACCTGGTATCGGGAGGAATTGCGTCCCGTGGAGCTGTCGCTTTGACAGACGATGATGGCCTTTCCCTTCAAGCACTCCCCGTTAACATTCAGCCTGCGGCAAGTAGCTCATCTGTTCAAAAGCGGGTTACCGGGTCTCAGAACGTTAATGGGGTGATCACTGGTCTTTTCTACAATCAATCAGGGCGAAACCTCACCATCCTAGGTGGGCATTTTTCTGCGAAGGGGGCTAATGGTTCTGACGTTGAGAATCTACTCTTCCTTGATGGTTCAAAGGATGATACAATCTCTGGTGTTCCACCTGGTGTTGATCCTGAATCGACATTCGTCACCATGGCACTTCAGGAAGAACTTCTTTTCGCTGGTGGTAAGGTGACGGGTTCCATTGCGGGGTCCGAAATAAACGGGTTAATCGTTTACGACCTCGCAAATACACGATGGGCGAAGAACCAACCAGCGGCTCTCGAAGGCGACAATGTCATTGTCAACTCTATTTCGCCGCGCCCAGAATCAACAGATGTCTACGTTGGGGGTCAATTTTCGTCTGCTGGTGGACTGCCATGTCAGAGTCTGTGCATTTACCAACCGGCTTCAGGTCAGTGGACCGGTTTGGGTGACAGCATCCAAGGAACCGTTTCTGTCCTCGAGTGGGCTTCTAAAAACAAGCTCATTGCTGCGGGGAATTTCACAGCGGGAAATAACCGGACCAGTTTAGCCCTTTACGACGCAGAAACACGAACTTGGTCTTCGGTAAACGATAGTCCCTCTAGTATAATTCCCGGGCCCGTCACCGCCCTTGGTCTCTCTCGAGAGGATGGTTCTCGCTTCTGGGTAGCTGGAAAGTCCGATGACGGTTCGCCATTCTTAATTTTCTACGATGGCTCGGAATTCCGTCCATCTCCCGGTATCCTCGGAAAGGGATCTGAGGTCCACGGGATCCAGGTCATTGGCTTGCAACAAGAACATGACGACACGGAACTTTTCGATAAGGACCAGATGCTACTTATTTCTGGGCAACTCGATATTCCAGACTTTGGCAGCGCCTCTGCGGCTCTTTATAACGGGACGACATTAACCCCATTTATCCTGACTACCATGACTGACGGACGACCTGGCACTGTCGCTGAGTTATTCACTGAGAATAAGAACACTTTCAGTGGTGGTCGTAAGTACTCCTGTTGATTGGCAACGCTATTAACACCCAAGCTTACAATATCCATTACAGGTCATCCCCATCCCAAGGGCATAGTGGTTCTTGTGTCCTTCTGTATCGCATTAGGCTGCGTATTCCTGATTGTCTTGGTTGGAATTATACTGAACCGCATCCAACGCCATCGACAAGGATATGTTACTGCTCCTCGTGGCACTGACCGACGACCGGATCTTCAAAGAGTGCCTCCCGAGCATCTGTTGGATTCACTCCGAAAACGAGCATCTGGAGTACCTGCGATTTAAGTCATCTATCCTCAAGCAAGAATTCCTAATCTCTTAGACTTTCTCTTCTTCTGTCCATATTATACAGGCGTCTTTGGCGGGAGGAAAATACCCTTTCGATGAATTTTAATATTTGGCGTTTTATGAGCCTGGCGTTTATACGACTTTTCTTTGATTTGCTCTCTCATAGGATCACGGATACTTGGCAACATACTTCTTTGTTGGATGTAAGTGTCATTTATCAACAGCAAGGCGGACTGACAGGATATCTCCGTCGGACAGTATCTCGCACAGGAGTGGTCTTCTATCATCGTTCTCTCTCATCCATCTCCTTATCACGGAACTTAATTAATATTCAATATGTCTTGTGTATCCCGCTACCTTGACGCCTTGCGTTGCTTTCTTCATTCCTTTCTTTCCACCGGTTGGCTATCGGCATCAAGCATGCCCACCTCACGATGGGCTCCACCGCTTTTCTCCAGCACTTATTGTGCACTTTCATTATTAGATCTGATCATCTCGGCCCCGACATTTCCTTCTTCTTTTTTCTCTTTCATTTTAGTTTTTCTCCAACCTAGTGGCGACGATGAGGCGTTCAAACATGCGGAGCAGCCAAGTGTAAATAGTGGCAGCGTTGGTTGAATACATACACCTAGCTTAGTTACGCGTAATATCTAAACAACAAAAGATCCCGCAATGAAACTTGAATTGATCAAATGGGGACATACTGGATAGTTAGTGATCAAATGCTGTGAATCATCTGTTCTGCAAAGTTCAGCAGTGTGTGGATAATGACAGGAGGAAATAAGCAATGCAAGGAAGCTCAGAGCTGCATCCAATACCCTGGCTGAGCAGCGTAACATGCATCCATTCCAACTATTCCAACTGGCAGCCGCCCTGCTCCCATAGCCATAGCCATAGCTAAGTATGCCCATTAATAATACGATAGTTTGTCCCCCCAGCACTCAGGAGGCAGGACCCCGACCCCCACACCAGCCAGCCCCCAGGCTAAGTAAGCAAAGGGAAAAAAGTTCCAGCCCGCCCGCCCCCCACTTCCTCGACTAACTTAACCCAGGCCAGTGCTAACCTGACCACCGTCTGTCTAGTCTAGACAACGGCCAGGTTCCAACCACCACCGCGAACTCGTCTTCCTCCGCGCCAGGCAGATGGAGAATGGAGACTCTTGCTGGCTGCTCCATCCTGTTGCTGCTATCACCGTCGTCGTGACTGTGTGCTTGCTCGAGACCGCTTGTTGAGTGCTCAAGTGCGCTTTTGAGCGGGTGGAGCTTTGGATGCAGGGCGGATTGCTTGGGCTTTGGATTGAGGGATACAGAGAGAGGGAGAGAGAGAGACAAGGATAGGGGATTGTGGTCTGAGAGGGAACCAGTCGTTGGAGCTGAGCTGGGTTGGGGTGAAGGAAGACGCTGCCCGCCATGCGGTCTAGGACTGGATGGTATGTATCTACTGGAATGAATTATTGCGTTTCTTCCCTGTCCTGCCTTTCTAAAACAAATCGCGCACTACAATGAGGATATCCTAACTAATATTTTTACCCAATAGTCTCACATGCCGGACGCGCAAGTTGAAATGTGACGAACGGAAGCCGCAATGTTCCCAATGCCGCAAGGCGTCGCGCGAGTGTCGACCGAGTGAGGGCATTGTGTTTCGCCATCAGCAGAATGCCTCGATGAATAAGGATGGGGAACCCGTGGAGGGCGATCGGGGCACGTTGAAGGGGTTCTATTCGTATAAGAATACCTTTGATGAAGATAGCGTTTGGTTGGATATTCCGAAGCAAGGTATGTCTCTGCTAAACTATATGGAATGTGCAGGGATGGAGGGATGGGTTGAAGCAGCGGATTATGCTAATCAATGGATTTTTGTTATTGCTCAGTTACCTTCGTCGATAATTCCGATCCCTACGCGGATGATCTCGAAACGTCCATGGCGTCGCCCAGCCATCCCATGCCGCATACACAACCGATGACATGGAATACCAATGGCAGCTACCGGCATTCGTCGATCGATGGACAGACACACGGATTGGAAGCTCTCTCCGCAGCCGCGACGAGGGACGCCTATCCTCTCCAGCAACAATCTATAGATCCTTCGATGAGCCGGAATAACATGACATTTAACCAGCCAGACCTCACTCCTTCAATGGCGTCTATGGCATCTCCAAACCATATGCGACATAACATACCTCACCCTACGTCCCCGTCCGCGTCGATATCCTCGAACAATAATATAAACTTCCTTCTCAATCCTCCGACCACAATGTCACCACCTATTGACCCACATCTCCACTCCCCACCCGACCATTCGGAATCCCCATTTACCGCATCCGCATCATTGGCATCGAGGGGGTTAGCTTCTGACCCAAGGCCTGAGGTCAATGTGGAGTCTGACCATGAGATTGCGTTTCTACTACGGCATTTTTCCGAATCTCCTGGGCAATGGTAAGCTCACCATCTAGAGGACCAGATAAAACAAGGGCGCTTGGGCTGACATCTCATCAGGATGGACCTTTTTGATTTAGGCACGTACTTCGCATCCTACGTCCCTGTTAAAGCAATCACCAACCCTTTATTAAAATATGCGGCCTGCGCATATGCCGCCAAACAATTAGGCCGAGTAAAAGGCGCTAAAGCCGTCATGGGAGGAGTGTGTAGTAGACAAGCCAAAATGGAAGTTTGGCCTGATGCGGAGAAAGTAGACTGGTATTATTATGGAGCAAAATATTACGAGAAGGCTATCCAGCTCCTGATGGAGGCTCTGCAGCATGATGGAAAGGGCCCACCGTTGAGTACACTTGAGGCATTTGGACAGTGGCAAGCGGCAGAATTGTGTGATGATGCCGAAACATCTCATAAACGACGACGGAGGTATTCGAATAGCCGGCTTTCGAGTGCTCATTCGGATGAAGTGTTGGCGGCGACTGCTATTCTGTCTGTATATGAGTTTCTCGATGCGACTGGGCCCGCATGGAATCGGCATCTTAGTGGGGTTAAGTCTTTGTTGGATATTGCAGAAGTTGGCATGATGCCGGTTGAGCAACGAGTATCTCCAGGGGGTACCCCGTTTCCCCCACCAAAGAAGCCAGGTCTGTCCAAGGCGCGAAAAGCAACGTTTTGGAATTTTGCGAGGCAGGATTATTTGGCTGCTTGTGAGGACCCTCCGAGCGGCATTTTTGATTGAGACTTTTCACTGACTGTTATTAGTTATCAATGAGTGCCAGACAAGACTAAACACTGACGATTTGGTTTTGTGGACTGAAGCTGGCCTTCTCCTAGATAATGCTGGCTTCGTGCGGCCAAGCAACACTACGGGCTCGGGATATCCGGAAGGAGACGACGTCATGAAAGAAGACCTCATATCGAACGCGCTGATCTGGATCCTTTCGAAAATCGTGAATTTCATTGCCGTAGGAGACCGGTTGGGTGTTGGCGAAAGTAACCCCGCCGAAGCCTCTCCGATCGGAGTCAGTCAGCAAGCCCTCCTGGAGCGATGGCACCATCTCCAAGCCGAACTCGATGCGTGGCTCAATGGGCTACCAGACACATTCCAGCCCTGTGCCCGGATAGAACCTGCTCGTCTCCCGTCGCAAAATCCGAACGAAGAATTGTTCCCCTACCCAGAAGTCTGGTACAGCTTACCCATGTGCAGCTCAACAATGCAGCACTACCACATGGCACGCATCCTTCTCCTCGTCAACAAGCCTCACGAATCCACCGCCCGTAGGAGCACCGTGACGAATAGGCTAAAGTCATATCGATCCATCGAGAGCGAAATACGATACCACAGCCATGAGATATGTGGAATTTCAATGTCCAGGCCCGAAGCGTCTGTTCGGATCCACTCCGTGCAGCCTTTGTTCGTCAGCGGGCAGTGTCTAACTGAGCCTCGAGAACGTCGGGCCATTCTGCAGCTGCTCAAAGGCATTGAGGCTGATTTAGGGTGGGCGACGGAGTATCGTGTCAATCAGCTGTTGAAGGAGTGGGAGTGGGATGAGATGACGCAAAGCGTCTCTGGGTCTTGAATGGAGGGGGGGATTTGAAAACACCGTATCATGAGTGTTTGGAAGGCATCCGAGGAACTGGAACTTCGATGGTCGTGATCTTCCATATTCTTACATGGAACCATCGATAGGCAACGTGTTGACCTGGTTGCTGGATGAACCAGGTAAGGTCGTCTTTTTCAGCCGAGACTCCTCAGGAAGAGGATGGGTTCTGTTGATATATTGAGCCTCCTCATCCCACAAATCGGCATGCTCATCTGTTGCACAAAGGAAGAACAAGCCGTTTTCGCGCCCTGGTATTCACAATAGAGTGCAAGCGAGGTACGGTAAATGGTTCGCCGATACGAACTGGCCAGCCGGCATGATTTACTGACGGCAACCCAAAATCCCCCATCGTGAGACGCAATGCCAATCCCCTCATAACGAATATCCCTCTCTCAAGCCCGCGAGCCCTCTTCGATGGCCTCACTTCAGTGTCCCACCATTACCAAACCTGCCCGCCTTTATCCTTCCCAACCGTAGGGTCCTCTAAGCGTATAACCCACCCCTCCGCAACAATATCATCCTCACCCAGGAACTCGATTTTCTCCAACGTGTCGGAACCGTTGAACAACTAGATCCGAAAGAAATGGACTGGGAGCATCGACACCCATCACACACAGCGGAAAGAGCAGCAACTGCTACTTGATAGTTCTTGGTTAATATTGCAGGCGGATATGTCAGAGCAGATGGCATAAAATGGGATTCCTCTAGGTATTCGTTTAAATAAGAGTAAGGATGGACGGTGTGGTGGTTCCACCTGGGGAAAATGGGATATGAACTGGCAGCCACCGCGACGTCCACCAGCTGTCGTCGAAAGTGGAGAATCAAGAGTCCCGATATATGGATCCACTGGCCTGGTGCGGAATTGCCTTTGTTGGAAGCGGATATATCCCTAGGTACTGAGCGGGGAGGGGGGGAAGAAAACTTGGAGGGAGGTTATCCGGGTTGAAATACTCGACTTTCTTGCCATTTACCTCTTGTTTTGATGGGGGGGGGGGGATGGATTCATTCTATGAGATTCCGATCCCATGATTACATGCTTGCCCTTGGGCGGAGTGGACGATAGTAGTTACCGGGGACAAAGATATCATGGATTTAACACATCAAAGAAAAATTATCCGCCCGGGATAAATCAGCCAACTACTGTACTATTACAACTGAAGCCCATATTCTAATTTATTCCCCTAGGGACCGATATCTTTCCATTCAACCTCCTCATCCCTACCCTAGGCAGTTCCCTATGTAGAAAGAAAAAAACACCAACCCTCCACATCCAAATCCCACATCCCACATCCCACATCCCACACCCCACACCGCCCCCTCTCACGCCTCACAGGCTCCCACCCAATTATTAGTTCCAAGACAGGCAAACACAAGCAATCGACATTGTTTGCTTGCTTCGTGGCGGGTTGAGTTACGCTTTGGTCTCGTATTCCCCCCCCTGCCGTACAGGGAAACTAAGCCGAACCTCCATATTCTGGCGGGTCTTCAGCAGCCAGCCAGGCCTCGGATAACGTTTAAATCGGAGGGAATCTGGCTATGGAATGGAAGTGAACTGTGGGACGTGGAGTGAGCTGTCACAAAATGCGTTGGGAGGCGGGACTTTGGTAATTGGGGAATTGGGGAATTGGGGTATTTGAATGTGGCTTGGGTGTGCGGTGTGCGGTGTGTGAGCTGAAAGAGTAGTTAGTTTCCCCCTTGTTAAGCCAGGTAGATTCGATTAACTATCTATATACAATAAAAAATCTCATCTAGATCAAAGCTCTGCTGATTGTCTTGTGTCAGAATAGAAAAGGATATGTCTGGTATTAATAAAAATGCGACATGTTGAAACAAAGAGCGGCTAGTTAGCCCTCCACATTTCCATCCCGGTGCCGTAGTCTGTAGACTCCGGTAGTTATATCCATCCCCGACATCGAGATGCCTAGAGCCTAGAACTAAGTTAGCTCGGCCAACACCACACCACGCTAACATTTGCCCAATTCCTCACCCGGACCACAGCTTTTAGTTAGCATTTCCCCCAAGCTCTGAGCTTCCTCCCCTCTTGTCATGGTTGTGGGGAAGCTGTGCAACAACCCCCGTCCAGTTCCGGAAGGTCAAGCGAGGGACGTCAATGAACGAACCTGTCTGCGAGAAAGCCGGTCCGGGTAGTTTTCAACTTAATAAGTGCACGGGGCCATTTTGTCTTGTCTTGTTACCGACAGTGTCCCTTCCGGGCGTTTCTCTCGGCCAATGGTTCTACAGAGGATCGGAGAATGTGTTTGATATTGCCTTTTACGGAAAGTCTGGCGATGGGGTGGGCTGGGTGATGGCGTTTATATAGCTGGGCGGAGTTGGCCCTGTGTGGTTCTTGAATGAATGAATGGGCCTGTTGAACGAGAGAGGGTTTTGTTTGTCTATCTGTCATTTCAAGAGGTCCGCAAGGGAAGATTGCAGCAGTTCAGTTCAATTACGGTTGACGGGACGAGCAGCCCTATTATCTACATCAGCTATAGCTACCCCTCACGATGTCTCTCGATACAGATGTCCTCATCATTGGAGCTGGCATGTCCGGCCTTGGGCTGGCCATCCAGCTTCGAAGGAATTTCCCACAGGCCAGTTTCGAGTTAATCGAGAAGACTGAGAATGTGGGCGGGACGTGGTGGGTGAATACTTATCCGGGTTGTGGTTGTGATGTGAGTATATTTTTTTTTATTTTCAGACTCCCCCATGTGTTCAATAGATACGTCCGTTATTAACAAGCTTGGATTCCCCAGGTTGCATCGCATCTATATTCCTACTCCTTCGCACCTAATCCCGATTGGAGCAGGAAGTACGCCCTGCAGCCTGAGATCTTCTCATACTTCCGCTCCGTCGCCGCGAAATACGATATTACCCCCCACGTATCGTTTAACTCGACCGTGGAGACGGCAGACTTTGATGAAACGACGGGAACATGGCTGGTTACGATATTAGACCAGAAAACAGGCCGTCTGCAGCAGCGACGGGCAAAGATCTTGGTCTCTGCCGTTGGGGCTCTGTCGGTCCCGAAGGAATGCGATATCAAGGGCGCAGGAAATTTCAAGGGGAAACTGTTCCATTCTGCGAAATGGGATCATTCGTTTGATTGGGCGGGCAAGGAAGTGGTTGTCGTCGGTATGTAAGATTGATTGATTGACTGGAGCTGGGGCTGGGATTGGGCAGGGGGAAGGAAAAATAAAAATAAAGCACCGTCAAATGCTAACATATGTGCTGCACGTTGATAGGAAACGGTTGTAGTGCCACGCAGTTTGTCCCAATTATGACTGGAGGGAAGGGCAAGGTCCGAAAGCTCACGCAGTTCTCCCGCCAACCGCATTGGCTTGCGGAGCGGCTAAACCCGTACTATTCATCAGCGTTCAAATGGACGATGCGATATGTGCCGCTTGCAATGCGCCTGTACCGGTTCTGGCATTACTACCTCATGGAAGCTGACTGGCCGGGTTTCCGTATCGAGTCAGGCAGGAAAATCCGTGAGGGTTTGGTCAAAACGCAGATCGATTATATGAAGAGGACCGCACCAGAAAGATACCATGAGGCGTTGACGCCCAAGACGCAGATAGGGTGCAAGCGTAAGGTGCTGGATACAGATTATCTAGCTTGTCTTCATCGGGAAAATATGGAGCTTGTCTATGCGGATCCTATCGAGGAGATCACCACGACTGGTGTGCGGACAAAAGCTGGAAGAGAAGTGGATGCTGATGCTATTGTCCTTGCGACTGGATTCCAGACACAACAGGTGCTTTATCCATTGAAAATCAGGGGCAAGAATGCTATCAGCTTAAACGAACATGTGGGTTCTAGAATTCCTTCCCTTTCCTCCGAAAATTATCTTGTCTGTGCCTTGTTACTCACATCAACAATGATAGTGGGATAACTTGTCCTCCGGCGCCGCGCAAGCCTATTTTGGGACCTGTGTTTCCAATTTTCCCAATTTCTTCATCATGATGGGTCCCAACACGACAACCGGGCATCTCTCTGTCATCTACACAACGGAATGCCAGATCAACTTCACAATTCGTGCCATCACGCCGGTTCTCCGCACCTTGTACCCATCCTTACTATCCTCGCTGAACCCCTTCTCAAGAAAAGGAGTAGACACCATCGCCGTCACTGAGGAGGCCGAGCAACGCGAAAATTCATGGATCCAAGCTGAATCCAAAGGCCTTGTTTGGGCTTCTGGCTGTACTAGCTGGTACGTTGATGCGCAAACGGGGAAGAACACGATGCTATATCCTGATTGGCAGTGGAAGTATTGGCTGCGGAGTATTTTTATTCCATTTAAATCGGATTTTGTCTTCGAGACGAGCCCAACCAGAGTTACTGGGAGGAATCAGGGGCGAAAAGGGAACTCGACGGGTACAGCTCTTGTGATTACATCTGGATTGGGCGTTGCTCTTGCTGTGGGGTTTATGGTCGGGTCGGATCTTGAGCTTCGGGGGTCGAGGATTGGACAGTTGGGGTTGAAGGGTGGGCAGGATGTTGTGCATGCTGTCAGGGATGTCCTAACTGGACTGATTTCCGGATAGGTATCTTAATTCGAGTGTTAGATCGGTAATCTTAGTTATATAGAGCTTGACGTACTCCAGAGCGTAGGCGGGTTCCGTAACTGAAGCTATGTTCAAGTCATAATGGGAACCATATTTTTCACGTTTCGCTAGTCGGATCTCGGGAGCTCGTAGCGTTTTTGATTGCCATGTAACGCGTCGGGAAATGTTTGGAAATAAATTAGCTCAGCCTATCCTTCTCTTAACGAGTCTCATCCTCGTCGAGTTCGTCGTCTTTTGGGTGTAGGCTTGGATTCAGTTTCCACGGCATCAAGGAGCACTTTTGTCTCTTCCATCTCGTCACCTCTTTCCCTCTTAACTGAAACCTGGGCGGTCATCTCGGTTTTTATGACACCCTGGGAATCAGTGGTCTTCACAACGTCGGCCTCGACCTTGGTTGTTAACCTTTCAGAGAACGATTTCAAGTCAGCGGTAAAAAGAACGCTATGAGCCCAGCCAGCTTCCTTTCCCCAAAGGTTTCTAAAATAGTTTGCGATAGCGTCATAAGTCGCCTTAGTTAAACTCTTATGCTTCCCTTTGCCGAACTTATAGTCACGTTGGGCGATTTGCCATACTAGTCAAAACGAATCAGCTACAGAACGGAGGTTCATGGCTGTGGTAGGTAGGTAGGTTACTCACCATGGGTATCAACCGGGACAGCTTCTCCCCACCCTAGACCCATGAGGCAGATACAGTCAGCCACTTTCGGGCCAACACCCTGCAGCTCAAGGAGGGACTCGTGGGCCTTTCGATATCCCTCTCTACCGTGTTCCGCAATTTCTCCGGCGGACGCTGCTGCGGCCGCGCCAAATGATGGGCATTCCGGATTGCGCAGAGAATCAAGCCAGCCTTCCTCGCGGTTGTTTGCGACTATGAGCGCTGTCTGGTAGATATATTTGGCGCGGTATCCGAATCCAAGTTCGCGAAGGCGCGCTTCAACATTGCTACCGGTTAATGCGTGAGGACTCGGGAAGTCGTGATAGGGTTTTTGGTCAATGTGGCCGATCAATGGGCCGTAGTTTAGGCATAGTTTTTCTACCTGTAGAAATATGCATTGTTAGAAAAATGGAGCGACAGACAGATATGACAAGATACTCACCATCTGTGATATCCGCGCTATATTATTATTACTGCTGCAAATGAACGAAACAAGAGTCTCCCATGCGTCTTGTCGCATGATACGGATACCGGTGAAATGGGAAGCCTTCTTCTTGAAGTTTTTGTCTGCAATTGACCACTGTTCGTACAGGTCTGTGAGGTTGGAGTTCAGGTTAAAGTAATTGCGAATCAATTCTTCAGTATCATCCTTCTCTTGCGCCTCTTCCTTTACTGATAGAGGCGTAGAGGACGGCGGACTCGCGAGTGTGGAGTTAGAAGAAGGGAAGCATGAGCGGTAATGAAGATGCGTGGGGTCCTGTCGCAGGGAGACAATACGGCCCTGAAGTGCGCAGCTCCATTCATCGTCCCCAGATTTCTGCCATCTATATCACGCCAACAATTGCTCCAGTCAGCAAATGCGCGGCAATAGGTAGCTCTGGATTCACATCGTAAACGTACCGGAATGATTGGCCGCAGCGGAGAGTTGTGTTGATGCAAAGCTCCGTCAAGCTTACTGGCAGCTTTCGCCACTCTGAGAAGCGGCCAATAGACATGTCTGTATGAAGAAAACTCCCCCGCTGGTCGTTGTCGTTGTGATGGAAGCTTTGCGCAAATGTTCTCCTGAAGTATCGGAGGAGGTCCATAAGTCACGTGATACCAAGCCCAGCCCGCAGAGTCGCGCCAAGCCTTTTCGGGCGCTGGATGGCGGCTCAAGGTTCGACTTCACGCCCAATCTTGAACTTTTATGTCGCAGAGCAGTCCCCAAGCATTCCTGAACACTCTCTGCTACGAGCTCCCCATCCAGTGTGATTGCTTATACGCCCCTCGATTCTGTCATACCCACTGTTGGGATTGATTTTACTTGGAACCCGTCTCGCAATTCAGTCCGTTGTGACAAGATGAACGGCGACAGCTACGCCTCCAGAGGTAAGGCCCACTGAGACCGTTCTTTTGAAAGATACTAACTGGATTATCATGATGCAGATTCTGGGCGGTCTAGGGAATATTACGTATGTTTACACTCTCTTTTTTACTCTGTTCGATCGTTGCGTCATTTGCTAAATTTCCTCGCTGTTTTAGGGAGGCCGCTCTGATCGCGAAGAACGAAGGGATCGCGGGGAGCGCGGTGGCCGTAGCGATCGTGGCGATAGGCGGGAGAGGGAACGGAGAAGATCAAGATCGCCTCATTCAAGATCGGGACGCCGCGAACAGGAGCCAGATTTGTATTCTTCCAGCCGCGACTATCGCGCCAGGGAAAGAGAGGACAGATACCAGGGTGGCCGACGAGATGAGAGAGAGTGGGATAGAGATCGAGGCGATAGGCGGCGCGAGCATCGGCGGGAGGATGATGATAGACCTTCCCGACGCGACAGAGAAGGGGACGAGAGATCCAGGGGGGGAAGAGGCAGAGATCGAGGCGATGCATTCGGAGGCAGGGAGCGACGGAAGAGCGCGAGCCCGCCACCAAAGAAGAGGGAGCCAACCCCGGATTTGACGGACGTAGTTCCTATTCTCGAACGGAAAAGGCGACTGACACAGTGGGATATTAAACCTCCCGGTTATGACCATGTCACAGCCGAGCAGGCCAAACTTTCAGGTTAGTAGAGACGTGCATCCGTATCATGCGAGCTCATATCTAATCAAATTTACTCTACAGGCATGTTCCCTTTGCCTGGGGCACCACGTCAACAGGCAGTCGACCCCAGTCGCCTCCAGGCCTTCATGAACCAGCCCACAGGCACCGCCAGCAACACTCTTCTAAAACCCTCGAACTCCCGCCAAGCCAAGCGCCTTTTTGTCCACAATATCCCGTCATCGGCTACAGAAGAGGGCCTGGTTCAATTCTTTAACCTCCAGCTAAATGGGCTTAACGTAATCAAAGGCGTCGACCCATGCGTATCAGCGCAATTGTCAAAGGACAAAGATTTTGGTCTGCTTGAGTTCAGAAGCGCTGATGATACAACCGTCGCATTGGCTTTCGATGGTATTAGTATGGAGGATGGTGAAGGTATGGATACGTCGAACGGCGATGCCAACGGCTCCAACCAGGGGCTATCATTACGCCGACCGAAGGATTATATTGTCCCAACTGGTGGTGACGAAGAACCGCACCAGGAGGGAGTCGTCGCAAGTTCCGTCCCCGATTCACCAAACAAGATCTGCGTTTCGAATATTCCCCCGTTCATCGAAGAAGAGCCAGTCACTATGCTCCTTGTCTCTTTCGGAGAACTCAAGTCTTTTGTACTTGTGAAGGATAATGGGACAGGCGAGTCCAGGGTAAGTATCTGAGTCCAACTTTCGCAAAATACATTCTAACTAGAGATCACAGGGTATTGCTTTTTGCGAGTATCTCGACCCGTTGTCTACAGATATTGCTGTTGAAAACTTGAACGGAATGGAACTAGGCAATAAGAGACTCAAAGTCGTTCGCGCCAGTATTGGTACCACACAAGCAAGTGGCCTAGACATGGGTGTCAATGCCATGTCTATGTATGCCAAAACGACTTCTCAGGATCTTGAAGCAGGCCGTGTCCTTCAATTGCTGAACATGGTAACTCCCGAGGAGCTGATCGATAATGACGATTATGAAGGTGCGCAGCCCCTCATTCCATGTTATACCACCCCTAAAGAATATTCTAACCGAACTATACAGAAATCTGCGATGATGTTCGTGACGAATGCGTCAAATATGGACAAGTGCTTGAGCTCAAGATCCCGAGACCAACTGGAAACAACAGGCAGGCTGCGGGTGTAGGCAAAATCTATGTCAAGTTTGATAACAACGAGTCTGCTTCGAAGGCGCTCAAAGCCCTCGCGGGAAGAAAATTCCAGGACCGCACCGTCGTTACAACTTATTTCTCTGAGGTAAGTTCAGTTTGCTCCCAGTATATTCTAACTAGCAGCCTGACTAACGTAAAATAGGAAAATTTCGACGTCAACGCCTGGTAATTGAACTCAACATCTCATTGTAAAAACCCAACAGCCGCTGTGATTTCGCTGCTGTAATTGCACGGTCAAGCACGTCACCCACAGCCTCTGCCAGGAACGATTTCCTTATCCAAATCTGACCCTCGAAATAACACACGTCCTATCTTCTCATTACACGTCACACCGCGCTTCGTTCCTCCTCTTACCTTTCCCCCCTTAAGTTTCCATCAAGAAAAGAGAATGGCTGGCAGGACAATATGAGGCAATTGGTTCACTTGTACCATAATGGAATTTTGTAACATCTGATTTTTTTTGTTTCTCTTGTTTGCTAAGTATCGCGGGCTGGATGGAACGTCTTAGGCGAAATTTTTCAATGCATGTTCAGATATCTTCATTTTTTTAAAACTTTAGTTTATTACTTACTATCCTCCTACGAACTGGCCATGAAAACTGAGACTCTGAGAGCAAACGGCGTATCCGAGAGGTGGTCCGTGGCGCGGGGGTTTACTCTAATGTATTGTTAAGGATCTCCCAAACCTCGCCGCCTTCTAGAAAATAGGATAACCATCTTAGTGACACCATTCGCTTGGTCAATCCTATTTGAAGCAGCAAGAATTTCATGGATAGGAGGATGTCACTGATCAAGAAGATCCAATTGAGCCAAGAAGGATGAATCCCTGGGGTCTCGTGGTCGTATTTATCCACGCTAAAGTCCAACTTCATCTCCAGCCTGCAAGATACCACAACTTTTTTCTCATCTTTTAACCTCAGTCATTTCGTTCAGCAACCAGCAGGCAACCCGTGGGCCAACTTCCAAAGTTCGTGCTAAACTTTCGATATCAGCGTTGTCGGTCCGTTTGTCCACTGAACCCCTCGATCCGGCTGGCTCTCCTGCCCACGATGTTGCTTCTTGGTCTCCCAAATGAGATATTGGACCATCTTGCACACACGCTTGAATCTGAACAAGACATCAGTGCCGTTGCTCAGACAAATCACCTATTACATGCAATTTTTAACCGACACCTATACCGCTACAATATCCAACACAACGGCAGCTCGGCCTTGTTTTGGGCTGCCGCACATGGCCGTGACAGCACGATTCGTCTATTGCTAGAATATGGCGTGGATATCAACGCCTCAGACGGAGTTAAAGCAACAGCTCTCCATTTATCTGTGCATAACAGACGTCTGTCCGTTATGGAGCTTCTTCTCTCGCTGCCCGGGATTATACCGGACCGAGAAGATGACACCGGACACACACCATTATCATGCGCAGCGTGCAATGGTTATGTGGAGGAAGCCAAGATTCTCCTAGCAAGTCACCAGCTAGATCCAAACTCCAAGCGCCAAAAGGGGATGACGCCACTTGCAGATGCGGTAGAGAACGGTCGTGAAGCGGTTGTCGAGACGCTACTCGCAGAGGAGAATATCGATGTTGACTCGGCCAATGACTATGGTTGCACCCCCCTTCACCTTGCAGTCAACAATGGTTCCAAAGTTATGGTCAAGCTTTTGCTATCTACCGGTCGTGTGGAGTTGAACTCGAAGGATGACGATGGTCTCACTCCCCTCTTGTCAGCCATCCAATCTCTCCGTTCGGCGTGGGACACTGGCCCCTTGGATGATGCCACAGAGTATCACGATATAACCAAACTACTCCTTGGTCAACATGGTGTTGATATTGACTGGAATGAATTCCTTATGACGAGTTTGCTGTGGCTTGGTGCACAAGATGGCTATACGGACATAATTGAACTGCTTCTTGGAAAGGAAGGGGTTCCATATGATGAGATCGGTGCTAGCGGGAGGACCCTGTTATCATGGGTTGCATCAAGCGGGAAAGATGCAGTTGTCAAGCTTCTCCTCGATAAAGGTGCAAAAGCTGATTCTAAAGATTACGATGGTAGAACCCCTTTATCTTGGGCGGCAGGGGCTTGGTACCATGATGTTGTTAGAGTATTACTCGAGGCAGGGGCTGAGGTAGATTCTAAGGACAGGGATGGCGCCACACCACTCCAATTTGCATTACAAAATAGTGCTGAAAGTGCGGCAAAGGTCTTGATTGCTCATGGCGCCGTTGTTCCTACATTCAGTCCCGAGCTACTAGAAAAGATTCTTTTGGACGCCCTCGATTACAACCATCCAGGTATAATCGAAATACTTCTTTCCGAGGATATGGACCCGAATGTCTTGAAGGGAATCTCGTGTCAGAGACTTTTCTTGGATGCAGTACGGGCGGGGCAAGAGTTAATGACAAGAACACTCTTAGACAAGAGTGACATAAATGTCAATCTCAAGGACGAAAATGGCGATACTCCCCTCCATGAGGCAACATCGCGGTGTCGCTTGAGTTCCATAGAACTCTTGTTAAAGGATCCCCGGATCGAGGTGAATTCTAAAAATCATGCTGGTGACACCCCCCTATCAGTTGCAGCATCTCTCTTGCTATGCGATTGGGATTCGGATGGCGAGTTGGAGCCTTCGATAGACGCTCTAGAAACCACCGTGAAACTACTACTCGCCCACCCCCTTGCCGGTATAGAACCAGGAGACAAAGATATATGGGACCTTCTACCGGAAGCAGCAAGGAGAGGCGACACTAGTATAGCAGAATTGATGATTACGAAGGATCGCATTGATCCCACTTTAAGGGACGATGACGGACGAACACCCCTTTCGTTGGCAGCAGAGAATGGCCACCTAGCAATGATACAGCTGCTAGTCGAAAAAGGGGCTCTGGACCCGCTTGTTGGGGATGAAGATGGAGCTATACCTTTGTCTTGGGCAAAGAAGAAGGGGAATACCGCAATTGTCGAGTTTCTTAGTCGCCTGGAGAATGTTTCGATTTGAGTGAATACGTCAGTAAGCTTTCTAGAAGCCACTGTTTTCTCTTTTTGTCACCATATAATGGCCTATGGTGAGCGGTCTTATGTAGCATGGCATCGTTATAAATGTTGTTATAACGATTATGGGAGATAGAAGTGAGCGGGATTTGAGGCACAAGAATGAAATTATAACTACATGTAGGGATCTAGAATGAACTTTCAATAACATGCTCTGCCTAATAATTCAGAGCTTAGAACTTAACTATGCCAATAGATTAATTCGAAAGTATTCTTCTCCATAATTTGAAATGCAATGCCCTTTATGAATGATCGCCATTGTCTCATCTAGATAGATTGTTAGCCTCTCCCCATCAACTAGGTCAAGAATTTCTCCGTCCTCTCAGGGACCCTCGTTTCTTCATGGAAGCAAGGTCTAACCAATGCTTGTTTCCCCACGTCATAAATGAACTTTCCACGCCGACATCCATTTGCCCGCGTGGTGTGGTTGAGTTACCATTCCCGAACTCCTCGTATACTTTAAAACCCAAGCTCCTCCTTCACCATCACTATCTAGAATAGAACAGAATGAATGCCTACATAGAAAACGGGATATTCATCCCTTGTTCCGCTTTTTAAAGATTTTTTTTTCTTGGCAGAGAGGACTATTCTCAATTGAAAATGCTGAAAATGCAGTTACCGAGCCATCTCTTCGGAGCCGCCTTGTTTATTCGGGCCGCGATTACCGCTTCGCTCGAGCCCGTTCCCGATTATGGTGGAACTGTCCCAATGTATGTTTTTTCTCAAAGGAAATTTCCCAGGCATACCTGCAACCCGTTAAACACATTCACATAGGAATGTTTATATTCCCGACAACGTGACCGAGAACCCGGCTTTGGTGGTTGTCGTCCACTCCTGCGGATCCTCCGCCGAGAATTATTTCCAGAACCCAGCAGTTCCCTGGGCAAAGGGGTCGGATGGCAAAGGTTATATCACAATTTGGCCGAGCAGTCCGAACAGTGGCGGCTGCTGGGATGTCTCCAGCCAGCAGTCTCTCACTCGCGACGGAGGTGGAGATTCGACTGCCATCTCGCAGATGATTGCCTATGCCCTCACAACCTATAGCGCGGATCCTGAGAAGGTATTTGTTACAGGTGGATCGTCTGGCGGTCCGTGAAAGGCCCTTTCTTCTACTATGGCAAATCATCAGCTCAAAAATGAAAATGCAAACTAACAATAAGTATAGCAATGATGTCCAATGTCCTCGCCGCAACATACCCTGACCTCATCAAGGCCGTCTCCTTATACTCCGGTGTCCCTGCTGGCTGTTTCGCGTCCTCCAGCGGTGCCGTGGCTGCTTGGAACAACACCTGCTCCGCCGGACAATCCATCGCAACCCCAGAACAGTGGGCGAATGTCGTCAAGGACATGTACCCCGGATATGATGGGCCTCGACCAAAGATGCAAATATGGCACGGCTCTGTAGATCAAACTCTCGCTCCGCCAAACTATGACGAAACAATCAAGCAGTGGACGGGCGTATTCGGAGTTGGCCAGGAGCCAACCAATGTCTTGGAGAACACGCCCGAGCAGAGTTATACAACGTCAGATTATGGCGAAAACGTCCAGGGAATATATGCTGAGGGGACTGGACATTCTGTTTTGCCTCATCTGGAGTCTTCTGAGTTGTGGTTTGGCTTGTAATAAAGCAATTGTATGCTTGATATTGGCATCCACGTCAAGTTGAGAAAGATGAAAAGAACACCAACCCACACCTGAGTTAGTCAATGAGAAAGTCAAAAGTACATATATATGTCAGATAGCATATATTAGTCTTAATCCGTAAATAATTGAGAAAGAAATGTTTGGGTTACCACACTTGCATTTTTCAGTCACTGCAACTTCTTATTCCTCAAGGAGAAAGACAGCCATGGGCCCTGTTGTCGACCCCAAACTCCAGCCCCCAAAGGTTATTTCCTGCGGTCAAATATCTGGTGTTGACAGCCAGTTAGTTAAATCTGGTAGCCTCTTTGGCTCGTGGAGAAAAATGCTTGAGGTCCTGTCGGCTTTTGTTCCAGCCCCTTTTGAGGTTGGGGGTCACCTGACCATGGGAACCCTAACTTGTTAATCTAACCTCGACCAGGGGTACAGGAATTCAGCCGCCGCCGCTGCTTGTCTTCAACTCCCTCCTCCTCGCCTTGTCCCTGTCGGTGGGCCGATGGCTTTTGCCCATCTGAGTACCCACAAAATACTTCTCACAAGCCTGATCTCCAGGGTTCCAGAATGTTCGAGATTAAAAACTGGAGGCTGGTTTCGGGCGACAGTAGCTGGTTCCAGCTTAGTACGGGCCTACCCCAGTTCTTCATATTCTGACGGGCTAATGCGCTCATTTGGCCAACTACGCAAGGTCTTTCTTTGCCTTTGTCGCTCTGCGATCGGCATATACTGAAAGATCTTATTATGCATTCCATTGTCAAAGGTCACGCGAGCCGTTGAGATTCTACTCCCTTTCACCTTCTCCGCAGTGATGCATATTTGGTCCTAGTTGATTACTCCAAGCAGCTGGATGGACTTCGAGTAATAGTGCCTTTGATATGGACTTGATGATATGCTGATATGCCTTGATTCTGAGCCGATATAAGATATAGTTTTGAGTCATCATACTCAGGCATGGTCAACTAAGAAGTCAGCATGATTAATCCATGATTAGTTACGTTGCATTCAACCAACTTGTGAGGCTGAATGAGCTATGGGGAATTACCCTTTTGTCATTTCAGGAGAAATGCAAGGTACATAAACACTATTTATTACTGAATGGTGATTCGCAAAATGGCTAGATAAACAGCCATCCATCCAATAAGCTCAACAGTCCCCTTTTCCCCCCTTTCCCCCCGAGTACAAACTCTGTATTGTTAACTATCTTGGAAATACCTTCAATGATTACCTCCCCAGAAGCGCCGGAAGCTCCGAATCACCCGGCAAACCGTCAGAGAAAAAACCGGCAATCCAACAAAACCACACGCGCGCGTGGGGGAGAAACGGTTCATCGACAGCGTGAATTACTGATTTCATCTAGGTACCCGAGAATTAACAATTACCGAATGGATATTTATTCCCGAATCCCGATCTCTCAGCGGTAGGTCGTGATCCTGTTATTAGGGACAAAAGTTTGATCCCCGCCTCCACCGCCACCCGGGAAAATGGCTTTGGTAATAGGGGGGTGAAAAATCTGCATATTCTGATCTACATACATACATACATAGGCCGGCTGTTGTGTTGAGTTTTTCCTGCGGCGTCGTGAGGAAAATCCGAGAGCTGCATGCATAATCGACCGGACTTTCCCCATACAAATCAAATCCAAGAGCCAGTTAATCAACTAAATTCTGACGAGTTCAGGCCGGATACGGATGCTTCTAGTTACTTTTAAGTTAGCAAGGGCTGTTTGTGACGAATTGTATATGTATCCTGCTTGCTTGGTAAGGAGCTGAGTTCTGTTCGCGGCTCAATTCGAGTACGACTAATTTATCTACAAACGCACCCCCCCTGCTCCGTGTACAAAGGAGATCAACAATTAACAAAAAAGCATAAGCCGCTTGTTGCACCCTACATCCGTTACTTTGCTTCTGTCACCCGTTCGCATCTGTGTCTGCAATGCCATGTCATGCTATGCTAGGCTATGCGGTGTGCTGCGGTGACGCAATATGGGGATGTATGTATGCTAGACAAACCCTTTATTAGTGATTCCCCATTACGAATATCCGGAGGCCATACCCACGTCTGCGAGTGCTATCTCGCGAAGAGGAAACCGTTGAAAAGAGCCGGTTTGATCTACACCCCTGACAGATCCACAGTGATGGGTGGACTAAATAGTTGGCGAAACAAGCCTCGAAAGGGAATTCATCCAGACCATGGATGGCATGGCGTGCATGTATCATGTATCATGTCCTGGATGGATGTATGGCAATGTTCCGGAGACAAGGGATGGAAGCCGGTTCCTCCCCGAGGGGAAAAGGAAATAAAGTTCCGAGGATGATAGGTTTTTGGGCAGGGTGACGGTGCTGGGAAATGGAGGGAAGGGAACGAATGTAACCTTACTCGTTACATGATAATGTGTTGGGAATTTACGAGCTGTTATTAGGGAGGGCAGATTTATTTTGTGTGTTTGGGTTGTGTTCGAGAGGGGGTGATGGATGGTTTGAGATACGAATAAATGTAGGCATGGAAATATGTAACTAGGTACATCTAGCTTATAATGCTTGATGTTAATTGCGGCCAGGTTTTATTGTCTGGGAAAAGAAAGGCATGGTTCCAACGCCTTTTCTCTTCTGAATCTGAAGCAAAGGGACATCAGGTCCTCTGGCCTTTGTCGAGCTATCTAATAATCCCCGCCACTGCAAGGGGCAACAGTCATAGCTTCTGTTGTATTGTTTTAACTTTAGTTACCGGGGTTATTATCATCATAGCTAGATAACCTAGAGGGTGATTCTGCAATTTTGCCAGAGAACCAATGTACCGTACGAATTGCAATATATTCTTTTGTAACTATCGTTTCGCCCCCTGACAAAATTTCCCAAGCACACTTGCGGAAAGAAAAATTAAAAAAAAGGATAATAAATAGATGAGATGGTAAGAAGATAAATAAGTTGCAGGGAACGGATGCTAAAGCAAGAAAGAGCCGCCCTGATATTATATCCCAAAACAGATAATGTTCCAAGTAAGCTGAACAAAAAAAGGGGAAAGAAGAAAAATTGAGTTCCGCCACACGCCGCGCTTGATCCATTCCATCCTAGGAAATAAAAATGGGCAAAAAAAAAATAATAGGGAAAAAGGTCCGGGATCGTGATAATACACCCCTAGAAAGTGCGCTTCCGGGAATGCCGATCCATGTTGGTGCCAAACGTCTCCATCCGTCAAGCATATCGCATGTCTCTCATGAACGACTAATTTCTCGATGGTATAAGGGGTTGTTGTTAAAAGATGTACATGTACAAGTACAGGTTGAAAATTTAATGAAGCTGAAACAAAGGGATCCCCCCCCAAAAAAACGTATGTAGTCAAACGAAAAGGAATTTCTGCACTGCGTTGATAGGGTAATGACGAGGGTAACAAAGACGCATTAGGCCCTCGGTAAATGGTAACTATAAAAGTATATGCATAGGAACGTGAAAGCTTGGGCTTTGGCCATCACTCTAATGCATAGGATTCAAGAACATAGAAAAAGGCCAAGGGGAGCGACATGGCCGATGAAAGAAGGATAGGGTATTGGTGGTGGGGTCAGTCAATGAGCATAATAAAAGTAATATCAAAAGGTTTGTACACGAAGACCGTGGCGGATAAGTTGGTATTTTATTTTTAACTTCTGCTTTTGTAGGTGTTACGACTTTGAATCGGCGTACCAATATGGCCCATTCGAAACGTTCCCACTGCGGGAAAATGTTGATTGGGCAAATGTTGATTGAGGATTCCAGTCTCGACTGTTCGTGCGGCGATGGTTGTGGCTGTGTGTGGCACTTGGGGGTCGAGGTGTTGAGAAACTCAGGGCGGGACTGGTGTATTTTATTTCACGAGTATAACTTTCGGTCTCTTTGCCTCCAGAAAATCGGAGGGTAGACATCGATAGGTCGGAAGGGCTAGGTGGAAGGAGGGGCTCCGGTGATTTGACCACTTGGTTCCGAGACGAGGCGTTGATCATCTCGTAGGAGCGGTTATTACCAACACGGTCTCGGGCATCGACAGAGACAAATTCTCTGCTGCGGCCAAGTTTTCGCTTGAAAAGGTCAATCCAGCCAAGAATCATGGAGTATCGACCAAGGAAGATGAGTGTCCATAAACCGCTCATGGACAAGAGCACCAGGACGGCCATTATGGATGCTTCATTGGGACCTATGCCGCTAGCTTGCGGTGCGCATTTTGTTTTATCCCCTTTGGACAATGCAAGACAGAAAATCCAAGGTTGGGCTTTTGCTATCAATTCCGGAGTCCGCTTAGCACTGCTATCCAAGGATAAGAATATTATGGCAAAGAAAATGACGTTTCCAATAATCGTGAGGACAACGGCGATTCCTCTCCATTGTAACTGGATAACCCTTTTGACGCGGCGGTATGCCTGGCGTGCTGAAACTGTTCGTACGCTCCCCTGGTAGGACGGTATTACGGAGCTATTGTCGGTCGTAGGATTGTTGTCCAGGAGTGACTTGACGTAGACGTGGATACAATAGCCCAGCGTCACAAATTGTATGACGAGCGCTGCGGCAGCAAGACCCATTAACGGGCCCCAAAAGTCTGCCAGGCTATTATCATGGTTAATGTGGCAGATGGAGCCAAATCGGTAGGAAGTGCCTGTTATGATCAGGCCCACGGCCAGCCCAACAGCTGGGATACCCCATCCGAAGACCAGCGTGCTAATGAAGAATTTATTGCCAGTGACGACATCCCAACAAATTTGGAGGTGTAGCGATAGGGCGCGACAGAAACCTATGGTAATGATTAGCACAATATTTAAACTGATAAGGGTAATGACTGAAGACATACTCCACATAACAACGGCCCAGCCACCAAATATGATAAATGCGCCAGAAAATGCGCACGCCACGTCCGACTTCATATCATGTGGGGTAATTGGGTCAAAGCATTCGTTCGGCTTAGCAGCCAAAGGAACAATGAAGGAGAACTACTCGATTCCACATTAGTTTATCGAGCGACGGCGAGTTTAAACAACCACTGTGGGCGACGCGCACCTCCATAAATACAATCCCAAGGGCTAAGCACACGCTCAGATAGTGTCGATGTGTCCATTTAACGGGTAGAACCGCAAAACTGAGCAGTAGTAAACAGTTTAAAGAGAATATCGCAACAGCAATCCAATTGGCAACTATGGTTTTATCCATGAACCCTTCAAGAGTATCAGCATAAGCCGGGCTCGGTAAAGGCGGGAAGGGAGGAGTAGGTCACTACCTTCAGGATATCTCCAGTCCGCCTGCGGGCATGGAAGGCAGCAACTGACGTTCGTGCCGCCGAGCGGGATCTCGTCGCAATATCGGCCAGGTACAACTGCGACAGGTTAGTTTCTGGGTAAAGGGACAAATTTATACTGAATTCTACAGCAGGTAGAACAACAGGAGAAGTAACTCACATCCACCGGAGGATGGGAAGAGGTCTTCCTGTAAGAATGGCGATGGGCATAGCCCCCTGCCCTTCGATGATGAAAGGACCATTTCCGCAGCCGTGTCTGATCGCTGTTCCCTTGGGTTTAGATATCCCCCAAGGACGTATGGAATGTCATATCCTTCTTGGGCGCATTAGAGGTAGCCGCGGTGTGGTGTCAGTGATCGGTATTCCAGCCCTATTCTCAACCTTTGCGCCTAAGGTAATGGTCCTTGAAAAAATTCGAGAGTGAAGGAGGGGTAGTCAATAGATATGAAGAGGCTGGATGAAAAGTATCCACATACAAAGAAGGATTCTGAAAGGATGTATGTAGAAATACTTCATATGAGGAAAGGAAGTAAAAAGAGAACGGGGCTCTAAACGAAAGAAAGGAAAGCCATCTAGGTTTCAAAAACCAGACCCAACGGGGACATGTCAAGAGTAATAAGAATTCCGGAGCCAGGGAACATCGAACGCCAATTGGCAGACGGGGTTCGCCAAATGTAATATTAATGGGCCTTTCCCTTTGAGGTCTCCAACCATGCGCAGCCGCTAACGAGCAGGAAGAATATACAACGAGAGACCTATGGTTACTCTCTGGCGGGGACCCAGAGGACGCCGCTGGTAACGAGTGGTGGGTTTGGGGGGATGAGAGAGTGGGACAGATTCTCCGGCCTCCCACCCTGCGATGTGGAGGGACCAGCACCATGATGGAAAAGTTCCACTGGACACAGAGTCTCGCCTATGAGAATCGAAGACAGCCATCCTCTCCAAACTTCCCTGTCGGCAACATGCGAGGCACCCCTGCCCCCAGGCACGACAGACAAATCCAGATGGCCGCACGGTCTCTGGTGGTTCTGCACACGTTTATTTGTCGGCCATAAGCTCCCGAGGTGCCTGGAAATGAACGGGTAAGCTGACGGAAGTCTATTGACTGGCCGCGAGGAGGCACGCCAAGGGGGCAGTGTGTGGTCTATGGTTGGTCTGTTTCGTTCCTTGCGTCCAACTCGCAGAGATGTCGCAAGAGGATTATTAGGGCCTGTTCAGTGCAAATAACGGTTTTTTCCTCCAGAGTGGAGTGTAATCTCATACATACCCCATTTAGTGCTTGTCTAGTGCTTCATTAGTGCTTGAGAAGTGGAGAATTTCTTTGGTGAGCAGGAAAAAACTGTCCAAAGAGACTGTTATTTGTGGTTATTGAATTTTTCCACTAACCTTTCCTATATAGGTAAAAATTCTCCACTTTCTACCCTACTAAACCTTAAGAGTGTTCTTTCTTGTTCTTCTCTAAAATAAATTACTAATAACTATTTTCTTACTGAACACTCATCCATTTTCATCATTAATAGTGGGGCAAAATCATTCTTTTGAGCCCTAGCGCGCGTTTTCTGTTCTCTGAGAACAGAAAACAACGAAAAATGGCCTTGCACTGAACAGGCCCTTTATGCGTAGTTTTGTGCGCGTTGTTGAAGAGGCGGCGATCCCGAAGTCCTGCGTAGTGGCGGCAGTGAAGAAAACTGTTTAAGAGCCAAGCGATCCAAGGAAGGATTCCAAGGTTCCAGACGACAGCCCAGCATGAACCAGCCCGGGATACGCCCGAACCCCCCCCCCAAATCCTCCCAGGGGGCTGGTGGCTGAGGACGGAGTAGGCCTCAGGAGGGACTCGGCCAAGCAAGGGAGAGGCACGCCCTGGACATTCAGCGACAGACAATACGCTGCGTCTGGAGTCCCCCGGCAATGACATGCAGTCTCGCGGGGAATGGCAGCGAGGATGCCCCTTGTTCGCAGCACAATACACGCCGTCCAGGGGAGCCCTGCTTGGGGCTACTGTTTGGCGAGTTGTAACGTTGAAGCGATCGCTGGAGGGGCAGATGGAGCAGCGGGCACATGGAGCATGGATCGAGGCCTTTTTCCCTCGCAAGGCCAGAGTTCGTGCCAGCCTCTTTCTTTTCTTTTTCCCATTCCCAGTGGCGGTGGGGCAGCAATGGGAGCGAGGGGAAACGCAGGTTAACTAGCTGCGGCGAAGTCAGGGTGAACTTTGAAGATGAAGATACATGGGCACACCGCAGCCAATCTACGCGTAACAGCAGCCCACACGCTTTCGCCTGAATCCGACATCCCAGGGCTCCTCGCCGCGGTGGTTGATTTCCATTCGGGCTCCTCATACATCATTACTGCTTCATAGCTCTCTGTGGGACAAGCCCACCGCCTCTTGTCCTTCCTGTGTGGCCTGTATAGTTCAAATCGGGCAAACAACGGTTGCAAAAGTGGACATGCTAGTTACCTTTCAGCTACGATATCGGGGAGATAAATAACTCCAGCTGAATCTAGGGCCGTTTTGGATTGCCATTACCGGATGCTGGGGGGTATCTAGTTTTTGCCACGGCTAGGCGCCAATTACTGGTGAATATTCTCCATCCCGCTGCTTACTGGCCCTGGTTTGACTTGGAGCAGGAGAATATCTATCAATCAGAGACTGGGCCACCGAGGATATAACATCCAACCCAATCCCACTCCTGTCAGCCGCGGAACAACGGCTTCCCCGCCTCCCACTCGAGGGTTTGGGGATAGCATCGACTAAATCACGCGACGACATGGGGAGACATCGAATAGCAACGGTGCTTCAAAAAATTATTTTAGTCCTGTTCGTCAAGCGGGGAAACTCCCGCTATCTCATCAAGGATTTTGGAAATCAAGAAACAGGGACCTGGAGAAATGGAACCACATGCTAATCAACATGAAATCAGAAGCCGGAATATCATCTCCAACGGCCGAGCGACGGCAGCCCGCCATCCTGCTAAATTCTTAGTCTGAGCCCTAACTGGTAACTAAGTGACCAATTCACGACGCCAATTCCTGCAAGGTATTCTTCCGCCATCTGAACGAAACAAGCCAGGGAACAGGTCACCTTATCTCCGTATCTCAATCTCATTCTTATCAGTTGATATGGCGTTCAGAGTACTCTTCGAGTTCCCCTTACCATCGCTCAAGGTGTCACCGCACCAGAGGCAAGCCTTTAGAGGGTTCTGATCTGATGTTTCCCCTTCAGGAAAAGGTTAGAGCTTGAGAGGATGGATGGGTGTAGACAGCTCTCAACTTGATATCCCATGCTTTCGGGAACGAAAGCCGCGAGTGGGACTAAATACCCCTCACATCATACATCGATTTTACTCTTTCTCTCCCATCGGCGGATATTTGGGAATGGGAATAGATCTTCCCCATACCCCCATACCCCAGAGTTCCGACCAGATCGATCGCGATTTGCATGTGTTCGAGTTGGTCAAAGTTTTTCTCTTCCGAAACCCCCTCCTTTCGGTTGCAGGTGACCGAGGAATTGTGATCCTTTCCCCAGATCAATAGTAGCAGTATCATTATGATCGAGGCTTCAATTTGGTGCACCCCCAGTTTTTCCCGTTGTAATGGTAGAAATATGGAGATTTGGGAGTGTCTATCCACAAATATCGGATCCGGCACAGGCGCCGTTTTTTCCCGGCAACCAGACAACGAGAAAGCCTTTATTTAGAACAGATAGCTCGATGACGACGGTGGGGATCGAGAAAGTTGAAGCAGATGAACAACCCCCCCCCCCACCCCTCTATCACTGTTGACAGCAACTTGACACCCTCACGTAGCGGGTATGTCCCTCCTCTTCCCCAAGCGAATCTACTTTAAAGATTCAGCGAGCGGGCCCGGAAAGATATAAGACGATTTCAATTCGATACAATATACCGATGAATTAGCCTTGAACTTAAAACAATATCGTGAGTAAAATATCCGCGTATGGGCGTGTAACTAACAATAAAATAATAAAAAGCGCTTTTATTTGCGATACCCCGCCAGCCCGCGGTCGGTCTGCGGTATAATTACTAACAACTCCCTATGGGCCTACGGCTGACCATATTGTTTCAAAGTTTGTACGTGTACGCGGAGCTGGTAATAAGCCAGAGTTACTAGCTTACTATCATCCTATCTCGGAGTTTCTCCGTAGGCCTGGTTCACTTGGGTGATCAGTGTTATTATAGGGCAGTAGCCATTATAAATCATGGAATGAAACAAGGGGAATAGAATAGTCCCCGACAAATATGTTTGGGTTTTCGTATAAGTCAAGGGCTTTTAGCTATGAGCTGACATATGTCACAACATATGGGCATTCCAACCAGAGACTTTTCTCCGCTTGGGTCTCATTGAAAGAGTCATGACATTATTATCTGCGATCCTCGATATGGAGAAGTACCATGATTCATGCCTAACCTCCGCTACGATTCAGAACACACTTGCCCAAAGACGAGATAGAAAAAAGAACCAAGCGAGTTTCATGTTGATAGTTATTTCGACTTCCCGATATTAACAGCAAAGGAAAATCAGAATACTCTGTTCAGGAACACAAATGACCTCATACAGGCAAAAGAATGGCCTGGTGAGCACTATTTTTGACAGACGCATGAAATAGATGAGAAGCCTTGCAGGCCCATGGGTCATGGGCATTGGTCCTGCTGTAGCACCTTTTTTGCTTCTTTCACAGCAATTGGGACCACTACCATGAGGGGAACCTGCACACACAGCCCTTTTGTCGAGATTCAGATCCTCTCTCACGCAGCGCCTGGGAATCGATTTCAGGAGATCGCGGAATCTATAAAGTTACATATGGTTCCTGGCGGCCAGGATTCCGACACTGGACAGGAGTCCAGGACTGCTGGAATCCCCAACCGTTTTACGGCTGAGGTTCCCCTTGCCGAATATAGGGTTCAACCCGAATATAGGCCTGGGCCAAACGGATACACAGCCTATATAAATCCCGACCCTTAGAACTGGACGGTAAGCTGGCTGCGGTTCCGCGGTGCTCTGGTACCAAGGCAGTCATTTAACTGCGCATCCAAGGATAGCAGCCCATCAGCCCGTTCCCCTGACCTGGTTTGACAAAACCATACGTACCCTTATGGAAGGGTGGATGTACCGGGCGGGTTTCTGCAAGGTGTGCCTCGAGGATCCTCAGCGCCAAAGCGGCAAAGCAATATTGCAGCTGAGCAATGTGGGTTTGAACAGTCCATACAAGAGATGTAGGTACCATGGCATTCTGGATCCGGCAACGGCAATGGTGTAAAATCTCCAGCAGCGAGTCTTGAGTCACAGAAACAATCGTAAATTAACGGCCTAGTTATCAGCCGAATGTGTTAGAATGGGGCTTCATTCCCACCCCTCATTCGATAGTCCCTATAGACTCGTTATTGCCTCGCGATATAGCAGAGGATTATCATCGGCGGTATAAATGACCCGGTTAGGGAGTGAAGAAGTGTATCTTTTATTATGAAGGGCCATGATAGTCAATGTAATTCGCCACCCATCGCTCTCGTTGGCGCTGTGTAGAAATTGAATCACCATAGCATGGTTGGGGAATACGCGAGCTCTCTCATAGGCACATTCGCTAACCAACATCACACCCAATCAACGACAACCGTTCATGATCGACGTTGATGAAGCTTCGAATTGGTTCCCGGAGTTTTTTCTGCTCGATGCACTGACACAGACCCTAAACTGGCGCCAGGAACAAGACAACCAGTGAGGAAAGTTAACGGGGCAGAGAGGCGGATTTCGTATCTGGAGCTCAATCCCAAGGCAGACGATCAGTCAACCACTCAGAGGGCATTCCAGGGGCTCTGCGCCGCATTTTCGGCTGGGCCGGCCCTACAGGACAAGCAGCTTGTTCTAACGGGGCGGGATACACTTGGTGGAGGCGAGAAAACTGTGAGTCAACTGTCGGCAAATGGCTATTTCTGCTATTGACAGGCTTCAAAGCTTTTAATCTGCCCCAGCGCTGTTCTTTGCCAACCCATTCGTGCTTCCTCTGTGGCCCATGGGGACCCGGGCTATGTCAAGAATTCTCAACGGCGCGGACATGGCCAGCTGAAGAACAAAATGCGGGGCACCAGTCAACCATATTGACCATTCCACCTACGTAATTTGGATATCTCGGTGGACAGCGTGATGATGATAAACAGTGTCATTATCAGGTGACATTAAACTAGAGGTTGGCAGTCAACCTCCATTTTTGTGTCAATATACCAATCTTTTGCTTGATCTACCAAAGCGCGATGGAAGCGATTGTTCGCCTTGTCTTCTGTTTTTCCTGAGACTTCATCGTCTGTCCTGGCCCTATGGCCCTAAGCTGGGTAGGCGGGAAACCGAAGGATTTTCAGGGGACGCCTTCACCTTCATTACACCATGATCTCATTCCCCTATTGGCGGAGGAGGTCTTGTGAGCTTGAGAAGCAATGCCTGTACACACCTTCCCGCCTATTGAACACAACCGTACAAGAGCTGATCCAACCGGACAGTTTATACGTACTGCTCCTCTCGCGTAACAACGCCAGAAGCTCGAAGAGCCTGAAGTATCAAGCCCTCATAGGCAAAAAGCAAATATCCTCGATACATCGCGTATCTGAGGACGAGATCTCGAAACCTATCCCAGGGAGATCTCACGGGATTAATCCCCATTTGGCAGAAGACCTGTGTCTTAATCAACAACCTACGTTGACAGTAGGAAGTTAAGAAACATACCTTATGCCCATCTGGATACCGACTCCCCCGGCATATGCGGGCTATATGCCATCACACTCGAACTGAACTCTGCTACACCAGGAAGCACAGAGGCTAAAGGTCATGGGATCAGGATATCTACCTACCGGGCTGGATCCTTTAGGAAATTGGGAAATTGCTTCTGCCTCCTTTCGGCATGCCCTCTTGTCTACGCTCTGGGGTAGGGTGGAACTTATGAAAAGCTTATATTGAAATTGAATTTCCCTATTTCGGAGAGTATACACTGGCCAAGATTGCGCTTTGGGTATGGCAGCGGCATAAAAAGGGGGTGCACAGTGTTCCCCTACACGCTATTACATATATGTGTGCATACCAAAAGGGATGGATGCGTCTTTACCCCTGAGTTTTCTCGTGGTGCAGTAATGCACAGGCCACTGCGTCTTTTGGGTTCTTCAACCCCCGTCCTGGCACCGGCGGCTAATTGAATGAATCCATGTGGTGGGTGGATGACGGATCGGAACTACCATGGGCATACATACGGCTGGTTGCACCTGTCAGTTCGAGAAAATGGGAGGTAGAGCTGGTTGGACATGCCCACCCAGGTATATACATGGACTGATGTATATCCGTGTCTAGGGATGTACATTACTCCAAGAAGAAAAAGGTGGTGTGCTAAGACCGATGAAAGCCTGGGGGTGTTGGGTTTAATCTAAATGAAAACCTAGATATGGATACCCTTGTCTCTCGCGTTACTCGCAGTAGGGCCCGTATATTGTATAATATGAGGCACAGCAACAGCGTTGGTTATAGAGAGGTATTGGGTTATTCAGGAGTATTCAGCCACATTGTTTGAAGCAGATCATACCTAGCTGTGCCGGACGAATATGACTTTGGCCATCGAATGGTTTTGGCATTGCGGGAGACCGGGGGCTTCAACAATGATGCGACGGAACTGTTAGACATTGCTTCAATGAGGCGCGGGGAGGCTTTGGGTTTAACCCCCAGGTCTCAAGATCGAATTAGGGCCCGTCGAATTCGAAGATAGACGAACGTACCCACGCAACCCGGATGTGGATGGATACATTCCACGCCCTCACAATAATCCCCTCCTTCATGACAATAGCAATATACCCACCTCCTTTGGTAGATGTAGATGCGTCTACGCTGCCCGCTTCATCCCACACCCACGAGCTTATCTTTTACACACCTACCCGGGGGAGAGCTCGGACTGGCACGCACACCACTCTATTTTTTACAAGCAAACGCGCAGGCAGCAGGTAGTCCGTGCTACAAACATGGCGGCATCTCGGCATAGTCGTCTGCGCACTGGCCATCGGCAAGCCGCAGGACATTGCGCCCAGATCCGATACCAGGAGGCAAGATGGATATTCGGCTGTGGAACGTCATACAGTATATGCAAATGGTGGCTGGGAAAGGGAGTGTGTGAGGGTTGTAGGGATCTGCTGGCAGATTTAAAGAGGAGTCGATGATCTTGTGTGGGATCGATGGAGGGTGGTTGAAGGGTAATGAGTAGGTAGGGGGGGGGGGGGGGGGGGGGGATGCTTTTGATCCGTGTGGGAGGTGAGTGACAGCGCACGGTGGTGGGAGGGGGCAGTGTAGGTAAACGAAAATCAAGTGAGGATCACAAAGCACGAGTGCTCCCCTTCTCTCTTTCGAATATAGATCTTGGATTGGGCATCGATAACCATTTATGAGGTGTGGATGGGCGGTGTGGATGCGGGCAGGGTGTTGCTCAGACTAAGATGAGCAAGCGGCTTTAAATTGGCACTCAGCATTAGATCTCTGCAAGCTTTTATTAACTTGGATTGAATTTGGTAATTGGAAGTGCCCTTTTTCATGCATTTAAAATGCAACCGCTGGGCCTCGTGTTGCATGTAGCTACCCGCCATCTTTTTTTTGATCTGAGGTCATGAGCTTAGCTTGAGCTAGGACTTAGATCTTTGTGCTATCCTGGTGTGCGACTGTGGTGGGAGATTCGTTTAGAATCATATGCTTTTCCCCGCGGTTGGTCGCGCGTATGGAATTGGGCAGAAAGTGGCCTGTCCATTTGTGATGGGGGGGAAGGGCGCGATGTAGTACTTGAGAATCGTTTAGATGAGAGGGGGCAGTTGTATCATTTGGAAAATGAGCCACGATATATTGACAAGATCGGAATTTAAAGATGTAAAAGGAGAGATTGTTTTTGGGAGGATTTGAGAGGAACCGAAAAGTAACACGAAAAGGGTATCAATCTAATAATATCTAAGTTCTGGCTATTGCTCCTTGGAAATATATGGACGGTCCCATGTCCCAAAGCAGGCACATGCATCTCGCTCAGGTGTATAAAAAAACCCCACATTCTCCAGTGTAATACGCAGCAACGAGGTAAGCCAATTCATCGGAAACATCGCAATTGTAGGGCACAATCAAGCCCAAGACATTCATACGACGTCGAAGTCAGAAATGTAAACGCATCATACACAAGTCCTTTTCAAAGCAAAGGACCGAGAGCCGGCTAATCCATATCGCTGAAATATAAAGGCCTAAGGGTCACAGCAAAGTTAGCCGATGTCCAAAAACATGTGCACGCAATGTGCACCAAACTTTGACAAATGTGACAATGCAGATGTGGTTGCGGATCAGAAGTCCATTTAGATCATCGAGATAAAACCCGAGGGCTCTATCTCTGACATAAGAGGTACCAGAAAATAATGTATATGTGGTGTATATCATCATTGGCAAGGGCAAGAGGCTGTGAAGAACAAGCAGGGAACAAAGGAGCAAGAACATACCTATTTAGTGGTGCAGGTTCTCCAGGTGCCTGCAATTCATTCCTAGGTAGAGCTGGTGGAAAAGCTGAGACAGCTCTGAGCTAATGTCGAGTTGGCTTTTCTATCTGAGGTCGAAGGATGGAAAATTCAAGAATTGCAGAGGACGAAAAAAAATTAAATACTGTTGGTCGCTTGCTAAATGCGCTAAACCCTTTTGGTATATGTTCTGATCACGTGCCGATAAGTCTTATCTAACTTATGTCAAGAATGCTAGGGCCCCCCGGCCAAGAACCCTAAGACAACTTCCGCTCGGTTTCCAAACCTAAGGCGTCATGGCGGCCGAATGGGAGCAAAGAACCGCAATCACGTTGCTGGGTTGGAAAATTCGGGATGTCATCGCAGAGCGCTAATTCGCGGTGGGGATTTTAGATATTCCCGCTCCAGAATCGGACGGCATCAAGTTATGACAGATTTCGTGATCTGCGAACTTCGAGATTTGCGTGCTGCGTGAGCTGAGCGCATTCATAAAGCCTGAGTTTCCCGTTTGGAAGCTGTTTCTCTAAGCAGTTTGCAATCATTCTCATCAGAACAAGCAGCCCTACAACTCCCATCACCATCATGCCTCTAGGGGCACTTTTTCGTGGCCTACGGCTGTATGATCGCGACGCCCGTGCACCTTATGAGGCGAATAATGAAAAGCTCACTCGTCGATTTCTCGATGTGATTCAGAGGAACTGGCACTTAGGGTTTACGGCCTTTGGTGGTCCGCCAGTGCATTTCAGGATTTTCTATCAGAAGTTTGTTGAGGGTCAAGGGGGGAAGACGCCATGGATAGATGAGCAAACGGTAAGAGATATAGCCCTTCTCACAATACTCCCAGGAGTGTGGAGAGCTGAGCGCGAAACTGATCCCTTATCCCAGTATCAAGAACTTTTCGCAGTATGCCAGGCATTACCTGGCCCGGCAAGCACGAAGATGGGATTTTGTATAGCGTTGATCCACGCTGGATTTTTACCGGCGCTGCTCGTGTTCATGATGTGGAGGTCAGTGACAGAGAATCACAGTAATGTACGTCCTGTTCCGTCTTCGACTTCCGCTAATTAGACTGGTTATGTAGTCTTCCTGGTGCAATCGGAATGTACGGACTGTCCTTGGGTGTGCAAAGGATTGATGACGTGCTCCCTGATATCGTATACGCATTTCTCTCTGGGTTAAATGCCTCCACCGTAGGAATCATCGCCCTTGCGGCAGTTCAGGTGAGCCTATCCCATGTGTTTGCGACTGACAGCGTCGACTGATGACCATAGTTGGCGGAAAAAGCTATCAAGGACCCGTTAACCAGGATCCTTGTCATCATGGGCGGATGTGCTGGCCTGTGTTATAATGCGCTCTGGTATTTCCCGATACTTATAGTGATTGGGGGAGCTTGCACTGCGACTTGGGATCTCTTCGGCCGCCAGAAAGTCGCCAAAATTAAATTAAAGCTTCGTCGCAGGAATTCGGATCCCCAGCGAGAAGTTGAAGAGAGCATTACACAGCCAACCCCGCTACAGGAGCAGCCAAGGTCCACCGGTAATGTGCAGAAACGGTCCGTTCCTGCTAGTGCCGCCAATTCATCCAACATTCCCGCAGATGATAGCGCCGATGGCGAAGATGAAGTACGCAGAGCGGCAAGTGTAGATACCCGTTCCCATCGAATCCCTGCCAAATGGGGGCTTGTGATCATAGCTGGATTTTTTGGTGAGGAATTCCATTATTAATTCCCCTTTCATACCTGCTTAGTCGGCTCACCATTCCGTAGCTTCATTTATCGCCATTATCGTTGCGAGGGGAGTTTTAGACTCTCCACCGCTAGAATTGGATGTGTTTGCGAGCATGTATCTCGCAGGCACTGTTATCTTCGGTGGTGGGCCGGTTGTGATCCCGCTCCTGCGCGAATACGTTGTGGTGCCCGGATGGGTTTCTCCCCGTGATTTCCTGATTGGCCTGGCCATTATCCAAGCATTCCCAGGACCCAACTTTAACTTTGCGGTTTATCTAGGCGCATTGGCATTGGCACCGTCTAAGAATCCGACCATCCTAGGGGCATTTCTGGGTTTCTTGGGTATCTTCTTCCCTGGGCTCACGTTGGCAGTGGGCTTTCAGAGTATTTGGCGGAGTATCCGAACCATCCCCTTCACTGCCAGTGTTCTGAGGGGTATCAACGCTACAGCGGTCGGATTGGTTTTTACAGCTGTATATCGACTCTGGGAAATTGGATATTTAAGTGCTGATTCCATTTCTGGGCAAAGTTTGGGAAAGGAGCCGTTTTGGCTGGTTGTGGCAGCACTTACATACGCCGAAAATGCCTGGTTTAAAGTGCCGCCTGCAGTTGCTATCATCCTAGGTGGTTTGCTAGGCTTGTGTTGGTATGGGGCAGTGGGCCGATAATGGAGAGTAACTTCAAAGCACGTTACGGGAGTGTTTCGGATGGTTTTTGTCATGGAATTAGGGTATTGCTCGGTAGCTGTTAGGCACCACCAGGTCCACCACATTTCCACGTGGGAAATATCTAATATGCAACAGTTGAAGAGGAATAATCTTTGATTTTTGAGTATTCTTTTGTTGAAAAATGCCTTCCCCCTTAACTCATCAAGGGGTGCATCAAAAGGTTCCAATAAACTTTGATATCACGTGAGACTGTTGTCCGCGCTAAACCAAAACTATCCAACTCAAAAATTAAGCGAGCTGGGGTCACCTGATCCACACTCCACCCAACATCACCATCACCACATGAACTTTTTTTGATCTCTCGACCGATCCGCCAACAACCATCCCCGCCGTCGACAAAAAACCCCGTCCCCTCGACACCACTTCAACTATTCAAAATGGGCCGCCTCCACAGCAAGGGAAAGGGTATCTCCTCCTCCGCGATCCCTTATTCGCGCAACCCCCCCTCCTGGTTGAAGACCACCCCCGATCAGGTCGTTGACCAGATCTGCAAATTGGCCAAGAAGGGTGCTACTCCCTCCCAGATCGGTGTCGTCCTCCGGGATAGCCATGGAATTGCCCAGGTCAAGGTTGTCACTGGTACGCAGAATCCCTCCTTTAGTTTTTTTGCAGAGAAGTCGGAGGTTTTGTTAACAATTGCCGAACTATAGGTAACAAGATCCTCCGGATCCTCAAGTCGGAAGGTACGAAACCATATATGGTCACAACTCCACAGATGGCAATGGGATGAAGGGAATGGATGGAATGGAACAACAGCAGTCAAATGGATCTGAGGGATTGATGTGGTCTTCCGATTTTCCATGCGATTGATACTGTTCCATTTTGGATCAAATCTTCATACCCACCATCGCCATTGACTGTTATGTCAATCAGCACTGCCTCTGCTTGGTCATACAATAGACTGACAGAGAGATTTTCAACATGAACAGGCCTCGCTCCCGAAATCCCTGAGGACCTCTACATGTTGATCAAGAAGGTAATTACAAACAAACAAAAACCCTTGCTTTATCAATATTTAAATTACTTCCCCCTGGACCCCATTCGCTAACCAAAAACCACCAGGCCGTCGCCGTCCGCAAGCACCTTGAGCGCAACCGCAAGGACAAGGACAGCAAGTTCCGTCTCATTCTCATCGAGTCCCGTATCCACCGTCTGTCGAGATACTACAAGTCCGTCGGTGTCCTCCCCCCCACCTGGAGATACGAGAGCGCCACTGCCAGCACCCTCGTCGCATAAGCGAATCCAATCAATCAACCAAAAAAACAAAAAACGATGACCTTGATCATGGTGTTTCGGGAAAGCAAGGGGTTAGGTTTTTTCTCGGCTGGATTCACCACCGGCAAGGGAATGGATGGGTTTGTTCGGCAAATTTAGCTAGTCATGAGAGAGAAAAAAGCCAATGTATTCAAACGAGGTGACCCGTTCAGAAATGGATAGGTGCTTTGATATATTCTGAGCTTTATTTCCCCCTCTTTGCTGCATTCCTGCTTCTCCAGCTAGCATGTATCTACTCCAAGAGCAGACTCGAAATATATTGATACAATTTCAAGTTACACCCTTTCCTACCCCCCGACAACGTTGACAGTATAATAATCATATAACCATGTCATCCTAGTAGCCCCCTTTACTGTTGGGCAAGAATCGTCACTTACTATGAAGTCAAGAATATCACTTCGTTGTATTGGTATATAACGCCGTAAATAAAGGAGTCATTAATCATTGATCAAACCAAAATTGCATATAATTGTCAGCCTCACCATCCCCTATTTCCCAACAACCTCATACCTCACCTCCCGTGCAACAGCATTACATAGCTCAACCCTAACCCCGGCCCCCGTAAGCACATGAATCCACAACCTCTGCGTATCACTCAGCCGGTCGTTCTCCGACTTGACCTCCGCAAACATAACCTCCCCCTTCTCCACACTCCACAGAAACAAATCCGGAATCCCACCACCCCTCTGCTGATACTCCTGCGCCATGACCTTACAGACGGCCGCCAGCGCCTCGCCGCGGAAACATTGGACGATTTCAACTAGATCATCTAGTTCGAATGACCAGTCAATGCCGATGGCGCAAGTTTCCTTTTCTGCTTCGCGCTCGTGGACGGAGCGGATGAGCCGTTCGGCTTCGCCGTTGGCGATTTCGGCGAGGCGGTGGTTTATTTCTGATGCACGGGAGGGGTAGAAGGAGTCTGTGTGAAGGTCTAATGGGCAGGTTTGGTAGGGAGTCTGGAAGACGTTGGGGACATAGGTGAAGAGAATGTCATAGAAGAGGTAGCCGAACTATATTCGGATATAGTTAGATGTGAACGATCGTTAAAGTCATTTTGGCCCGGTTGGCCTTTTAAGAAGAATCTTTTTGGACGCAGGTATTACTTACTAGAGTTCGCACAATCCCACTCTCTGAATGGTAGCCTTTCCACCCATTGTCTCTATACCAGCTCAAACACATACTTTCAACTCTGCACTCCCCTCCTCCTTCCCTTTCGTCTACCCAAACTGTAGGTCTACCTCTTCGCCCGACAGAATTCGAATTGTTATTGTCTTTGGAACCTGGGTTAACGGGCAATTCTTTTTCGATACGGATGCCTTCCACAGTCCGCTCTTCGGGTTTAATCAACATAACGTGTCCAAAATCGTGCTGGTCGCGCTTCGCGAATCTTAACGATTTTTCCAGTTTCGTTATTCGTTTTTGCAAGTCATAGTGGTAGATCAAATGACAATCAGGGTCCTCAAGGCCCTCTTCGCATGTTCGAAGTGCCTTACGTTTCCACTCCCGCTTCTGTGCTTCTTCGGAGCGGTCATCGGACGGCATCAAAGACCACATATAGTGTTCTTCGAGGAGAGCTTTGCGTTGGTACCATGCTCCACGGCGAGCAGTATGGAACAAATGTTGGTCAAGCAACTCGGTTAAAAGGTCATGCTCTCGTTTATGTTCCTTGAAGCGAGCAAGGGCAGATAACCCTTTGTGGATGATGCGGGTATACACCCAAGCAGGGGAAAAACGACGGAGATATGCGCCTTCTCCTGTCTCGTATATGCGTTCTTCTTTGCGTTGTTCCTCCGCAAGAAGAGCCTTCCACCTGTCATAGACGCTCTCAGATAATGACTTGATAAGCTGGAGTTTTTCTATGATAGTTAAACCTGTGGATTCCAAGGTATTATCGATATCATACTGTACCCTTAGGGCAGCCTCGAATTCCAGCAATGCGGATCTCGAAGAGAAGACAGCATTGGAGCGGGAGACTATGTAACTCGGGTAGTTCCTGCGTGATATCTTGGCCAGAATGATGGTCGTTAGGGACTTCTCTGTCCATTCGGTAGATCGATAAAATACTAGATGCACCCGCTCAAAGAGTTTTAGAGGTGCGGATGCAAGTCTAATGCAATCTCCGGTATGGTTCAAAATTTTCTGGATGAAATACTGATCGCGACCAGAGCCACTTTTTGAAGGACCATTCCCTTGGGATATGCCTAGGTCGTCATCTCCTTTAGGCTCCATTTTTGGTTGAGGAATCCAGTCAAGACCGGCCTGAGTACTACTGGACTCCCGCAATGCTCTTAAGAGCTCTTTTTTGTTTTTACCCTGGACTTTTGCTTCCTTTGCCAGGGATTTTAGCTCTTCTAGCATGAGTAAGGAAGATGCTTCCTCGAGTGTGGATATCTCTTCCAGTCCTTCTGCAAATCGGAAGCTTTCACACAAGGTAATGTTTCCAGTAAGTTCCAGTCCAGCTGGTATTGAAGACTCGTGACACACCGGTGGTGGAAGGTTCCTCTTCAATCGAAGATCGTTGACAGCGGCAGGTAGATCTGCGATGTCTTGGTAATAGCCAAGTCGGTTGACACGGTGCCACGCCGAAGTTTTGCGTAGAAACAACCGAACATACCTATTCATATGTCATTATATTAGCAACTATCAAATCCTGCGATTCATATCGAGCAGGCGGCATACAGATATTGCGATTCGTAGCATAGTCCTCTCCATTGGTTGAAAACCTCCATTTCTGTCTCGTCGAACAGATGGGCTTCATCTTCCAGCACGTTTTCCAATGCTAAGTTGAACGCATCAACGTATATGGAGCTTTTACCCTTTACCCATTTTCGTTCGCCATAGCGCTGCTGAAGATTTGAGGTATGTGCCTCACTCTCTAATTCCTGGGCTTTTGAAGCTTCGTATTGTTCGATCGCTTCTTTGTCCGTTTTCACAGGGGGGAGTGAGTCTTCCAGCTCTGTCTGGGTGCTTGAAATCAGCGCTTCCGTCCCGTTCCCGATTTCAAGCTGCTCCTCATTATCCTCGCCGCCGTTTGGGGTAGCCGCACGAGGACTTTTCTCCGGCTGTGAGGCGGGTGATCCAGATCCAGATTTAGTAAAGAAACTTCCAATGCTTCCCTCCGCCTTCAACCTCTTCGGGGGCGGGTCGATATTATCGAGCATATTCGTACCCGGGAGGAGGGTCTGATTCTTGGGATGAATCGAGGATATATATATTTGGGGCTATTGAACATCGAGGCAGACGATACTCCAAAAAATGTTCTCCAAAGGATATAATTATATGACTCCACCGCGCATAAACGAGAGACTATAAGTTTTCCTCCACACTCAAATCGGGGATGGTTTATCTGCTGCTGCTGGATGTCGTCTTAGGCAAACGCGACTCCTGAAACGAAGCGTGAAAAAACACGACACGTCGTCATGTGACCTTGCAATTGTTTGCCTTGTTTGCATCGGAGCTTAACCTCGTCCTCCCCCAGAGGAGAGAGAAGGATAACTGCGACAAGCACTCTACAATACCAGAAATGGGATATAAATACATTCTTTGATATGGCTGAAACCCCGAACGACCCGTCTCCGTTCGCCGTGAAGTCTGAACCTCCTCCATTGCATGCTTCGCTGGACAACGAGGCTCGGTCGTCCCACTCCACTCCACAGCTTGGCGCAGAATCTCAGCGCCCCGAGCCTCCAGCCATGAGGAACGTTAGTACGGTATGTAAACAGATAAGAAAACGACAGAAGGAAATAGCACATCAAAGACACTCTTTATTTCCCCAATTTCATTCATGCGCGCGTCAATTCCTCCAATCTATTCAAGTTCTCTTTCCGCGTCCCACATCAAAGGTCCTCCAACCGCATGAAAGCTAATACATTCTCCACCCAATACTATCGGAGACACAAAAATATAGCCATCCCAACAGCTCCCTGAAGCTGATCAGCCTTCCTACCAATATACTACCAACCTTCCCACCCCCGCCACTCCCGCCGCCGCAGCCCCCGTCACATCCTCCTCCCAAGACCGCACCCTCCCGACAGACCAGCCGCGCCCGCGAGACGTCACCATGCGCTCCGTACCCAATATCGACGAAAAGCCCGACATTGCAATGGGCGGAGCGGGACTGAGCCAGCAAGCACAAGCGCAAGTTCAAGTTCCTGTCTCTTCTGCTGCCACCACCGCCACCAACAATAACAATGCTTCCACCCCAATCCCACAAGTACGAGCTGGAGGCGCGCCGGCGCGGATATACATGAACGAGAAAATCGTGCCATATTTATTGGAAGGGATGAAGACTCTTGCGAAGGACCAGTAAGAAACTCCCCCCCACCCTCTAAATTCCCCCGCACCACGCCGTTTTCGCACTCTTCTTGTTCTCAAAACCTCTCTCTGTATATTTTCTCTATATCTCCGTCAACAACAAACTAACACGAGGCCTTGCTACCTTTCCGTAGACCCGCAAATCCCCTCCGCGTCCTAGGCGAATACCTTATACAAAAAAGCAACGAGGTGGAGGAATGAAGCTCCGAACCGCTATCATTCGTAACCGGAAGGGGACAGGTAGCATGTTAGACCTTTTCGTCCTTTCCGCGACGACCTGAATGCCACAAAGGTTGGGGGGGGGGGAGGCGGAACTTAAAAAAAAAAGAAAACACTTGGATGGTATCATACGGTTGCAATTGGGTTGGGTAAACGGCGTAATGGGAGTTAGGGGTTTATTCCATTGACTTTACGTACTGTACAGAAATAACGTACATCACTTTTTGCGGGATTTTCGCATGCTGTTCGAAGTTTTCTTTGGGGTTCTGGGGGTTCTTCATGCTCGAAGTACTATGTGCCAATATTATTTGCTCTTACGATGATATTGCGATGTGAGTAAAGAACAGTCAGTATATGGCCCGGGTTAGGCCAGCCGCATGCCTGTAGGGAAGAACATTTGGACCAAAACCCCAATCAAAAAGGTTGTGAGCGCGGGTAGGATACTCTATTATACTTTAACTCCTTGATGGTAACCTGCTGCCATTTAGAGCAGCAGCAACATAAGTTGTTTCTGGCATCTATTCCTGCTTAGCTTTCTTAACTTGATGGTTTGCTTCATGAACCATCCCTTTCACGGCATGATGCAGCCATAAAGAAACACTCTTTCTTGTCTTGTAAAAAAATATGCGCGACAAAAGACTGCTTTTATCTGCATGCCGTACAAAAAAAAAAAAAGATGTGGTATTTAATTTCCTCTAGACCAAGTGGGATTCGAACCCACGACCCCCGCATCACGTAAGGATTTGAGTCATATGAGTTCAGTCCTTCCCCTTCCGGGAAATTCCTGAGAAGCATATAAGAACGGAACGCTAACCACTGCGTCACTGGTCTAATATTTTACCCTACTGCGGCCGCAGCAGGTTATTTATCTGCATGTTGCCACCGGGCAAGATGCCTCAGCGTTTTCTCAGGGGTAAAGCAAGCTCCCCGCTTCTATTGCAGCTTTTTGTGTCGCATCTAGGGTGAGTGGATTGCACTGGAATAATATTTCAGCATTATCTTTCTTCTCTTCTCCCTTTATTATAGAAGAATATGTATTTTCCGCAAAAAATGAACGGGAACATGGCCTCATCTACACCCCCTTAAAAATCTCGCCTTGGTGACCTTGCAGGCCAGATTATAGTTTTTCATCACCAGGCAGTAGAAAGCCTGGATACACCGTTCTATATAGAGGGATAATAACATATAGAGGGGGACGGAGGGCGGGGGTTGGTAGGGGTGGTAGGTAAAGCTTCAATCTGCTGGGACGGGATTTCCCGTCCCGTGTCCCATCCCATATCCCCACCGGATATGGGAGCGCCAATTCATCGTGGGATGGGATGGGGCATGGGATTTTCGATCTTCTCATGGGATGGGACATAGGAGCATGGTTTTCAGAATGGGATGGGATGGGATATAAGTTCATGGGATATGTCTACATATATAATTTCCCCCCCCGTCCCGTCCCGCCCTGTCCCAACGGGAGCTTTAGTGGTGGGGGTAGTAAGGCGGGGGTTTGGGGGGTGGTCGGGGAGGTGGCAGCAGAAGCTTGCTTTGCTCGCTTCCCAGCCTGTGATAAATATTGATGCTAGGTAGTAGGTACCTTTTGTATAGGGTCTACCCATAAAGAATACCTCCTTCATCATTTTGGGTATTGTCTGATTTCTCCACCACCGCACTAGATATGAAGCTCCTATCAGGAGGAAACATATAATTCATGTAAGAGGATACACTACCACTAAGTATACACATTTAATGTCAATAATTCTCTTCAAACCGAAACAAAACTGAAATACACCAAAGATAGAAAGAATGAAAGAGAAAATCACATTTTTCTTTAGTTCAGTGCATTTTTTATGGTCTCTATATTCTCCTATTGGATTTTTAGGGATATATAATGTGGTAGAGGAACAATCATTGGGTATCTATAAGTATCTTTTATATGCAAGCCCCATATAAAAGATACAGTTATCATATCAGTGAAAATATCTGCGCGGCGCGACGCACCCACCCCGGGTGGTGGGAGCTTGCTTGGCACGATTAGTACGAGGATTATGTAGGGGGCCTTTTACCCTTTTCTTGTGACTTGAGTTGTCCTACTTTTTTTTTGGGATTTTGTGGCTTGTGTTGCCAATCCCTCTGATCACATCAAGAGAGTGATGGATGAGCTTTTCATTATTTGCCTCGTAAAGTGCATAGGCGTCGCGATTGTATGGCCATAGGCCACCAAAGAGAGCCCCTAGAGGCATGATGATGGCAGGAGTTGCAGGGGTGTTTGTTCTGCCATCAAGCGAAAAGCAAGCCGAGCATGGCCACTCGCCGCTGTGTACAGTCGATCTTTACAGCGGACTTGTAGCAGGGTGATCACGGGTGATTTGATTTATCAAGGAATGACCCAAGATATTGGCGACACTACAAGCACGAGTATGGCGGTGATTTTTGGCTGATTTGTACCGGGCTCCAAGTAGTGATTCTTTTTGGTTTTCTTTTGTTTTGGAGAGGTGGAGCGGGGAATTTTTGTATGAGAGTGTACTTTGTGTGGAATATTGTGAGACATCTCTTCTTCTCTTGGGTCGAACTTGATGGAGCCGTTACCTGAAAGCCGAAGAGACGTAATACGGCGAGAAAAAAGCTGACTGACTATCGATAACGACCATAGCTGAAACTGAAGCTGACCACAAGACAAACCGAGGGTATTACAAGGAAGTAGAATTGTTCTTTTGCGTCCGCCGCCAATTTTTGCGATATCCGAGCGAGAAGAAAGGAAATATAACAACCAGATCGACGGAGGCACGGCACCAAGTTAGTGGAGCTGACGCCAGTCGTAGGCTGCAAGTGAGCTTTCCGTGTTCGCCGACAAGCCATATAGAAGTGTGTATGCGTGAAAAGGTGACTTTTTGGGAGAGAAAACAGAGAAGCGCCGCCGTAACCGTCGAGCTTTGCCTTTGTCCGAGGATGCTGACATAAACCATTCGTGGAATACAGGAAGAGGAATGGAAAAGAAATAAAGAGAGATAAGAAGAGGCGGAATAAGAAGGCAGTCCAAACAAGTAGCTTGGGGCTCTCTTAATCCTTCATACCTACCTATCTAGAGCCGTATCTCTCCTCCCCACCACGGCCCTCGTAAGAACGACTTCCTCCTCCATATGGTTCGCGAGCTTCACGGGGAGGGGGGGCATCGGCGTATGCGGAAGAATGATGGGCACGAGACTCGTCGCGATCATAGTAGGAACGACGATCATCCCCACGACGATCTTCACCGCCGCCACGGCGCTCATATCTATCTTCACGCCCCGAGGTTGCGTAGCGGTCGATACCACCACGGTATCCAGCGTCATCACGGGGTTCGCGTCGACCAAAGTCACGGCTACGTTCGTTGTACGAGTCGTAACGACCGTGGCGGTAACCATCATCGAACCGGCGGCCACTATATCCTCCCCGGCGATCATCGTAGCGTTCGAAACGGCCACCACGGGGTGGGCCACGGAAATCTGCTGACTAGGTTAGTTTTGACGCGAAAAATGAAGGCTAAAAAACTAGCAACAACATATCCATCACGTACCACGTTTGGGGGGACCAAAGTATTTTCCAGGTGTAGGGGTTCGGGGACGACCACGGCGGGCCTTCTCGATGCTGAGGGTGCGTCCTTCGATAACTTCGCCCTGGAGACCTTCCTTGGCGGCGTCTGCTTGCTCCGACGTGACCATCTTCACGAAACCAAACCCACGCGATTCTTTCGTATGCGGGTCAAGCATGATGGAGCAGCTCTCGACATCCCCGTATTTCTCAAATAGGCGCGACACGTCCGATTCGGTGAGACGAGGGTGGATGCCAGTAACGAAAAGGTTGGAGCCGGTGTTGACTGATCCTTCGTCGTCATCATCCAGTTTCATCCGGATATCGACGGGAGGAGCACTTGAGAGTCATTAGACGACATAGTTGACGCGTAAAGGATAATAATAAGCTTACCGTGTATCGCCACGACCATTTGGAGACATGCTCCGGTTCCGAGCGCCTCCTGCTCTACCAGCACCTCGTGGAGAGGCGCTACGTTCGCGATCAAACCGGGGTTCATCTGGGAGAAAAAATCAGTCGCCCGTCAACAGCTACATTTTGCGTATATCGATACATACCGTCAAAGCGACCGTTCTCGTTTTCGTACTCCATGGAGGCCATTATTCGTAAGGGCAAGGAATAGGGACAGAACAAAGACAAGACAGGTGGCGAAGTTGGGACGTTGGAAGATGGGTTTCACCTAGGTAGCACAACTGGGGGTCAGGAGAACTGGTGAAAGAAGCTCAGCGGCAGAGGAGGAACGGACGAGAGGTTGTTGAGGGAGAGAAGGATGCAGACTGCACAGAGGTGGCAGCGTGGCGATGGATGGAGGTCGATGAGGGAGGTTGACGAGACAAAAAGTTGCAGGCTGCTTGGAGCTGGAGAGAAGAACAATTGATTTAGGCTTTTGGCCCGATCCGGCCTAGCGCGGCTGCTTGCCGGATCCAGACCCAAATCGGGCGTGGCGGCTCCGGCGTCTAAACAAACCCAAAAAGGGCATCCAAGACAATCAAGGGGTTATATAGGGGTTATATAGGGGTTATCTGTTGCGATTTACGACCGGGCCAGTGTAGTGGATGGCTGCAGAGCGTGTAAATCCAGAGAATATTATTGTACGGCCAATACATACTATCTAAGATACGGGAAACGCCATCTAACAACCAAACCCAAACGACCTGTGAATTAAACCCAGCACCCACAAAATGGCAAATCCAGATAGTACGGGGGTATGTAGAACAAACATCAAATCAAAACCACAAAATAACGCCCCAAGAAGACAAAACACCAGTATTATACCCTCTCCATAGCCTACCTAAACCCCCGCCATCGTTTGCGCGTTTTATGGACCTTCGGTTTGGAGGCTTCCGCTGGAATGTCGATGGGCTGGTCGACACCTGCAGCAGGCACTCCATTTGGCCCGTCTGGTGCACAATCAGGAAGCTCATCTCCAACAAGATCCCGTAGCTCGTCTTCATCAATTTCACTGAGTTCCTCACTCATCCCTCGAAGGACCTCCCGGCCAGTCCACCTCTCCTCGTGGATGGTTGTCCCGATTGGGTCGAACGGTTGCATGTACCATTGTATACCGCCTTGAGATAGAGGGGCCTGTTCTTTTCTGTCCTCCATATTGGGAGAAGTTGGGGATGCCATTTGGACGTCGGAAACCCTAGAAAAAGCCTCCTCGTCACCCACTTTGATCCCATTGGCTAGGCTACCAGGATTAGTTCCGGGTAGGTTGGCAGTAGTAGCGCCATCGGTTTCTGGACCGGGAAGCTCCGTTTCTCCATTGGTGTCAACCATCACAATATCGTTGTCCTCATTTGTGGCTGGATTTTCCGTTTCGGTCGCATTTGCCCCTATGTTTGGTTGTTCGTGTTCGGCATCAGACTTAATGCCGTTCGCCAACGGCGGTTGCTCAGCCTCCGCTTGGTCCGTTGTTACATCCCCGAGTGGCGCAGCGAGCGAGCCCCTGCGAGACAAGACGCTACTCTCCAACAGGACATCCAAATCTTTCAATTCCTTCTCAAAAGGTTTGCCGTTTAGCTCGCTTTCCTTCTTAAGAGAATCCTCCAAGGCGGGCTGTATCGCCTTGATGATCCGCTTTGCAAGCTTTCTCTTTTCGCGTTGCTCCAAGCTGAGCTCTGGGGCACGGCCGCTGATCTGCATCTGCAATTCAGCCGTATCACCCACGGATTCAACTCCAATTTCGGACGTAAAAACGTTTGCGAGGTCACGAGAAAAAGTTGAAACAGAAGTGTATGCTCGTTGGTCCAATTTCTGCCGGATAGAGAACAACCCTAGGCGGAAAACTCCTTTCCCATCTAGTCTGCAACAATGTTAGCCTATGAATTAACGCAGCTAGAATAGTGAAGGGAGATACATACACTACTGCCTTTTCGAAAATTGGCCACAACATGGGAGGAATAGGGAAGTAGACCAAATCAACAATGTTTCTTAGGGTTTCGGCATCCTTTAGCTTTTCTCGTTCCCGTTTCTTAACTTCGTCGCATAACATTCTGACGCGATCGATATCCAAATAAAGTTTCTCTGCGAAACCTATTCTCCGCTGTAGTCGAACGGCACCTGCAACCCCCATACCCGCAAAATTGCGCCTTGTCATTTCCATAGAGGAAAAGGTTTCTAGTTGAAGTTGCAGTCTCTTGAGCAAAGCGGCGCCACGGCGAGATTCTCGTTTTAGCGTCCAATATTTGCACGCATCTTCGGCGTATTGTTTCCTCTGGCGTACAGTAAATCGCCCTAGCGCGGCGATAACACTATTCAATACGACTTGTGGGATAACCGGTGCCCCTGAAGGCAGCTTCCAGATGGTTTTGGGGGCTGTCCGTTTGCGTTTGTTGCCACCAACTGTAAGGGTGATCCGAGGAGTGATAGGACGGCTTCCATCTTCGGTAGGATCATTTGGGTCTTGGGATTCCGGGCCCAGCGCCAAGGCCGCAGCTTGACTATCACCCCATCTTCGTCCCTGCATCGTGTTGCGATAGTATTCCAAAGCTTCTGCGGTCGCAGCATCGGTATTGTGCTCTCTTCTCCAGTCAGGCGGGACATGTTTATCGCAGAATGCCTTCAGGCTGTTTGACTCCATAACGGCTGGAGCACCAGGTATCAATTTCATCTTCAAGTATAGATGAGCCCGTCTTGCACATGTAACGTGGAACGCAACGAAACAGTTTTTATTGCTGCACTGAATGCATGCGCCCATCTTTTGTCGACATATATAACATGTAAGTTTCCAACGATTCCTGGGAACTTTCTCGACCTCGTTTACTGGTTCCATCAAAGACGGGTTCCCAATCGAGACCTCAGGGATCCAAACTGCACAAAGAAGATGCGACCATTTCGAAGTGTTTGTCTGTTTAAATGCTCCCTCGGTATTAGGGCAAAAGATGCAGGACGGAGATCCTCGACCTATCAGCTGGCACTTCCTACACAGCCATTGGCCTTCGGGGATATAGGGAACTCCGTAGCATTCCTGATGCACTGCGAGATCGCATCCATCACAGAACACTATCGCGTTAGCATTCTCGCAATCGCCATCGTCGCAGATCGCGCATTTGCTATCTTGTTCCTCGCCAGAGCCGGTATGTTCGCCATTAACAGCAGCCGCTGAACTGGAGCGAGGTCGTTGTGTTTGCGGTGGTTTGGGGTTTGGTTTTGGTATGCGCTTTTCCAAGGCGTGCCATTCCTTCTCGATCTTGGTCATCGTAATCTCGAAAACAGCAGGCTTAATTGGCTCAAACTGCTCTTCCCTCCTTTGGGCATTATAAGTTTCTAGCCATTTCGCATCTTGTTCGTCCATATCATATTCTACCCTGCCGACGCCCACATTCCCTATTGGGGCATTGACGTCACCGTCCACGGGTGTCGACGGGCTTAAATCTAAATCTTCCTCGGCCGCACCTTCAGCCATACGAATTAACCGTCGTTCATGGCGAAGGAAGATATCGCTTTCCTGATAGCCGACGCTCGCCATGGTGCGATCAACGTAGTTTTGTTGTCCCACGCCCTTCTGCTCGAACGGGAGGAAAGGATCTTTGAGGACGAATGACGGCTTGGGTAAGGTAAGTCTCTCGCGGGGATTAGGTCCAGGTAGAGGAACGATCTTGGGCCCATCAGGGGATCCTATGCCATTTAGTATCGTCTCACTAAGCCGTGGTCTTCCTGGGCGTCGTTTGGTGGGTGAGGGCCCATTTGACATGCCATCAGCAGCACTGTCCCATCCCCCACCCTCATCACTGCCTTTCCCAGAATTACTATTCGAGACAGAGGAGTTCTTTTTGATACCGTCAACTTCATCCGAGCTGAAAACCGCAACTTTCACATCAATATCAAGATCTGGGTGGAACTCCTCCCAGCCCCTCTCCTCCCTGGGTTTGTAGCCATCGCCTTGCGCAACCGCTAGGGCGGCCGCTGCAGCTGAACTGTATCGCCGGGATTGGTTCTTTTCTCTTCTAGGACGAGTCGAGACGGGAGGTGTAGATGGCTGGGTTCGCCGTGGCGGTTGGGTGCTTGATGGTTCGCGGGTAGATCGGACGCGGGGGGCTGTATAATTGAATCCGTCTGGGCCTGTCGTACCGCCTGCCGGTGTCTCCGAGCCATCGACGTCAACGTATCTTCCCCCGCCGCCTGGTCCTCCAGGGACATACCGCCTCTTCTTGGGAGGGGGCTCGCTGTTGGCGGCTTGGTCTGTCGTCAGGGTGGTCTTAAGGGGGGCTTTTGGTTGCGGGTTGGGGGTTCGAGGGGTGGGAGCCTTCCGTTTTGAGGATGATAAGGGCGCCATCACAGCAATTGTAGTTTAGATAGAAGACGGCGTGTTTTCGATAGCGGGTGGGCCTGACTTGGGGTGGCTTGGATGCGGAGCGTGGTGTGAATGAGCAGTGGCAATGGTCATAGCGGAGTGGATGAGGGCCAAACCATCACCAAGACTGGTCCTCTGAGCATCAGCGATTCACTTCGCGCCAGACACTGCAGTCTGTTAGGCGTCCTGTCGTTGTCTGTCGGTTGTCGATGGACGCGATGCTCTCCAAAGTTGAGGTCTTGCCGTCCATCACGGGCAACGCCGCGCCGGAATGCCGCTAGCCTGCTTTCGGCCTAGCGCATTCGGTCACCGCGACTCCCTCCCAAACCTTACAAAGCGTCTCCTGGAGCATGCATGACAGCTCGCATCAACGTTGACACCCTACTCCCTCAACGTGTTGCAGTGCCAGAATGAGCGGCGCAGGTGACGATCGGTATGTACATGTCTACTTGCCTCGAATTACTGCAGTATAATAAGTATACTAACCGAAAAGCTTTCCTGCCAGATGGCGGGGCGGCCGCGGTTATGACCAGAACCGCCAGTCCGGACAGCGACACCAGGGCGGGAGCCTACGCGACCGGTCGATGGGAGGGCATCAGCAGGATCGCCATGGACACCGGGGCCATGGGAATCATATGAATGCCGCGAATTCCTGGGGATCGCCTCATGGGGGACCGCCTCAAGAGCAGCACATCCCCGTCAAGTCCTTCAATGCAGCGGAGTCGAGAGACGCGCTCAAGCAAGGTATTTCCGCGTTCTTTTATGGCGCTGCATGAGCTCAATGACTAACATTTCTATAGGGTATCAGAATGTCGGCGCGCGAGGTGTGTTGATCGAACTACCCCTCTCAGAACTATAGCTCCCCCCATAATCTATAACATGATTCTTACGGCGTTAATAATTAGGACCATTGGTTTACAAACCAACTGGTAAGGAGGCGAATAATGCCCGGTCTGGTGGCCCTTGGGGTTCAAAGCGTACGTTTACCCCCGATACGCGCGCAGAAACATAAGTACTAAAGAGAAACAGCAAACTGTACGGTAAACGGCAAGGACTTTTTCCTCGAGCTCCGAAAGCAAGTCTCAGCACTTCGACAGGGCGGGAATGTTGCAGGTGGCTGAGGATAACCGTTGAGGAACGGATATTGGCGCCGAGAGACCTAAAGATTTGGACTGAGTTGCTTCAGTCTGCTCTGGTGAATTTTCAGCCTGGGCTGTCACATTTTATTATGCCTTGATGGATTAGCGATTAGTTATGATATACCCAGTTGTATTACTCGATACCAAGTTTATTATGTTGCAGCGGAAATAGAAGGTGACATGAAGGCTGAATGAGTTCTGTCAGTCAACCTTCCCCTGCATTTACCAATTTCCAGTTCCCCAACGCGGGAATTTTCTCCCGAACAGCATAGTTATGGTAGGATAATTTTCTCCTGGGCGGAATCACGAACGCAGCATTTCCCCGACAACCGTGCGATGTCTTCAGATCCTTTAAATAAAGCAGTTGAAACTGGAATATGCTACCCTCAACCCAGCATCAATTGGCCATACCATTCATCGATGGCTGGTTTTGAAACAAGCTCTATTCCCTCCCACCTTCGAGCACGGCCTATATCCGTTTGATGGTAAGACATCAACCAGTAGGACAAGATACTATATATACATCTATCACGAGAAAACCTACTTACACGACACAGCATCGCACAATCCATTGTTCCTTGCATTTTCTAAAACCGTGCAGTGAATGGATGACAGCTTGTTTCTTTCTTTCTTTTTTTTTTGCCTCCCTAGTGCCATGTAACTACTTCGTAGAAAGAAGTAAACTCCGTCTCTTACGCTTACATTCTCCACCAAGCTCCCCAGCCCCAAAACCAAACACAGATCCAATAACAAACGAAAAATGCCCCCGGTTGTTTATTGAATAAGGGGATGATAAGAGTCCCATCTCCTGTTTGTTTGTTTTTTTCCTTCCAGCAAGCACTGGCTATTCGTTACTAGTTAACCATCATTTGTTGCGCCAGAACTCGAATCCAGCTACTAGTTACATAAAGACTCGGTTAGAGAAGGAGAGCCAGCAGGACAAGTTAATCTCGATCCCAATCCTGCCTACAAAGACAACGAATTCGAGCAGTTTAAGCGCCCAATTGAGCGGTTGGGTTTGCGGTCCGGGTTGTTCAGGAGAGCGGTGACGCCAGCGATCTAATAATGGATCACTAACTTGGTTTCCAATCTATTAATATCACGGGAATGAGTCTAAACTAACGGACTGTGGAACGAAAGTTAGGTTTTGCCAGAGTATGACAAAATGCTGCCCGTCGTTGCCCAGTTATTATGCGCCCCGCTGCCACATAGATCGTGAGATAGCCGCGCTGACATGGTAACATCATAGTATGAAAGCAGCAGAGTTTGGAATTGAGATGTCAACTTGGGGGCGTAACTTACAGCGGGCAACTAACTGCTAACGCCAGACATCTGACGCCTCCAAGCAAAGGTCCCCAACGGCTGAAACACGCTCCCAGCAAAATTCCGTTTATCCAGCGTTAAATAAAAACTGTCTGGCAGCCAGCCAGCAACCAGCGGAGGCGGGCGGCTAAACACGCCCGCCATTGGACAGCTAGGCTCTGGCCAAGGCCCCAGCGGGCCGTGCGGTAACTAACCTAGCCTAAACCTTGGAATCCTTCGCTAAATTTGATCTCGTGGTTAAAGCTAAACAGGGAGCCAGGGAGCAGGGAAAAAAGCAACCCAGCATCTTGAGACAGGGAACAAACGGGCATCGTGGGTCCGATAGAAGCTCCTGCACAACATGGTCTATATTGCAGGGACCAAAATAGCATCGTATTGCTTTTTATGTCGAATGACATCTCAGACGTAAGTTTTGATCGGCGTTGCAAACTCGGCCAGGGGTCCCCCTTGAAACTATGTCGAAAATAACTGGCTGATAACTAACTGCCATACTAATGTCAGGCTTGGGATAAACGCGGGGCTTCAGAGCTGGCCTCCTCCCGAGCCCCCGTCAATGGGGCACCTTTTGCCCTGTCGTGTAGTTAGTAGTAGTTAGTAGTTGTGTCTTTTGCCTTGTCTGCCTCTAGGGCGTTAATACGAACAAAGCCGGGCCAAAGAAGGAGAATCCTAGACGCCCACGGATCTGCAACTCCGCACTCACTCAGCTAGTTATTCCATCCAGTACGCGCGGGTGCAAGGCCGAAGTTTATACTTCCCTGCATTCTATTGGCCAGGCAAACCAACGGCCTCACTCCCAGGCCAAACCAGGCCGCCCATTTCTTGCACAATGCACAGAGAGAAGAAAAGAAATTATAGGCCAAAAATAAACAACTAACTTACAAAGATTAAACGCCCTCCCCCTCCTCTGACCTCCTAACCACCTCCTAAAAAGGAAAAAGGCCCCCGTCTCAGAAAATGCCACTCCCGCTTCTCCTTCCACAGAGCCGCCCACAGCTCCTCTGCAACGGCGCCCCCTGCCGCCTCCCCCATTGCCCGCAGCCCAATAACCCAATAATATATCTCGGCCAGCGTAAACCCGGCCAGGCATCCAGTAGTATCTACTAGTAGTGTATGTAGGCAACGGCCGCCCTGGAAGCCACCCTCTGCCGCCTCATCCATATCCCCCTGGCCCGGCCGCCAGCGCTCCTATCCACTAGTCCCCCCCCATTCTCCCATTTCCAGCACCGCATGATACAATGACATTACGGACAAAAAGGGAACGGCCCCCCCCTGTGCTCCCCCTCCCCCTCTTTTAGCTTTCCCCTCCCCTATCCCTTGCGGTATCTGGGCGCCCTACCCCCCTCCCTGTCCTGGAATGATATCCCTGCCGCCCTGCACGGTCCGGTCCGTCAAGCCCGGGTGGCTGGCAGGCAGCGAAGCGCCTAGCGTAGCGTGTCATCGAGGGTCGATCCTGGCCTTCCTGTTTCTGCATAGAGGTCTCTAAGCGCTCTGGTCCACTCGAGGCCGGGCTGGGGGAAAGGCTAAAAATGAAAACGGGTGGGAAAAATGGGACATTAGTAGATTTGGTCTTGGGGAAAAGATAGATTACCCCGGTTGGAAAAGGAGTTTTCTTTCCGTTGTATTGCGGATCATTTGGTTTGCGCCGGGTGAAAGATCTATAAAAAAAAAACAAAAAGGAAAAAGGAAAAACGAAACGGGGAAAAAGGAATGGATAACTATGAACGGATTGTTTTCCCACAAGTTTCATATAAGAGTACCTAAATAAACATGTACCCCCATCCCTTGCATGTTTATTGTTGACAGCCGCCCTTCAATTCTCATCCTCACCCCCCCTTTTCCCTAGCCACCCCCTTCTACCCCGTCTCGTCTCGTCTCATCTCGTCTACTCATTCCTTTACATTGCATTGCATTGCTTTGGTTTCGACTTTCCCCGTTTCAATTTCCTTTTCCCTTTCTTACCTTCTTTCATTCTTTCTTTCATTTCCTACCCTCTCATCTCCTCTCATCTCCTCCCCTTGCATTGCATCCCGCATTAACCCTCCCCATCCCTCCCTCTCTCCCTATCACCTACCTACCTACCTAGCACATTACCTAGCCTAACACCTCCCCCCCTTCCCCTCCCTAACCAAACCTAGCTCCCCATCCATCCATCCATCCATCCATCCATAGCTCACTCCCCCGCTCAACCACCCAACCACCCAACCACTCCCATCCAACCCATCCCACAAAAGCGCATATACTCTCTTACATACCATACCATCCCATCCCATCACCGAACACGAAAAGAAAAAAATCCATTCGTTCAGAAAGAAAGAAAATCTTCTTTTCCTTTTTCTTTTCCCCCCTCCCCCCTCCCCAATTCCCCATTGACATCTCTCTTTTCAGTTTCCGTTTCAAATTCTGTTCTCTTAACAACCACCCCCCTTACCTTACCTTACCTTACCTATCCAGCATCCCGTCCACCCACCCGCCCCAGTTCTCCTGCATTCAGTAGCCACTGCTGGCAGTGGTTCATCATTCGTTCGTTCGTTCGTTCGTTCGTTCACTGAGAAAACAAAGAAAGAAGAAGAAGAAAGGCCGGGCTGATTAGAAACGCGAAACGGGAGAGGCCAGGGATTAAACGAAACCAAGCCCGCAGAATAGAACGGGATAGAGGGAAAAAGAAGAAGAAGAAAAAGCAAAAGAGACTTGTTTCTTATCCAGGGGGGTTGTTCCCATCCAGTCTGCTTTTCTAAAAAGTGGTAAGTTTTGGAAAAGTAAAAAAAAAAAAAAAAAATCATTTCTTGTATTTCTTCCCGTTTCATCTCTCGCTATCATCCACTCCACCACATTGCCGAGTTTCCCTTTCTTTCTCTCCCTCCCTCTCTCTTTCTCTTTCTCTCTTATCCCCCCCTGGTACACACGGACACACACATACACATACACACACGCATATTTTCATGTTTCGTTGTGAGGTCGATCGATTCGCCTGCAGCCTTCTCCATTCTGGTCCGCAGGATCCCAGAAGCCCCATCGGCCACCCTCGTCCACCCAAAAAAAGGGCCAAGGCAGAGAGGACCGCAAGAGGGAAATAAGAAAAACAAAAAAAACAAAAAACCCATCAAACACACATATACAACACAAGCACACAAGCACCACGCATACAACTGACACAAGGCACCATGTCAAATCAAGCAAGGCTGCTGGCATCGTTGGTTGTTGCTTGAACCCGTCGAGTTCCCACTCTGGTTATGCAGTTCTGCAGGGCATCCATCCTTCACGTGGTCGTCTTGTCTGTGTGTCTGGCTGTTGTCTAGTCTCTTGTTCTTTTTCTTCTTTTGTTTTTCTCCTTCCTTGTCCCCCTACCTCTTTTTTTCTCGGAGTGCGTGCGTGCCTCGCTGCATATATATCTTGTACCACCGGCTGTTTATTTACGCACGGCTCTTTTCCCACCCCTTCCCTCATCCTTATGCCAGACATCTCCCCCCCTCCCTGTCGATAGAGAGAGACAGAATAATATACGTACGGCATCGGGGTTGGATTGAAGACATTATTCTATCCCTTCATGTATAGAATATTGTTGATCGATCATCGTCCCACAATCTCTGCGTTCCCTTCCCTTCCGAAAGCCCGCACATTCGCGAAATCCCGCTTCCCCATCCGAGAAGAAGATCGAAGCCGAGAGATATTCCTTGCTCTTCCTTCTCTTGCGGAAAACAAAACTGAAAATGCCAAAACAGACGCCTCCACGAGGATCAAGACGATCCAGGCCCTACCCTGACCCGAAATCGAGACCAACGATGTCAACCACGACCATGAACTCAATGCGCACACCTGCCGCTGCAGTACCTACACACCGTCCGACTCCAGCCTGGGATAATCCCTCGTCTCCTAGGTCCATGCGCCCACCACTTTCCACGTTCGAACGCCGCCTGTCGTCCTCGGAGCGGGGGGTACCTCAGTCACCTGGGACACCCGCCACGCCCAGCAGTCAATCAGGTCCATGGTCAGCACATGATGATGAAGTTCTTCTGTCTGCTCGTGCCCAAGGCCTCGGCTGGAATCAAATACAAAGGGAAAATTTCCAGATCAAAACTCCTAATGCTTGCCGCAAGCGGTTCGAACGACTCGTCCAGAAACGCAAGGGTGCGGAGTGGGAGGGCGAGCGCGTCGAAAAAGTTGCCAAGGTATATAGCCAGATGCGGTCGGATATCTGGCGGCCACTGGCAGAGGCCACAGGCGAAAGTTGGGAGGACGTGGAAAGGCTGGTAGGTTGCACTCTGTCCCCCCCAAATAACGTGCTGCCCTTCGCCCCTATCTTCCTAGTCTGGACGTGCTTGTCAAAACTCAAAGATTAACACTCGAGTTCAACAACATAGTGTTTGGAACGCCCACGCCACCTTCTTCCAGCAACGACGCGAAGTTCTGTTAGAAGAAACAGTCCTGATAACGAGAGTCGTGGAAGTCATGACAGCCATGACGAAGAGAAGCTTAGAATCGGTAACCTTATTCGCTAAAAGCTACGCGAATCGCGGGCGCGGGCATGATGTGAGTTGCTATGACGTGGGGGAGAGACGTGTTCGACGACGGGGAGGTCGTGGGTTTCCATAATTCTTGATGATTTTCACGTATCTTAATAAGCCTGCATCGGGTCTGCATTTTGATTTTGGACAGGTTTTTCCTTTCTTGCTTGGGTTATTACTTTCAATCGGGCCTGATGCTTCCATATGTGGCCCATCATTGAGCTTCATGGCCAAGATAAAACCATATGAAGAGGGTCATGGAAAAGGAGTATGCGCGTGAAACGTTGTATTTCGTCACTGCTGATTAGTGTTGTTTTCCCATATTTCTTTCTTTCTTTTCCTTTTCCTGTTTGGATTTCGCTGGTTCCTGTCTTCCTGTTTGTCTCCCAAGATGTGAAAACATACTTCCTTCTCCATAAAATTTTTCATTTCCCAATATAGTGTCAGTCAAAAGGACAAGGCAATAACATAAGGGTGTTTGAGAAATCGTCTTCCAGCTCATCTCGAATCATGAGTCTCCGTGGCTCAATTGAATTTAACCCAATCTTTCGGGCCCAATATGCCACCATCATCGGCTCTGGCATCAAGTGTCCATTTCCGTAGAGCCCGACACCCAAGGTCGGAACGCCACCCGGCTTCGAACATTTCTATCCCAGCCCATCCAATCATTGCAGCATTATCAGTGCACAGGTAAGGTGGAGGAGCGACAATTTCAACGTGCGAGTATCCGCGGATATCAAGAGAAGAGCGGAGGACTTTTCTTAGAAACTGATTGGCACCAACTCCTCCGCTAATGACAAGGTAGTTAATGTCTGCAAGTTCATTTTTGTGGCCCGGCTGTTGTCCTGGGGCATCTAGGCCTATAAGCGTTCGGGAAGCAAGATGCTCAAAACATATGGTCATTGCGGCGCGCGCAAGTGCGACTCTCTCATCGTTAGACATGAATCCATCTCCAGTCTTGCCCTCAGCCTCCCATTTCTGCTTTTTGTCTCCGACAAGTTTGTGAGTTCTTGACGCAACACCAGCAAAACTAAACTCCATCTTCTTCGTTTCCGCAAATGGGAGCGCAAACGACCATCCCCACTGCTCATTCTTCAACTTGACAACCTCTTCCCCGCGTGTTGCGCGAGGGCGGTAGTCAGCGTAATCACTGGGCCCGTTGGGAAACGCAAACGACTCCAGCATTTTCCCATACATCGTAGTCTTTGATTGCTGGAGGTACGATTCGGGCAAAAGAACCCTCGCAATTTTATCCAGCGCATCTCCAATGGCGATATCATACGTCGAGGCCAGTATCTCGTGGTCCACAATCGACTTCGAGTGGACAAGCAGAGAGTGCCCGCCAGAGACAAGGATCGACATGAACGGGAAGTCCGGGTAGCTGAGGGCGGTGCCTGCTTCACCGTGCTCTGCTTGGAGGGAAGCTGAAAACCTAGGCGTAAGAAGATGTGCCTGCATGTGGTGGACTCCGACGAGAGGAATCTGGTAGGCTACCGAAAGGCCCTTTGCCGTGTCTAGACCAATAGACAGATTCGACCTCATCCCTGGTCCTCTTGTCACAGAGATAAAATCCGGTTTCCGTCGCAGGTCATGCGCGCTCTGACCAGTAGCTGATGGGAGGGCGATAATTCTGTCCACATCCTCCACGCTGGTAAATTCAGCTGGCGGAAGGTGTCTCAGGGCCTTGCTAACCAACTTTGCCATATTTTCCTGGTGGGAGTCTTGCGCAACAAGTGGATGTATCCCCCCATACTCCCTGGAGTCTGCGGTTATGTTCTCTAGGAAATGAAGGGACGAGCGCGTCGGAGACGCTGATGGGCCGCCATGTTTTTCAACAATAGCAACGGAGGTATCATCGCTGAATTAAGCCATAACAATGGAACTGTTAGCAAGTGCTCTTTCGACCAATGCTGGGGGGGGATCACGTACCAGGACGACTCAATAGCGAGCGTGAGAAGATGTCGCTGGCCAGAGACGGCAATCTTTGGCGGTAGTTTAAGACGGCATAATCCTCGAAACGCGGATCGAGGAGAAAACATTGACTATGCAAGGGGAAGAATGGCGGAAGAGGCTGGTGGAAACGACTGTCTGTGGTGGGATGAGGTCAAGAATGGAGATATGTAGAACCAAGCTGGGGAGTGAGTGAGCTGGGTTCAAAAAATCTATGGATCGGCAGGAACCATGTCTCGGGGCTTGGCAATGGATCTATATCCAACGAGCATTTTCAGGAGGGAACAGTTGGTACGATGAATAGATCAAACACGCAATAAAAAATCATTAATATTTTAAGGGATCCAGGTTTATTTCTCTCCCAGATGTAGGATACTTTGGTAATCTATGTAATTATCACGTGAAGGGGATGGGATGCACGATATCACATCACAAGTGCACAACCTGCTTTAGCTGCATACAGGGCCTGCCACAATCGGATTGATGGGGCTGCAATTGGAGAGCTTCGTGTACAGGTATTTGCACAAGCCGCCCGTTTTGAATTGTTTTACCGTCACTATGCAAGGCCGATAGCCGTTGAGAATCACTAGGACCAATAGTCATTGTAAATCGATACCCGCATGGGTGTACTGGATTGACTACACGACACAAGAGGAACAAGGATATTCAAGTTCAGAATATGGGATCAAGGATAGTCAGAAAAATAGTAGACATTTGATAGAAAAAAATCCGAACATGTTTTAAATGAATATTAGAATCAAGAGCACAAGCGTAAAATCGTAATAGCGTAACCCATGTCTGGAAGATCACCGCCTTTCCTTTCCTTCCTATACATTTCTCTCCCATCCCCTACAGATTGATCCCATCGACAAATCAAACGAGCTCATCCCCTCCGGACGCGAGTCCTTGACGTGCATCTGTTGTGCGGCCGGCGGATAATCGAATACTGTCTCTCGGGACACCTTTTTTTTTGTTTCAATCGAACGACTGGCTCAGGGTTAGAAACCCGGAATGAGCACAAATAGATGGAATCGTGGTTGGGCATCGACAACGCTCAATGGAGTGTGTGGTATGGGGACGAACTCAGCAAGGAGCAAAGTCCCAAGTAGCGATAACAAGGTAGAATGATTCTACTCGGTTGATTCACTTTACGAGCGTTGCATCCATCGCCGTTCGTCCCGGGTCATCTTCACATAGCCACCGTAGTAGTCTTCGGTATTCTCGATTGGGGTGACACAGTAGACAACAGGTTCACCGCTGAACTGGATTCGTTTGGACGAGAGACCACTGCTTGGCGAGGTGTTTTTCTTCAGGATGCTCTTCGACGAGGCGGGGTTGGCATATGCAAAGGTAGCCTGTTGCGTAGTAGTGGAGAAGCCTCGCTGGTTGAGCTTGGTGTTGCGAGCCGTGGGACTGAGAGGCGATGGGGACAGCGGGGTGCGAGGAATGGCCATGGCTGTTGGGGACTTGAGGGAGAGCGCAGGGCGGGAGGAGTTGGTGGAAGCAGCAATGCTCAGCGAGAGCTTGGGCTTAGCAGCGCGTGCGGCATACATGATGGGTGAGCAGAACTTGTGGTGCTAGTAGAAACTATGGGGAGCTCGCGAAGATGAGAAACGAGGATAGAGGTGTTTTTATTTATTTTTTGTTTAGGTTTTGGCGGTATGGACGGCGTCGAGTCGGGCGCGGCCACGAAGCGAGGGGTAAAATTAGACTGCGGGTGTTACTGAAAATAACTGCGATGACGCTGCACCGAAAAGAAAAGCGCATAAAGAGACGGGGATAAAAATAGACGAGGGCGACTGGACCAGCCAATCAGGAGCGCGTGCAATGGGAGATTAGAAAAAGTAGAAAAGGGGAAAGGAGGCAAGAATCCGAAACACAGACTGCAGCAGAGAACAGAGAACAGAGAACAGAGCGAGAACCAGACGACGAAAGGGAGGAAACACCAGCGGCTATATAGCCCTGGCCCCCAGCAGGGAGGGCTGGGCGGTTGGCAGCCGGCGCGCAGTGGTTGGCGAGTATCCGAAGCTGTGGTGGGAGATGCATGCGGTGTCTGCCCAATCACGCCCGCCAGCAACAGCCTGGCCCAGTGCAAGCGCCGGCCACTGCATGTCGGCACCTTGCCGTCACAGCCATCACACCTCCGCATCGCTCGTCACTGCTGGCCCGTCTCCGTCTCTCAGAGCCCGCCCAATACCCAGACATCAGCCAACCTCCCGCAGCGTGATGGTATCCCCTCTCGAGCCCGTCCGTTTATTTTGTCCATTTTAGCGCGGTATGGTTGAAATCAGCATCGTGGTTATAGCCAATGGAACCTCATAATAATTTATATTGGTGCTTAAAAATACCTTTTTGCACATGAGCCTCTCAGTGTTCAAAGGGGTTGCAGAGCTAAGCTCAAAATGTAAGCCCCACAGTGGGCGATTTACGGGCGTACCACAGCTTATTATTAATAGAATATAACCATTTAAGAACCATAAAAATGACATATTCAATTAACTAAACTAAGAAAAACAAAGAAACACACCCCCCCCCCCTCCAAATCTAAACGCCGAGAATGTCCTGCGTGGCCTTGAGTAGGCTCAAGACAGTTGCCAATTTGGCCTTAAGGGCCACATTTTCATGGTGCAGGGCCTCAAGTTCAACATCCCAAGGGTCAACCTCTTCCACTTCCAAATATGCAGTCATTTGCACAGGCTCCTGCTCTTTACAGGCCATTTTTTTCTGGGGGGTGCCTTCTTCAGACTTGACAGCCAATCACTTCTTAGACCCCTTGGCCTTAGATTCTTTTTTAATGGGTGCCAGAGAAGACTGAACACCTGCATTACAGTTCACTATACAGACATTAATCAGTGGGTAATTGCATATAACTGTGTCAAAAAGATAAACTTATAATAATGATGATTGCAACAGCTACCTGTACCATTATAGTGGCACCCAGCACAGGCACCTTGACACCATTCAAGAGAGCCAACACAGGCTGTAAACAGGCCATCACCACTGGAACAGTGGGAGCAAGGGCAAAGAAACACTGTACCATGCAACTGCAGAAGGAGGGCTTCATGATTGACATTAGTTTTGATATTGATTTGATGGTCAGGGTGTATCTCTGGTTCACAGACCCATGGCAGTTTTATGAGGGCCTGGAGTTGTTTTGACAGCTTTGGAGGTAGATTTTCAGCTAAGGATGTCAATTCACCAGCTGCAGGAGGAGGGACAGAGGCCATAGAGGCCACAGGAGTGGTAAAGGAAGGTGCAGATGGAGAATCAGCAGAGGAAGGTGCAGACTCAGGAGCAGGCAAGAGGCCACAAACAGGAGGCAAGGCAGGGGCAACTAGAGGCTCATTTTGATTGCCAGGCAGGAGGTTGGGGACTATATAGCCATTAGAACTGGATTTTCAGTCATTTTCAGTCATTTTTTGGAGCTTTACTTACAGTGAACACACTTTGAAATAGAAGATTTAACCATTCTGACAGCTTCAAGGGTTTGATGGACTTCTGAAGGATCAATAGGTATAAACAACATAAGGAAAGAATGAACAGCAGGTAGGACAGCTTGGTGTTGCAAGAGGAAGGTGGAAGGTGGAAGACTTGAAGGTTGAGATAGGAAGGAACACTCTGAGGAACACTCTGAGATTCACTATGACAGCCACATTCACTTGAATTACATGATAAACTGAGGTCATAGGGACAAACACTCACAGCAGCTTCCAATGTGTATTCAACCATAGTATCAACTGCAGTATTAATTCAAACTGTATAGATCAGCCTCCAGATCAGCCCAGTCACATCAGTAAGCCTCTAAGGCCTCAGCAGACCATTCAACAGTTGGTATAGGAATATCTGCAGTCAGGACAGGCAGCAACAATGGGGGAACCAGTGGGGAGCTTGGTGCAATGGAGGAGGAGCAAATTGGGAGGTCAAACATGAACCATGAGGGGGGAGGAATGAATGGAGGATAGATCTGTATAGTATTTAAAGGATTAGCAGACTATAACAAAGAATTGATAGAAAGAAAGGAATACCTGTTGATCTTGACATCTTAAAGAGTCTGCATCCCACATCTCCATAGTCTTATTAACGCCAGGCTGATTGAATCTAGAGTAGTCAAACAATTCTTTGAAAAGGAGGCCTCTGAAGGTTTTGACCCATGAAATCATGACATATGTCAGGCCAGACTGGAATTCGGCCTCAGAGACGTTGAGAATGGCTTGGTCTAAGGATATACCTTGAGATTTATGGACTGTAATGGCATAAGTGACCATAATAGGGAACTGGGTACAGCTGCATGGTTGATTGATGTGGGAAAACTCATGGCAGGTCTGAAAGATAGGGACCAATTTACAGCCATCATGTTCAATATAGGCAGGTCCATCATATTTGTCAAAATGAATTAACAGGGCAAGTGGGGGGTCTTTCCTAGGATCTTCCATGTCAGGGCTCCATACAATATTGTGCAGAGTCCCCAAGGTGCCATTGACAAGGTCTCAGTCAGTCCAGACATTTTGAAGGAGTATGATCCAGCAACCAATAAAAAGAGAAAGGTTTTGGTGGAGATTACCACCTTTGTCAGAATCTAACTGAGCAGCACCAAAACCAGTGTTAGAAGCCTGAATATTAATAACAGGCTATTTTCAGGTTTGAATTGCCTCTTCATTGTATGCATTGATGTGCCATTTTTTGGTGTAAATATGAATGGCATTCTCAAAGGCTGCAGCTTCATGGGGTATGACACTCTGAACACATCTTGCAAGAAACTCCCAATCAAGTTGACTCAGTTTACCAACCCAAAGATTCTTCAAGGCCTCACAGAATTGGCAACTGTCAGGGTCCTCACCACTCTGGCATTGAACTACAGTTAGCTGGATCATTTTTTCAAAGGCAAGGTAGAGTTGACAGCCCCAAATTTCATCACTGTGATCAAGGCACCTGTTGTAAAAGAGCAGAGTCTGGAAAACAGGGGGTAATTGGTAAAAGTCACCACATAAGATGACACTAAGGCTGCCAAAAGGAGCATCCCTCCCAGGGAAGATGTAGCAGCACACCTGGTCAATCCAGGACAGCTGACAGAGCCCCACCATAGACTTTTCATCAATAAGTAAATAGTGGACATCCTTGAAAAGGGCCTGCAAGGATTGGAGGTTCTGCAGGTTAGGTGGTTCATAGGGCATTGCATGCTTGATGGGGAGTCAAAATAGGGAATGTAAAGTCCAGGCACTGATAAAGTGGGCCACAACACCAGTTAGGGCAGCTCAAATGATTGGGGTAGGAAGATTTCAGCTGTCTGTAAGGTTTTGTAAGGTCATAGAGAGGATCATTATCAAATATGTTTTCCCTGTGCCACCCTCACCATCAAGGTTGAGAAGTAAGGGATCAGGAGAGCTGCTGTTAAGGACATCAGTGTAGTGGTAGATGACCATGTCATAAAGCAGATATTGGTCTGCACCAAGAGTGATAGGTGAGCCAGTGCCATGAAGGGTAGTGTCAGCAGGGAATTCAGCCTTCATATTATTCCAAAATTCAGTATCAAGGTTGATATTAGTGCCTATATGGGAGGTCCAGTCATAATTGAAGTCTAAGGACCAATGATCAATCCAGTCACAGTCTTGAAGTTCAATTAGACTGCCATCAGGCCACTGAGGGTTCTGTCAAGCAAGTTCAGCTCAGGTAATATCTAGTTCACCCTCATCATCATCACCACCCTCCTCAAATTCCAGCTCTGGCTCTGGCATATCTTCACTGTAGGTATCTACTGGGTGGTTGTGTGCAAGACAACAGTAATTATAGGCTTCAGTAAATGACAGCCAGGGAGTTGGGAGATCAACAACTTTAAGGTCATTAATCTGATGAAATGGGTGGTGCAATTGGAGCTTAACACATGAATACTCCTCCATTTGAGTTGTGGCCTGATAAACAGGAAAGTAAATCAACACACAGGCCTTAGCATATGGCTGTCACTTGGGCTGCAGGCTGTGCAAAAAGTTTCTGAGGAAGTCATAGAATGTGATGTCTTCAAATTCTGGTTCACAACCCTTGTACTTCATAAGAACTGATGAGCCACATTGAAGGTCACCAGATTCCATGGTATAGCTATGTCAGTGTTGATCTTCAGGCCAGCAATCAACAGTAATTGAATCTTGAGATCCCATTTGTAAAGGGAGATTTAAAAGAAGATGGCAAATCTCCTGGGTGGACCAGTCACATTCTCCAATCAATCAATTCATGAGTTTTATAACAGTCAAAAGAAGAGGGTGGGTAGTGCTCACACTGGGCAGGACACATTGAATGATTTGACAGTAGGACTCAGTCTCAGTTTCAGGCTTAGAGATGTACTTGGATAAATAGTCCAGGACCACATGGCTGCCAGTGCAGGGGGCAATATCAGTGTTTGCAAGCCAGCTAAGGGTGACAAGGCAGTTGTAATTATTGAGGATGGGGTCATTTTAACAGGGGTGTAGATGGTAGTAACTACTACCCAATGGTTTTTAAATGATGCAGTCTGGCCAGCATTGGTGGGGGAAGTGAAAACAGCACCACAGCTGGCCTATAGCCCACTCCTTACAGATACAGTACTTGGAGCCACAATGGTGATGTTGGACTTGATTTAGAACTGAAGATAAATGTCAGATAACATTCAGCTGATCTGAGTGGCTTAGTGAGAGCACAGATCTGACATCCTCAGGTTGCTGGACACATGTAGGCTCAGGGTTATCAGCCATGATAATCAGGCCCCAGTAATTAGTAAACACCTAACAAGCATCATTATCCATTCAATTCAGCTCCAGATTCAGTGCATCTTGGCACCAAAAGATGCTGTGAGAGTGAACTGACCTGCAGCCTTGCCATTCATAGTGAGTTTAGTGGTCAACAATGTTGAATTTCGGTCTGAGGACCTTATCTTTGAATATGGCAAGATATAGATGAAAGTAATGCGCAACAATCACAGGGTAGTCTTGAATATTATCTCTAGCAAACTTAAATCTTTGCAGGTCCATATCATTCTGCCAAGAAGTAGAGTACCCAGGGAAGTGCTGCATTAAATTGTCCCAATGGTGATCTGCAGCCAAAAGAGTTAAAAACAGGTGAGGAGACCTGATATTTCAGATGTAGGCCTGGAGCTGACAGCATTTTGCACCCCAAAAAGGATGGGTCTCACAAAGACTCCTGGCAAAGCAGGTCAGAGAGTTCAAAATCAAGGCTGACTCTGGTGTGTCACAATTGAAAGCTGCCTGGAGGTCCTCCAAGGAAAGATCTTTAAGGTCACTGTCTGTCTGGTTATAGAAGAACTGTCCACAAGTTCCAATTTGTTTACAGAACAGGGTGTTAAAAAGGACATAATGAAATCTACTATGACAAGCAAAACACCTGTCATGGTATTTGAGCAAGAACTGCACATAGTCTGCAAGATCAATGGACCATAGACAAGGAATGAGATACTCTGCCTCACCCTTTGAGAAGAGGGTGGGAAATGCCCATGAAAACAGAGGTTGGCTGCTGTTAAATTTGCTCAAGGGCATATTTTGGGCCACAGGAAGTGTCAGATGGTCAGGATACTCAGGGAGGTCAAGTTCATGTCTGAGTTGTTCAACCTCAGAGCAGGAAACTAAGAGATCTGGCACCACAGAGTGTTCCAGTAGCACATCAAGGTCATCAGGATCTATCAGTTCATCTTCTTCAGGGCTAAATTCAACATCTTCAGTAAGTTCACACTCATCAAGTTCATGGAAGGGGATTTGATCAGAGACATTGCTATTTTCAGGTAGTTGGTTTCATGCTGCTTCATCAATGACAATATCTTTATAGCCTGGATGGTTCTTATGCAAGTAGATTAACCACTTTGCAATGGCGCCTTTACAGACTGTAAAGTCCCACCTAAACTGATATTGAAGCCAGGGATCATCATTTGAATTTGATGGCCTAAGAATGATGATCTCAAGGTCCCTGGGTAGGATGGGGAGGGTGTCATAGATGCATCCCATGTCCCATAAAAAACTCACAACATGACCCTTGTACTTGAACTGATGCCCACAGACCTGCCTAACCTCAACTGAGATATGAACTCAAGAGATCAACATCTCTTCAACCTGTGTTAGAGCTGGCAGCTCTGCATTGACATCTTCAGGGTCAAGATTGTTTTTCTTTGAAAACATGTATAGGTCTTCAGGCATTTTGTGGGAGTCAATACACATGCACTGTTGACAGACACAGTCCTCATTGAGGTGAAGATGGAACCACTGGGTCTTGCAGCAACCACAAAACTCCATCTTGAGTTCTTCAAGGGCCAAGTGGAAAGCCTTGGTACACTGCTAATCAGTGGGGTTAAGGGCCAGATCATTAAGGAATGTAGGATTTTGAAGGTTCATTGGTGGGTCTTGGGTAATAGTTGCCTGTAAACAGTTGTGTTTTTGGACAGTTTCAAGGGCTTCTACATCTGCAGTGTCAACTGATGTCTCAGGCCATGGGGTGTGGCAGGATGTCAGGGGGCTGCTAACTCTTGGAATGGGCCAGTTAACAAATGGATCAGCAGGGCTGCAAGGCATCAAAGGTGACAGCAAGGTCATGAAAGCAGTTTGTGGGGGAGCTGGGGCCATAAATGCAAATTGAGGTGAAGTAGGTGATTGACTGAAGGGTGACATAGATGGCAGACAGAATGGTAAAGGAGAGGGGTTTGGAGAGCCATGAGCAGAAGGGGTGACCTGTGTAGATCCATGAGGCACATCAAGCACTAAGAGAGGGGGCCATTAACACAGCCTACTCAAAGAAGGGGTGGGTGAAGGATCTTCCTGGTGACATCTAACCACATAGTGATCTCTGCAGATCTTATTTTGCTGCTGATGGGCCTTTGCAAGTGATGAGGCATCCAAGCTGTGAACCTCACAGTGAAAAAACTTGACCTCAGATGACATATCTGTATCAATACATTTGCAGGCTCAAGAAGCAGCTGTAGACTGCATGAACCATTTTCAAGACTCAGGCTGAGGCAGGAGGTCAGGTTCAGTAGCATTATTCTCAGGATCCATGACATGTTTACAGCTCTAGATGGAGAAATCTGTTAGTATTTATGCAGAACTGTGAGAGAAAGAGCTGTAAAACCTGGGTTCTCTGAGTGCAGCATTCAAGGCACACAGCCATAGTCATAGCTGGGGACCACAAAGACAGAAACTGGTCAAAAGGTTTATATTTAAGGCAACAGCTGCATCCTTTACCTGCCTGACTGTTTCCCTCTGGCTGCAGCAGGAGGTCAGGTTTAGGTTTATTGGGAATATTTTCACTCAGGGTGGTATCATGAACAGGTTGATGGTTCTAGGTAGAGAAATCTGTTAGTATCTATGCAAAATCAGGACCTGAGAGAAAGATCTGTAAAAACCTCAGTTCTCTGAGTGTAGCATTCAAGGCAAACAGCCATAGTGACAGCTTGGTTGCACAGAGAGAGGAATTGATTGAGAGCCTTGATTTACTTGCAACAACCACATTTTTTTGATCCAGCATCCATTGTTGCAGGTGATGCAAAGGCCCAAAGGCCATACACTGAGTGAAGGAGGCAAGAGAGTGCTGATATAGCTATTAAAGGTGTAAAGAACATAGGGGTGAGGAGATGGAGGTTGAGAGGGGTGAGGAGGTGGAGGGTGAGAGGGGTGAGGAGGTGGAGGTTGAACACATCAAGGCACCAGGGCCTCAAAATCTGGCACTAGGCTGCAAAAGGAAAGGTGGATTGCACTTCACTTAGGTCACATTGTTGTGCTTCAGATATGGACCAATCAGAGTGCAGGATTCTGCCAAGATTCCCAATCAGGACAGGGGATCCACAATTAGCAGGGATTAAGCCAGCATATATATTGCTTCGCTTCGCTCCGCAAATTATTTCGATAAGCAAGGACTCCTCTTGATATGCCCGGCCCGACTGCTGCCGGCCTTTAGTTATGACGTCACCGCCAACCTCGTACTATGTAGTATGTATGTAGTATGTATGTACATCCATCAATTGTCGCCTCTTGCCGTCCATCATCAGAAAGCAATCGGAGAAACGTAATGCCCCGTCGTCGCCCCAAACTAGGACGATTGTACCCAAGAGACCCCGAGCCAATTTTTTGTTGGCTTTGCGGCGATAGTCTTGAGGCTGCAACATGGGCAAGGGAAGAACCACCTGATTTCGTCTACGCCAAACAGGAATGGAAAGACGCCTGGGACGAGTATAGGCGGGTCCGAAGCTTACGGGAGAGGAAATTCTCCTTGGAAGTCCCGGTATCTGATCTTGACTTTACATTTCCTCTCCCCGCTGAGTGGACACTGTTCTATCGAGTTAGTAAGTGATAGAGGGAAAAGGAGAGCTGCAATGAATTCTTTCCGGAACCTCCGAACTGCCAGCAAAAAAGGCAATTGGACATTATAGTATGGACTACTTGCTAACACAAACTAATACATAGTTATTCCGAGCGACCTTCCACACAACTACCAGCTCACAGGAATTGGATATATGCCCGGCGGCCGGTCTCTGGAGGCGAATCTCTTCGCACCCCGCGACCCAAAAACTGCATGTCTCGGGGCCGGCAAGGCAAATTCCCAGACACTGCGTGTCTATCCCGTTCCACATCCGTTCTCGAACAACTATTATGGCTTATTTGATGACATGGCTAGGTCCGGCATCCCCGGTTACGTCCTTCATTCCCGATGCTGGGACTTGGTTGAGCGTATTATAGGGCCAACACAGGCCATGTTGCACTTGGACAAGATTGTTGCTGCTCTACGGGACCAGTGGAATGATATACTAGCATCTGATGCATGCAAGGGATCATCCAGGCTCCCACCCGGGTTTTTTGAGTTTAGTCTTTATCATGGGCTGAACGATTATTATAATCGGATGGATCCTCTGTTCATACCAGAAGTGGAGGAGTTGCTTCGGGATTCCAGCCAGCAACTGCTTGAAGCAAGGAAGCAGCAGGAAGCATGCAGAAATCGAATTGGCAAAGGCTCCTGCGACAGTATATTCAATCACAAAGTTCCACTCGAGATCAAGTATCTCATTTCAGAGCATCTTAGCCTTGTGGATACGCGGAATATGCTCATTGCATTAGGTGAAAACTTTCCCACGAACTTTTGGAAACGCCAGGTTCCGATAGAGCTGCTCTTTGAATTTAAAAACGACGTCGAAGAAGGCAACGGGAACAACAGCGACAACAGCAACTTCAACGGCGACAAGACATTTGCCTGGGATTATATTGCTGCGGAAATGGAGAGAAGAGACATTATGGGATCGGCCCTTGGAATAAAGAATAGACGGCGGATACTCAATATGCTGACACCAATATCACAGAATGTCATCAAGGCAATCAATCAACAAAACGCTGGCTCCCCCGCCTCTCACTGATGGTGGTCTCTGATATACTCGAGGATTTGCTGAATGGTACGACAATTCCGTGCAATATGGTATTTTCCCGGTTGCCTGAAAGCAACCAGGGAGCCGGTGGCTCGATCAAGTTCCACAAACTCAGTCCATCTTCCCACCGCCGCCACGCCATATACACGATGCTGGCTCACTTTAGGCTTCATCTTCGGCAGGTATTTCCCAAGTCCCTCCATGGCCTTGTCCCAAACAGCATTTTGTAATTCCCTGGTCATCCGCTTGCACTGCACAACCAAAAACATCTTCTCCCTCCACTGGCCGTTTCCCTCCACGTACTGCAGGACAACCAGATCTGAAATTCCCCCCGGGTTGTGGCTCTCAGGTCGCACGATGTATCGTTCGTTAGGCGGAAATATTTCTGTCAACATCGCATTCCAAATTCCGGAAACGATCGATTCCTTGTCGCTTGGCTTCATTCTGGTGATGGCCATCTGTGTTCCCGCTGTTGCATAGTACTAATTTATGTTAGGATCCTGCTTGGCTTGCCTCCTAGAGGTAAGGTAATACTTACGGTGTTTGCGGAGTCTTCTTGGGCTGGGAGATGGCTGGCCATTGCGATGATTAGGTGAGGTGGGATGGGAAATCAGGCGACTCCTTGAGGGCTCGGTTTTGATAAAAGAGACTCTCATTTGGGAACTTGTATGCTGTCTGATAGCTATGAAATACTTCAGCCGGTTGTTGTTCTATACATACTTACTACTAAAAGTCTGCTCCTTATTATTCCTTATCTCCCTCCCTTGTTATTGATTCACTCTTCACTACTCTTGGTTTCTTTTGCTGTTAATTCTCCTTAGTAGTAGTGACATGATCATTCTTTTCTTTATCTGTAATTCACCTAAGGATAATGAATAAAGAGCCCTCTGCAGATTGCAAATCACAGCTCAGTTGAAACATTACAGCCTTTATTGGATTGCAGCTCAGAGGTGAGTATGAATGGCTCTTTCACAGAGAGTCATATACTTTCATAATAGATATTACTGGCCACTAATGTTAGTCAAGGCAAACAGCAGTAGCTTGACAATCTAGAAAAGAGATCATTATGAAAGCCTTGAAAAAAAGAATTAATAAACATCTACCTTTCTATTAGCTTCTATATGCATTATACTAAATACTTCTCCACTAAGAGCAAACCATCCTTAGATATGTGTTCATTTTGGGCCTGGTCATATATCCCCTCTGCACATTTCCTTGAACTACTACACAATGAGAATGATGGAGATAGATTATTTAACTCCTACCCTAAACAGTAAAGCTATCTCAAATTCTATCAACCCCACATACTCCCAACCATGACCTTTTTAACCCACACTGGCAATGCTGATATATTTACCTCTATAACGAAACCAGGATTCTGGCTAGGCTACCCCAGCCAGCTCTTTCAAACCACCATCGTCCGTCTTCTTTCTATGAACATCGGATAAGTTCAAGGAATGTAGGCGTTCATAAATGTATGATATAACTACTACTTAAACCTACCGGCCATTCTAAAAACTATTAAAGTAGATATCACCACAGTCGTTTAACAGAAAGCCTTCAAGAGGAACGGTTCAATTGTGATATTAGAGAGTCGACATATACAGCCTGAAAGGCAATGACCGCAGCAGCGGATGATTGGGGAACTATAAGAATGACAGTCATACATACATACATACACTTGTCCCTCGGGATGATCAATACATCCATTTAGAACTCTGCGAGGATCTAGGGGGGTTTGTCATTGTTGCTGATGGGACCCAATCTCAGCATTAGTATGTCTCTTGAACTAGTAGTATATGATATAGGTATAACGACCACCCCCCACACTACCACGCTCAAGCCACACTCTAGGAACGATTCGGAGCTGGCAAGTACTGGGTCCGGCGGGGGGGGGGGGGGGGGGGGGATGGATGGATATGCATATTGGGCATATCGGTAAGTTTCTGTGGACATCCTTCCTTAAGAAATGGGAAAATCTCATATAAACCAGAGGGAGAAGGAGGGAAAAGTGGGGGGGTTAAAAGAATAATAAGAGTTGGATCTCAGCACACTTTTTAGCAATAAATTTAGACAATCTACCATTTAGAAATTACCCCTTTTTTTCTCCCCTGGAGCAGCTGTTTCGGCCGTTCTATCTGCTTCATAAAATTCGTAGCTTTATTAAATTATGGAGTGCATTTACGAAAAAATCAAATCAAATCAAAGCGTTTAAATGACAAGGGATAAATCACCATCCTTTTCCGTCTCCCTGCTCATAAAAAGCCGGTTTCTGTTCAATGAAGTGAAGCCGTTGAATGAATATAGATCTTGACGAAAAGTCACTCTCTGGATCAATTTTATATACTGCTTTTGACCAAGCCGCCTCCCGGTACTCATGAATCTCCACTCCGTCATGAATGCGAGCGAGTAGCTTTTTGCAATCCGGTTTTCTCAACCCCGGAAAATTTGTTGAGATAATGGAGCCTGTAATTTTCAATATGCCGTCGTGCTGATTGCCCTTTTCTGGGAAACGGTTTTGGTAACTTGTTCTTATAGCGAGTACTCCGGACGTGGCGGGAAACCGAAGGGTGGTGATTTCAATACAATTCCGGGTCCCGTATTTCCTCTCACAGAACTGCCGAGCGTACATGGCCCCACGCCCTTCTCATGAGTGATGTCACGCGCTTCTTGGGCTCCTGGGGTGGTAGCGTGACAGGTGTGAAGAAGGGTCCGTTTTTCGGCTCAAATTGTAGAGGTGTCTCCGATAGGAGACCCCAACAATGAACCATCATCTCGGTTGTGGCCGCCGCGCGGGCGGGCTCCAAACACGCAACCCTTGAGGAAAACGTTTGTGCGATCCAGACTGGATCCCGAGGAGATTTGAGATTGCCGACAGGTCGGTATACGTGCAACTGCAAAACCGAACCCCAATGAACGAGATGTGCCTCGGTTTTGCAAAGCTCACATCTTAAATCACGCCGATTATCCATCAAGCAATCTGCCCATTCCGGAGGTGGGAATCGGCTGGTTATTTTTTCATCATTCAGGCATAGATGCGGGCAGAGCGGGAAATTAAATCTAGTACAGAGTGCAAGGAAATCTTCTTTTGTCTGCACATGTCTCTCATCGACCAGGTTAATTGTAGTTCCGATGCGCTTCTCAAACTCGAGTAGGAAGGTCCAGGGAAACGGGTAACGTGTCTCAAAACTCCGCTCGGGATCTATCTTGTCGAACATTTCTGCGATATCATCAAAACTCATATCCTCTCCTGCGGGCGGTAGGCAGAAACATTTTTTGGTATGGAGGCAATAGCGGTCTTTGGCCTGTTTCTCCAACTCCTCACATGAGAAGGATGTCATGGCATGTCTTTTCAAGCAGCCTTGACAATGGTATCCTTTTATAATGCCGCTCTCTTCTAACAAGCACTGGAATTCGAAGCGTGCTGCTCTGCTTGATTTGAGATGTTTGTGGATATATGCGGCGGCGACAGCAGAGTAGTACAGTTGAGAACAAGTGAAGGTCAGGGCTAGAGCATCACTGAAAGGTAATTCCTGGTAGATCATATAAAATAGCTCTGTTGGGATTTTAAGAAAACTGCTGTAAGCAGCGTTATATTTTGTCGCGGGGTTAGAGCGGGGAATCCGCCGGCGGTGCCACGAAAGGCTAGGAAGGGAATTGAAACCCATGTTTGATGTGACGATGGAAAGAAATGCCACTGGCGCTTCGTGTGGGCTATTAATGGGAAGTTGATATGGAAATGAGAAGGGTTGTATAGTACGCGCCTGATGCCCGACACCCGACAGGAATGAGCGGTGGCAATCACAAAGAATTATCAATAAAAATATTGACGTCAGCCGCACCAAAAAATGGAGGATGTTTAAAGTTGGGGAGCTCCCAATTGTCCCAGTTAAATGCTGCAAAGATAATATGGATGTGGTAAAGTGTTCTCGACAAGGCGAGTATATTAACCGCCACTAGCGCATTTGGCAGCGCAAGTTAACCAACGAGCGACAGCCAAGCGGCGCCAATGGCGGGAACGACTTTAGTTCCCGCAGGACGGTGACGAGCTGAGGATGCAGGTGATGACCAGGGGCTGGCAGAAAAGAGAAGTTAAAACACTTATCCCAGGCAGATGTAACTAGTTTGGATGGGCAATATGAAACCCCTTTTACTTCTCACCTGATAGGCCAACCTTACAGTATGCTGTTGTCAAATGCAGTTGGAATATACCAGCAGCAGAATAGAATGAATAGCAAACACGGATATTAGAGGAGGAAAAGGAAAGGCAGATAGATACAGCTGCTAGACAATAGAATAGGGACTGCAGTGGGAGAGATTTGCGCCTTTCCGTTTTTGGGATGTGGGATAGATTTTCCCCCCTTAATTTCTGGCGTCCGCTTCGTCTACCATCACAAACGCACCAACAACGCGTCCACCAAACAACCCTTAACAAAAATCGTTCATCTTCACTCCAGAAATGGCTTCATGGACTGAAATCTTGATCATGGTGGGGACGTGGATAATCGGCATTGCCACGGGAGTCAGCGCGGCGACGGGGTGTTGGCAGTTTTGGCTGCAGAAGGAGAAAGCCGCGAGTGTTTCCAGTTTGAAAACGCAGGTGGTAGCGGTGGCGGGGAATGCGGCAACCCTGCAGACCAATTTGGGGACCCTGCAGGAGCAGGTGAGAGTCCTGCGGGAGCGGGTGGGGGTCCTGGAGCAGCAACTTGTGCCGGCTCCAACAGGTGGCCTGTGTGGCGGGAGTGAATCCTCCACCTCTCAACGGGGGAGAGGTGGTTCGCGGAGAGCTCGCGGCACGGCCCCCTCGCGGAGCTCAGCCAGGCTTAGGGGGGGATGAAAGAGGTATTCCTTCCATTTTTCTTAGCCAGATTGAACCAGACCTGACCCTTTCTTTTCCTCATAGGGCAATTTTCCTTTGGGGAAGGTGGTTTGGGGGGGGGGGGGGGGGGGGGGGGGTTGGAGGGGACACCAGCGAGAGTCCACACTTTTACGTAGTGCTGGTGACTAGTATCCAGCTGGGGAGCTGGAGAAGCGAAGATGGACTCACCAAACAAATCCTTGGGCAATCGACATCTGCCCATCCCTTTCAAACCCCGAACAGACGAACCCCTGCGAGAATTTGATGGAATGTTGAAAGTACAATACGTTGTGCCTGCCTTCCGGCCTGGCAGGATTTCCATTCCTCATTCTCTTCGAAGAGAGCAACATTTTTTCTCTCATGTACCCCTTAGACCTCCTCATGAAGCCATACACATGCCTCGATTTCCTTGACAGTCTCGGATTCCCTGCAACATTTATCACAGCTGCCAATTCCACCTTCAACGCCCCAAATCTGCACAAACCAGCCGCTATAGCCCTGTTGAGCTTTGTCAGGAAGCAGCTTTTGGCCCAGATGCCAATTCCTCCTTTTACACGCCAGCCCCACTAGAAGAGAAACCATACCGCGGATTCATTCTTTGGTGACAGCATGCGGAAGATATACGCTCCAGAAACCAATTTAAGAAATGTCGCATGAGAAGATCAAGAGAGTGTACTGTGTTCGCACGATTGGAGAACACGGCACCAAGATAGTATGCTCCCTATGGCAATGGAGGAAATATAGAAGAGATGGATGAAACGGATGATACTACTGAATATCACCAAGTACCTTATGAGAGACAGGTAAGCAAGTCCTCGAAACCGCGTTTTGCTATTTAGTGATGATAGGGAGTAGAGTCTGACACCTTGCAGGACCCACGGAAGCTAACTTCCCGAAAAGAAAATGGGCCGGAAAGTAGGATTCCCCGACGAAAAGCGCTCCTGTTGATAAAATATACCTGCAAAGCACGTAAGATTCCATGCGACATAACGAATGAACAGCCACGATCGCCAACCTTCCGCTTGTATCCGTGTATATGGTTGGTGGGTGCACGATGGGATTTGCGCAAACTTAACTCCATGCGTTATCCGTGCATGGCTTCAGGCTCGACATGCTATCTTGCGACTTCATCTTTCAGCTTCTAAGGGCTTGCCTCATCCCCGTTCGAAGTGGCAATTGTCTTTATACGATAGCAAGAGTTTCCGTGGAGATTGACGCCCCGCGTTTGGTGGTTGTGGACGACCTTTCAGGTTGACAGTGCCATCCAGCCAGCAGTACAAAATGACTCGATTAAGCCCCCTGGAGGATGGCCACTCCAAAGCGGAATGTATGTGTTCAAGCCCGAGTCATTCTGCCCATTCTTTCTAACGAGTCCTTAAAGTCAGTAAACGTCCGCTCTGTGAGTCAGAGATAGCGACCTACACCAGAACGAGGTGCTCGCTGTGCAAGATATATGCACGGTAAAAACTCTCGCAGAGCGGTGAAATCCCTACACCCCTATACAACGCTGACTGGAGCTGCACAACAATAAAAATTTGATGTCTATAGGGAATACTCCGTACGGAGTACAGAGTTGGAAGATTGGGGGAGACAGGAGGCGAGGGGGGTTGGTTTAAGAGTTTAAAAGGAGGACAGTTTTCCCCAACAAATTCATCGGCGCTATGGACTCCACAGGCACTAGCCAATAGGAAAACATATCCGTGGCCTTGGCTACCCCTGTCGAGTTTAGGTTGCGTCATCGCTTGCCACACTTGGCTGGCGCTTTTTCAAAGAAAACCAAACATGACGAGCAACATCCTCCTGCGCCGTCGACTCTCGACTCTCCGAAGATTATGGATTATTTATTATAGCCCATAATAAACACAGCAATGCGGTAAGTAAAGAATCTAAAAGTTCCTTTTGTCGGTAGATCAGTTCTGCATTACTATCATGCAACTAATGCCACTGTCCACAGCGCGACCTCCTGTGCGACATTTCAGCTCGACAACGATTTCTCCGTCACTATCAGATACAGCTACTAGGCAATAGCATGCGGACGGTAGTGGGAGAGATCCGCTCCTTCCCTTTTTGGACATCCATTTCCCTCTTGCATTTCACTTCACAAAACTTTACTTAATTAACTAGTAATGGCAAACTGGTATGTCATCATTGCATTGGCTATCCTGGCAGTTGCCATTGCCCTCCTCAGGGCATATCTGCAATTGTGGGAGGAGGGAGCCGTGGGGATGGCTCCTTCTGTTGAGCGGCTGGATGGGCTGGGAGGGAAGGAGGACAGGTTGGAGGGGAGTTTGACTGACTTTGAGGCACATTTGGAGGATCATTTGAGGTCCCTGGAGGGGCATATGAGAGCCCTGGAGCAACCTGCGCCGGCTCCAACAGGTGGCCAGTCTAGGGGGAGTGGGTCCTCCACCTCTCTGGCTTGAGAAGAGCTCACAGTGCGGCCCCCTCATGGAGCTCAGCCAGGATTAGAGGGGGATGAGAGAGGTATTCCTTTCATTTTTCTTAACCAGATTGAATCAGACCTGACCCTTTCTTTCCCTGATAGATCAATATTCCCTTGAAAAAGGTGATTAGGGGCGGCAACAACATAAATGAGAGAGTCCACACTTTTACATAGTGCTGCTAGTGACTCAACTAGGGAGCTAGAGAAGCTGTGTGATATTTCAGCCTGAGAATGATTTCCCAATCACCATCAAGCGCGCATATACGATACCCACGTCTTGAGAAGCTGGGAGCTCAGAGTTGATTGAAGAGCAGTGTGCCACCATTGGAAATACGTACTGTAAGTACACTGACTGAAACCCCTTGCAATAATGAAGTACTTACAAGAACCCTAGTAAAGACAAAGTACCCTCTCATGCTAGCACGCAGTCTATTAGGGTTCAACAAGTTGAGGCTAGTAGGGAGGTTCTTGCAAGCGCGGCATTACTGTTCCAGTCCTACCATCTCGATCTATTGAAAAACGTGCCGAGGGCCTGATGAAGGGTATTGGGAGTCGGATCTAGAGGGAGAAGGTGAATATTATTATGTGAGTAGGAATATCATTTCTACCTAAATTAAGTTGCATTATTTTCTAACTGTTTTATCTGGACATGGTATCCATTGGTAGGCTAATTAAGAAGTTCTATCATTGGGAAAAGTACATTATGGATTAAATTTAGAGGTACGACAATGTTCCCTTTTCATGCTATGCAGATATACCTTCTAGTTAAGAGGATAAGGTGCTGACTGTTAGTCACTGAATGAGGCTGGATTCCCAGTCAAAACAAGAGTCTGTTAGTGCTATGGATGTAAGAGATCTTATTCCAAGGTTACAAGAAGTTATCATCAATATAGATTTCATTTTATTTTATGCAAGTAATATATTTCATGAAGTCAGTCATCAGTGTGAAACTGTTCATTAAATCAATCCTGAGACTATTTAACACTAGCTACACTATTCTTAGTCTTTTTATGTTTTCGTTTTACAAAAAAACCCCATCCTAGCTAGCTAGCCTTATGATATCCATGTTTTCAATCAATAGCTCCATTCGCATCAGACAGCAGAAAATAATGGTTAGTTAGTTGGCCCGAAAACGCCTTCAACTTTTGTTTTCTTTTCTCTTTTTCAAATTTCTACTCCTGCCACTCCCCCGAGAACTTCTTAAGTCTAATAGACTGGATCCCAATGAACCCAGTGGCATCCTCGGGCGGGAAGTTCTCGAGCGAGTCCATGGACGCCTCCTCCTCGGAATAGAGCTTCGAGGTGCTGCTGGAGCGGCCGAGGACGTAGGCCTGGCCCTTGTAGCAGCTCAGGCGGACCTCGCCGTTGACGGTCTTTTGGCTGTAGAGGAGGGAGTTTTCGATGAAGGCGCGTTCGGGGGCGAAGTCTGTTGGGGATTTGTTAGGGGGTGGGATGCGATGGAGAGAATGGAGGGGTTAGGGTGGGTGGGGTTGGGGGTAATGTGATGGGGTGGGTTGACGTACAGAGGCCGTTATAGACTGGAGAAATGGTTAGTAGGGTAATTTAACAATGGAGGGGGTAGGTTATGATGATGACTTACGATAAGTGGTCCAGTTGTGTGTCACGAACTGCGGGTTCAATCATCAGCTGTCGTCTGGGGTGTTGTCAAGATACCGTTAGGGATGATGGAGGACTCACCTGGTCTCGAAGAGATCTAACTTGGGCGTCGAGAACCAAACCTTCAAGGTCAAGATGGGCGAGACGGAGGATGGTCATGGCTGGGGACTGTGATTAAATTTAGTTAGATGATATTCTATCGCCATGTCTTTCATTCTGCCTAAGGGACCTCGAAATGAACATACGTCGTAGCATCCACGGGACTTCAAGCCAATGAATCTGTTCTCAACAATGTCAATTCTTCCGATACCTATTTGCAGATACAACGTTAGTAATGCTCAATATACCTTGAAGAATGAAATTATCAAGTTTGCTAGGCTTGCTGTTCGGAACAAAGATCCCTATGATGAATTGGTACGTACCATGGATTCTTCCAATACGGTTGAGCTCCTTGAAAAGCTCTACGGAATCGGTGAAGGTCTTCTGTGGGGTGACGAGCTTGGTGGGAATACCCTCAGTGAAGCTGATCGTGATATCGGTAGGCTCATTGGGAGCCTTCTTAGGGTCATCAGTCATGGTCCACATGTCCTCTGGAGGGGTCTGATCGGGGTTCTCCAAAATGCCAGCTTCGTAGCTGCAGTGGGCGAGATTGGCATCCATGGACCATGGCTTCGCTTTCGTGGAGGTGACTGGGATGCCGGATTTGGCGGCGTAGTCGAGCAGATCGTTGCGGCCCTGGAATCTGTTGCAGAAGCTGCTCAATCTCCACGGGGCGATGACCTTGATCGAGGGCTGGATGGCGTAGAAGGCGAGCTCGAAGCGGACCTGGTCGTTGCCCTTGCCTGTGCAGCCATGGCTCAAGTATTCGCAGCCTTCACGCTGAGCCGCGCGCATCATGGACCGGGCGATAACAGGGCGAGCGAGCGAGGTGCCGAGGAGGTAGCGTCCTTCATACTGTCGGGCCAAATCAGTCTCCATGCCCTAGACCCAGGCGGGGCATTGATTGAGCCTGCACGCACCTGAGCATTGCACTGCACAGCGCGGAAGCACAGCTCTTCGACAAACTCCTTCTGCAAGTCCTCGATGATCATCTTCTTGGCGCCAATTGCGAGGGCCTTCTTCTCCACCGCAGCCCAGTCCTCTTCCTGACCAACGTTGGCAAGGAAGCAAACAACTTCATATCCCTCGTCTATAGCGGTCGAATGATCAGTGCTTGAAGCGAGGCTACCAAGATTGGAGGGCCTTACCGAGCAGCCATTTCAGGATACAGCTCGTGTCGAGACCGCCTGTGCAAGAAAATCAGCAATTGACGCTCCAATCGACCTTCAGGCTCAAAGCTGACCACTGTAGGCCTAGATAGGCAGTGTTAGCGGGACATGCTGCAGTTGTCGCTGGCTGTGTGGGCAGGCACTTACTAAGCAAACTCTTCCCTTGGCCATGGCGTGTGGAGTGTGATGTGTAGTGTCAAAGAGACGGGATTGTTGTGAAGCTGGAGTAGCAATTGAACTGAATTGACGTTGATATACAATGACTCAAGCCGCGAGCTCGCCCAAAGCGGGAAGAAGATTCTGGTGGGGGAGCTAGCAGAATGTGGGGTCACGTGAACCCGCCCGCCGCACGGGCCACCTACACGCTCGGCTATCTCTTGGCGCTGAGTCAGCCGCTCCGGGTTCGGCGCTTCTGACTTCACAATCTCAACGTCCCGCCCCGCATCAGAAGTCAACATCCCGAAATCCTCCAGCTCCCCAGGCCGTGTTGGGCTAGAGACGCGGGTGCACATCCACCGCCGGGCGAAGATGGCCGCCCACCGCTCGGCCTATCCCACGCCGGCCTGTCCAACTGCCGGCGGAGCGTCCTCGGACTTGGCCCCGGAGCATGTTTAGCCGGGACTCGGGACGAATCAGGGGTAATATGCACAAAATCTCCACGCCTTGCCACAGCCCAGCCACAGCACGACTTCGCTAGCCTGCCCTTGTTCTGCTGCTCAAAGATCCGGTTCCGATCGGCTAAGTGCCTGGGCGGCATTCTGTGGTGTCCAGTGACCTCTTGCGAAAAAAAAAAAGGCTGTTCCAAAATTTTTGACACATTAAACTTCTTGCTCTCACCGACCATCTTGAGCCATACCTCGCCCACCCACTCTCCGCAACGTCAGTCTTTTGTTTTTCTCCATACCTTTTCCCACATTCACTTGTGCATATTGTTATGTCTATCTGCCAGTGATCGTTGTCTTTTCTTTGCTTTCTCGTTTTTGTTTCTGTTTTTGCCTTTTTCCCTCACTAGATTGTTGCTAGCCGTTAGCTGCTTTCTTTGACCAGAGTAGCGGCTCTTCCGTCTTATTCTGGACACCTACCTGGTCTTTTTATGCTCTTATCTTAATCGCCAGATCGTCGAATTACGCTCGCTTGCCCGGATTTACTTTATTCGTGTTGTGTGTCATTGGCGTCTGTGTTGAGCTTTCATCATGGCTGGCGCAACCAAGACCGTCAAGGAGTCCATCGTTGGAACCCTCGCTCCCGAACCACCCCAACCAGTGACTACCCAGATCAAGTCGCATTTCCAACACCATGCCCGGACAGACAGTGAGACGGGCGAACACTACATGAACGAGGAGGACTTTATCAGTGCCATTGCCCCTATTCATGAAGACTACGTGAGTCATTCTGTGTTGCTGTTGCTTTCGTCATCCAGTCGTATGTACTGACAAGCTGCTATCTTGCCATACAGCACAAGATTAAACGCGAACAGTACGGTATCCTATTCCGAGTGGCCGATCGACGAAGAACCGGAAAGGTCAACCTCCACGACTGGGCCGCGTTCGAGAACCTGATTGCTAAACCTGACGCGGAGTACGAAATCGCCTTTCGCCTATTTGACGTCGAAGGGACCGGCACAATCAAATATGAGGCCTTTCAACAACTTTACAATCTTAACAAGGGAGACGGCACAATCCCCTTCGACTGGAATTCGGAATGGGCATCCCTGTATACCGGCCGGAAGAAGAAAAGACATGACATGACCTACCCGCAATTCGCACAGATGCTCCGCGGCCTGCAGGGCGAGAGGATACGTCAGGCATTCCACCTGTTCGATAAAGATGGCGACGGATATATCGACCCTGAAGATTTCCAACGTATCATCCTAGAAACCGCCAAGCATAAGCTTTCCGATCACTTGCTGGAAAACTTGCCGTCGCTTTGCACCATTACTGCCGGTAGCAAGATCTCCTACGCCAACGTGCGCGCGTTCCAGAATATCATCCGGGAAATGGATATGATTGACTACGTCATTCGGAGCGCTATCAGCAAGAGCGAAGATGGCAAGATCACTCGCTCTGATTTCCTTAATGAAGCTTCCCGTGTCAGCCGCTTCTCTCTCTTTACCCCCATGGAGGCCGATATCCTTTTCCATTTCGCCGGTCTTGATGCGCCCTCCGGCAAGCTCTCGTTGGGTGATTTTGCCAAAGTTGTTGATGCGTCATGGCATACCACCACTGCGCTCGGCGGAGCTGCTATCGCTGGTGTTCAGCAAGCCACAGACAAGGCCGCGTCGAAATCGAAACAATACCTTCACAACGTTTTGGAGTCCGCACATCATTTTGGTCTTGGTAGCATTGCTGGTGCCTTTGGTGCGTTCATGGTGTATCCCATTGATCTAGTGAAGACTCGAATGCAGAACCAGCGAAGTGCTCGTGTGGGTGAGATGCTATACAACAACTCTTTGGACTGTGCGAGAAAGGTTATTCGGAATGAGGGTGTGCTTGGGCTGTATTCTGGTGTTCTGCCTCAACTGATTGGCGTGGCCCCTGAGAAGGCTATCAAGCTGACTGTGAATGACCTGGTTCGCGGAAAATTTTCCGATAAGCAGTCTGGCAAGATTTGGTGGCCCTATGAGATTCTTGCGGGTGGTACGGCTGGAGCGTGCCAGGTGGTAGGTTACATAGCCTTTTGTGATGTGTCTCTATATATGTCTTGCTAACATTATTATTAGGTTTTCACAAATCCCTTGGAGATCGTGAAGATCCGCCTCCAAGTTCAAGGAGAAATCGCCAAGAGCGTCGAGAGTGCGCCACGCCGATCTGCTATGTGGATCATCAAGAATCTGGGGTTGATGGGATTGTATAAGGGCGCTAGCGCCTGTCTGCTCCGTGATGGTAAGCTCATCTATTGTTTTATCCCCTTAGATTCCTTTGATCAATCATTGTCTAACCGATATTCCAGTCCCATTCTCTGCCATCTACTTCCCCACCTATGCCCATCTCAAATCCGATTTCTTCGGCGAATCGCCAACGAAGAAACTCGGCGTCGTCCAGCTCCTCACCGCTGGTGCCATCGCTGGTATGCCCGCCGCCTACCTTACCACCCCCTGCGATGTCATCAAGACACGTCTCCAAGTTGAGGCCCGCAAAGGCGAAACCAAATACACCTCCCTCCGTCACTGCGCGACCACTATCATGAAGGAAGAAGGCTTCAAAGCTTTCTTCAAGGGTGGTCCAGCCCGTATCCTCCGCTCCTCGCCACAGTTCGGTTTCACTCTGGCGGCCTATGAGGTTTTGCAGAACTGGTTGCCCATGCCAGGCACAACACATGAGGAGATTACGCCCACCGGCCATGTGGAGCCGGGATTGGGCGGCCAGCAGGCGACGGCGCCCTTGCCCTATATCCGGTCAAGGAATGCGCTGAAGCTTATTCTTGATTTGGATGAGAATTTTGGGAGGATCAAGGTGCCAAAGGGGGCGAACCTGCCGGGACTTTCATAATTTTCGAGTCCTGTCCCTTGCGTGCCTAGTCCTTCGCGTGCTTGATATCTATTCTTCTTTAGCAGCAAGCGTGTGTGTCAAAATTTTTTGTTCCTTTCCTTCGGAACCTATTAACCATTTTATGTCCTTTCCGGTGTCAAGCCTCTCTTTTCGTGTACCAAAATGCAGATGCGATGGCGGTTGTCTGAATGCCCTTTTCTGTCTGCGTATCTTTCTTGCAGTACACAACGACTCCTCCCCACCTTCTGCAGGAATCTTGTATGGGGCCGTTCGTCTCGACATCATCCCTAACATCATCTCTTCCGTCGTGTATTCAAATACCCCATTCACACGAAACTTTGGTTTTGGTCGCCTTTCCAGATCGCGGTTGAACGACTCGCAACGGTGCATGTGCCCAGCAGGATTATATGGGTGATCCAGTATATTCTTCGCACATGATACCTCCCGCCCACATTACGCCCCTTGTTCGTCTACTTCCGCATCAGCATTTAGACCTAGATTTCGGATTACGCTTCTTTGTTTCTCGCATTGCGTTCTTTCTGTTCGATATTGATTTTTTTTAAACTCTTTTTAGTCCCGTTTTCTCGCACAAATTCCCTATTTGTATTCCCTTTTTTTTTTTTTGGTTTTCTCCATTTTATGAATGATTTGATTTGATTTGATACTCCAGCATTGCTCCAATTCCGTTTGCTCCTTTTTGGTTTTAGTCTGTCTTCCTTCTTTTGTTTCCCATTCGGTCAATAGTACCGATATGTTCCGCATCATATCCATTTTGGTTCGTTTGCTTGCTTCTTTTTTGATTTTCGTTCGATTTCCTTTTTTCTCTCTGCTCCCATCTCTCGAGCCATAGATTTTCTCTCCCCCCCACCGCCTGAAAGAAAAAAATATCTAGAACGCGTCCCCTATGTAATCTAGACTAGAGTGGAATAGATTTGACTACAGTTGATATTTTGTTATAAAGACTAAAGGAAAATGAAGAAAAGAAAATATCCCGAACACAGTCAGGGGCCACCCAGCCCACAACTCAGCAGTTTCAACAAACACACCTTCCTCCGTCCCGCCTATTCTCTTCCTATCTCATATATACATAAAATGATGCATTCAGGGGGTTGGTTATTCTACAGTCACCCAAGTGGAAGCTTTCTACGCCCTTTGAAAGGACACAGATGTAGTTGATGGATTTAACTTCACGGTTCAATCACCATCCCAAGCCCTCATATTTAATCTACGCAACCTCTTCTTTCTCGCCCAGGAGGGAACTTTTTGAAAATGGGTAAAATGATTCAACTACTCCCAGCTGGTCTTATTTTCGCGGGCAGTGAAGACATGCCATGATCGAACTCCGATAAATATGTGGAGAGTAGCTATCGTATCTTCCCCGCATAACTTAACTCGGCTTGTGCTCGTGTTTGGTCGCGGATAAGACGAGCAGAGAAAAGCAAGCACGCAAACCACAAGATAGGGATAGACAAACTTAGTCGAAAGAAGAAAAGAAGTCCATTTTTGTTCATTAATTTATTTTAACCAACTATCCACAAAAATCAAAAAAGATGACTACTACCCCGCTCTACCACCACGCCCTCGTCCTCGGCGCCTCAGGAATTTCCGGATGGGCATTCGTCCACCAGATCCTGCATGACTATCCGCGTTCTGGGACATGGGCGAAAGTGACCGGAGTCACCAAGCGGCCGATGAACGCGGAGGAAATCTCGTACTGGCCGCGGGATGATGAGGGGAGGCTGCAGCTTCTTTCTGGAGTTGATTTTGCTGATGATACGGAGGAAGAGGTGAGGGGGAAGTTTGTTGCGGGGGTTGTGGATGTGGAGATGGTGACGCCTGTTTATTATCTAGGTAGGTGTTGATTGAGATGGGGGTAGGGTGGAGGATTGATTGATGAGTTGCATTTTATGTATGATTGAGAATATGGTACATGATATTGATTGATATTTGGAACCTAGTGAGCCCACCCCACGCAAAGGCACTAGACACACTCCGAAAAGCGGTCGTCGTGATAGATAGCCTCGCGCCAAATCTCAAATTTATCCACCTCCAATACGGGACCTTCATATACGGGACCTGCTTCGCCGATGGATTCTACATGCCGGTGCCTCTTTCGGAGTCTTTGCCGCCCCTCCGCAAGCCATGGATTGACCAGCTACCGTATTCGGTGCTCTCAGGGTGGATGGAGAAGTTCTCGGTTGGGAAATCGTGGAGCTGGTGTGAGACGAGACCGGACGAGATTATTGGTCTGTATATGATGTTTATGACGTGGCGGCATCTGCAAGCTGACTCGTCACCGATAGGGTTTCTTCCTCGGCCAAATAGCTAAAATGTTGCCTATCCAATCGCCATGTTCCTTTCGTTGTATCTGTATATCAACGGCAAAGGAGCTGGATGCCCATTCCCGGGTAGTTTCGGCGCGTGGAAAGCCTTATCCAATGACGCAGGAGCCGACATGATCGCCAAATCGGCCATTCACTTGTCATTATTTCCCGACAAGTCTATTAATGGACAAGGGTTTAATGTTGCGTCCTCGTCAACGCCGTGGAACTGGAAACGGAAATGGCCTGCTATTTGCTCCTGGTTCGGGCTTACCGGAATGCCGCCGGTGGATTGCGAAAAGAGCAAGAACGCAACACCAGGCCCTGACGAATATATTCGCAGCCACAAGGAGCAGTTCGAGAATATGGTGGGAGAATATGGATTGAAAGGATGGAAAGTGGAGTCTCCCTCTATGGACGGGTCGGAAAATTGGGGGTTAACCAAACTCAACTTCGACCGCCAGGTTAATTTGAGAAAGATAAAAGCAAGTGGTTATACAGAGGAGGAAGACAATTTGAAAACTTGGACACTGGCTCTTGAGAGAATGAAGGCGGCCAAAGTGATTCCATAAGAGTGATTCCATAAGAGTCGTCAATTGTTTCCCTTTCGTAAGGGTATAGCGCCAGGACTTGTTTGGTGGTATTTGATTGTTGTACAAGCGGGAATTGGTATAATTATAGAATTGGGTGAAGTTTTGAGTATTTTCAGAAGAAGTTAGATCGAGGAGTGCTTTTGGCGGTTGCGGCCGTTCCATCACTGGAAGATTTCGGGGCGTCCTTTGCTTTTCCACTTTCTGCTTGACTGGATGGTTCAGATTCGTTGGCTGGAAAGGATTCATCGGTAGCTCCTTTTCCTTTGCCACTTTTCCTTGAATGCCACCTTGACTCCTCTTGTTCGATTTCTTTCAAGACTAATAGATAATTAAAAGTATTAGTACCATTGTCAGTCATGTATCCAAGGAGCTATATCTCACCTTCCTCCCATTCTCTCTCCTTCGTTTCATCCCCCGTTCCTAGCAGGCGTTTAACATCCACATCCTCTCCCTTCTGCACCCTATCAATAACCTCTTTAAGCAAACGTATTTTAGCATCCGCGCTTCGACAGTAATTTGCGAAATCGTTCCGGAGCCCAATCATGCGGATGGCTTGAGATCCGATGAGCAGGAATATTATGACATAAAAAGTTGCTGGATTCGGCTCCCTCTTGCGTGGGGCTCCGAACCACTCACGATTTCGCAAGAATTTTGGAACTATGGAGGTCCAGACTGAAACCTCCATGACCTTAGGAATCGGTCGGCCAACTGCCAGACACCGGCGCTGGGTAAAAGTTTCGATGGTCTCTCTATATTGTGTCCGGGGAGGTCGAGCAAAGGTTGATTTGAAGGGGTTTGCCAGGCGCGAACGCCTGAAAAGCAGAGCGGGCGAAGACATAATCGATTGAGCTGTCCCGCGTTCGTGCAGAGATTCTAGCTGTCAAATATCAGATTGAGAGAGGGACGGATGAAGTTTTGAGGTTGCGGAAGTTCAAATCGGAGAAGAACGCGCTAAGCCTCATGGGGAATTTCTGGAAGCTGGTGCTTATATAATCCTCTGGTTGCTTCGGCAACGGAATTCGAACAACAGCTTCAAGATCACGGTCAACCATCATCGATCTTGGAGGTTGGCGACATGCATCGACAACGACAATATCGACATTAATTATGATACAAATGGACGGGGCGGCGCCGTCTACGCGCGCTCTTGAATTGTCCGTGAAACAAGCCGTCAAATCGACGTCGACCTGCACCTCCGACACGACGTCATCCCTCACTCGACTACTCCTCCCAGCAGAGAGCTTACATCGCGATGCTGAACGGCCCAAGAGCGTCAAACCGATCAGACGGGCAGCCTGTTCCACGGGTCGTAAAGCGCCCAAGCCTGTCCAGCCGAGAAGTTCTACCAAACTCGCTACTTGCCCGCTATCCGCCGACACGCAAGGTGACTCTCTGTCACAAAAAGAGAAGCTCATATTAGCTACAGAAGTATTCAATACAGCGTCAAAAACACTCTCCGACTATATAAAATCCCCCAAAAACGGAACTACGGCCCTTCACAAAAAGTTGACTTCGAAACGAGAATCACAACCAATTTCTCCCGTGTCCGCCTCTTGCTCGCCCACGAAATTAAAGACCTTGGATGCGAGCCGCTCCAACGAAGACATATTGGATTCTGGGATTGTGGAAGTGGCTAATTGTGCTCGACTGGCACTCTCAAGTATTAGGGAATTCAGGTGCCCCATCGGAGAAGAAGCCCAGCTCAACGAACAACTGGAGCAAGGATTTTGCATTCTGATTGGGAAACTACTCGCCGTTGGATTGCATGACGCTGCGGTTGCCGAGTTAAGAAAATTAAAGAGGAGAATCCAGGGGTACATGGAAAATGAGGCAGTGGGAGGGAAGACCAAACCGGAGAAAAAGGGCGCTCGGAGCCGCATGCTCACCGAACCGCCAAAGGAAACCCTGACCGATCTGATACAAGTGGACAGGATCCCCTCCGATGACCGACTTTTAGGCTTGCTTATTTCGTTCCAGGCAAATGCTCTAAAGGCCATCGCTGCGGATAGGAGGCCATCCGCCGTGAATAAAATGTCGGAGATACTTCTTCTATCGAATCCAGCTAGTCCCGCCAACATAATTCTCCGGGCCTGTAAAAAAGGCACCATGCCACATGAAAAGGCGGCCCAACAACTCCAATCGCTATCATATGCTATTCTTTCACTCTCCCTATCAACGTCGAACACCGAAGATGGCAAAGCATCAACCGCCAAAACTCGGGTCAAACATACAGCGACTCTAAACCTTCAGTTACTTTCACTTGAAATACGATGTTTATGGTGGAAGATTTGTGGACACAAATGTGATGTAGCAAAGGAGCTATGGGACCCGCTGGCTCGCTATATCGCCTCATTTGCCAGGCGATGTTCGACTATTTTGAAAGGTGATTTTGAGATCGTGAAACAGGCCTTTTTGCGTTTGGAGTCAACAGTGACCGAAAATGGATACACCTTCATCCCCGGTGGTAATCAAGTTCCTTCTGTCTCAACTGTTCTGAAGGTTCTTGGTCAACTGGCACAGACAGCGGAGTGTAGTCCCGACGCATTGAAATTTTACGACGATTGCATTCCGACGATCGCACCCGACCAGCCTCTGGTTTTGGGGATATGCTATTGCAAGATTGCGCTATTGCGACTGGAGACATTGCGAACGTCGAAAATTGGCCGTGCATCAAAGACGGCGGCTGCTGTTTCAGAGGCTATCAAATGCTTGGCGGCTCCCTTAAAGGGCAATCAGTCAGACCTCGAGGAACTGCTCATAGAATCAGCCAAACTTAAGAAAGCGGCAATGTGTTTTCTAAATACTTTGGGCGAGATAGCGCCAGACGCAAATGACGGGGACTCAGGATATGGGGCACTGGGGCTATATGTTATCCAATATTTGAACGGCTTCGTGAGGTTTTTAGCCCGTTATACTGGACAAGCATCATCAAGGAGTTCAAGTGATGCCACCAATTCCTTATTCCAGCAACGCCTTGCTAAATGCAAGAACATCGTACTCGCCGCTGTTGATTCGGTAATAGCAGTGGGGAAGATATCAGTTGTCGCCAAACGACCGTCATGGACAGACACCGAATCTCTTTTGTCTGACTGTTCTACCCTCCTTGGGTGCATTCATTCCGCGGAGAGTGCTACAGACGAAACCGACATCGCGGATTCCACCCCGTCAAGCTTCGTCAAGCTATCGAACCTTTACTGGTCCCGGTATGTTAAGCAGAAGGAAATTGGCGCTCCTCCATCGGAATTAGTGCCTCTACTGGAACGGTCGACGTGTTTGCTACGAACATGTCCACCAGATAATACCGCTGGATTCGCAGCTGCCAAATATGAGCGCCTAGCATCCTTATATCTAGAGGTTGCTCAAACCAAAAAGGCGATGCTGGCGTATCGTTCAGCCATTCAGGCGCACATAAACGGCGGTGCCTTGAACTATGCGACTGAAGCTCGTACGAAACCGTTATCATATACCTTGAAAGATCCTTCGTTTCCATTAGGTCGTGTTTTGACGCACTATATTCGGTTTTGCTGGAAACATTGCAATGATCCTAACGCCGCCGTATTTGACGATGCGAGTTTAGAAACCAACGACAGAGGGGTTTTACTCGAATGCCAACTGATGGCTCTGCTAGACTCTCCTGCCAGTAGGGGGTCAGAAGGAACGACGTCTCATTTGCCAACTCTAATTTCATCCTTACTCTCTCTATACCCACCTCATGTCCACCCAATGCGCCGATTACGAATTATGCTAAAAGTGATTCGTTGTTCGCTACACAGTCCGAGTGATTTTGGTCAGAGCCTTCTTGAAATGATCATTGGCGAAGCAAAATTATTTCTGGCCGGTGACCTTGAGCTTGCCGAAGACTCTGTTCTTTCGACGTTTAAAGAAAGCTCTCTGGCATCTCTCCGGCTGACTCTAGGGCTTTTACAAGGCGACTTGTCTCCCGACTCATTGCAACAAGTCGTCCATACCTGGTCTTCAGTAATTCAAAATTGTCAGAACTGGGACAATATAGCTGCGGTAATCGACGACCCAGAAACATGGATATCCCAGGTGAAGGTCCTTATCAATTACCTCGACGTCCTTGGTCTTTGGAAACTTCGAATATCCGCGCTTTCAATGCTTCGGCATGTCCTAGAAATTCAAAATGCGAAAGATTTCTCTGACACCGCTCTCTGTCTATCCCAGCTCGGGGTTCAATATACCCGTCTTGGGTACTTTGGCAAGGCAGGATCTCTCTTCAATCTTAGCCACTCTTTGATCCAGAAAAACACCGTTTCCCCTTCGGTTTTCGTTTCGTGGACTATCTCGTTCGCCGAATACCTCACAATGATAGGCAACCTTGACAAGGCGTAAGTTTATCCCTTCATATTTGATATTCTATATTCACCATTTTGCTAACTTCACTAGGACCGAGACTTTATCTCATGCCAAGGAAGTCTTTGAACAAAATGTCTCCGACGTCTTGAAGTTGAACTTTGAAGCTCGGTTGGCATGGGAAAGACTGGTGGCAGAATCTGCTTATCTTCACTCCCGAATACACTTCGAACTAGGCTCTATCGATCATGCTATATTTTTCGCCAAATGTGCGGTTAAACTTAACAATAGGATATGGGCGAAATTGGATAGATTTTCAGAGATGAAGAGGGACAGACCGTCTAGTTCTTCGGGTTCTGAGCTTGACATGATCTCAAACAAGATCAAAGCGATTGATCTGTCATCAGGAGATTGCTATTCAGGGAACACATACCGGGAAGGCTCCCTGTATTGGCCGCATTTCGTGCCTCATTGTTCTGGGCTGGTAAACCTATGCAAGTTTTCTGCACACAACGGGCTCTTCCAAGATTCTGTATACTTTGGAGAGCAGGCACTGAAAATTGCAAAAGCAGTTGGTTCCACCTTCTGGACTGCTGCTATTCAAGCTGAGTTGGGGAAGGTCTGGGTCCGCGGCGGCCATGTTCAAAATGGCAAAGATTCATTGGATGCCGCCGCTCAAGTCTTTAATGGCCTGGAAAAAAGCCTAGGAACGGTGTCCCTTCACACAGCTTTTTCCAGGCTCTATCAGGCCCAGGGGAAGCCACGAGACGAAAATCACTCCCTGGATTTAGCTCATCAGACTTTGGAGGAAATTTCTGGATGGGACACTCCAGAGCAGCGGGATTCTGCTTCAGAAAGCGGTCTTGAAGCCAAAATGAGCCAGTTGACGCTCAAAGCCAAAAGTCGCACTCAGAGGCCCCTTGCTCCTCGGCAGACAAGGGGACGGCGTGCGAAACAGTCTGAGAACCTAACATCTACCAACGTAACAGCCTCAACGACAGAACTCCAGGCCGGGTTTCCTTCTTTTTCGCAACTCCGAGTTGACTTGTTACACCAGCAGGTCGTGGCTTTATTATCATGTCAACAATTCAACGAAGCCTTCGCTCTTCTAGAAAAGTCTGAGCAACTTCCGAAATCGAAAGTCAGGGAAATGGCTTATAATATCACTAAAGCACAGTGTTCGCTCCGCAGTTCGGTTCAGAATCTTGCTTCACATGCTGTTTTCTGCGTACTGCCGGAGTCTACGATATCTCTACCCTCACTGTATTTGCCTACCAAGCCCGCCGAAGAGCATTCTACGAAAAAGGCCACTTCAACGAGACGACCAAAGCCGCCAACGTCCACCACGAAGAAGAGCGGTACTAAAAATGGGCCTGACGACTTCACAGACGTCCTATCCACGGCCAACGATTTGCTTAACATAGCATCTTCTTCGGCACCTGTTCACGGTTCAACCGACGACAATCACAATCTTTCATTCATTTCCAGCCAAGTATGTATGCTCTCGCATGCGACGGCCACCAAAACCGAAGGCCTCCCAACTCCGCTGCAGGCAGCCGCCATGATAGGTATGCATTTAACCTCCAGTTAACTGCCCTGAACTTGGAACTAATCATATATAGAAAACGGACGAAATATGGCATTCCTGAGGGAGCATTCCTCAATTACCATTGATAAAGAACTCTGTGGCCCTGTCGAGCCTCTTAAATGGCTAAAAACCCCTCAGAGAGATTGCGCTAAATTGGACCAACTTAGCGCTGGTGAATTTATGCGAGATTACGTTGATAATCTACCAGAAAACTGGAATGTTTTGTCCTTGACTCTTAGTGATGACCGCCATGAGTTTATAATATCAAAACTCCGTTCCGGACAATCTCCTTTCTTGCTACGCCTTCCGCTCAAGCGCGGGATGTCAGACGACATGGATGAAGAGGAATTTGGGTTTGAGGAAGGGAAAGCGGAGCTACTAGAAATCGTTACGTTAGCTAATCAGAGCGCTCATGATGCCCGATCCCGCGTGGAGAAAAATGCGAAGAAAGAGTGGTGGGCAAACCGAGAGTCTCTTGACAAACGCCTCAAGAACCTTCTCGACAATATGGAAACCATTTGGTTCGGTGGGTTCCGTGGCATATTTTCTGAATGCCCACGAAATGAACCTCTCCTCGCCCGGTTTGTTGATTCTTTTGAAAAGATACTCGATAAACATCTCCCCTCTCGCCGACACCGTCGGAAGATTAAGTTATGCAAGCCAAATTTCCATTGGGATGTGATGGAGTTGTTTGTCAACATTGGAAACATCGAAAACGGATCGGATCTGGAAGATCTAGTTACAGACCTCCTATATTTTATCGTCGACATACTCCAGTTTAATGGAGAACGAAACGCATACGATGAGATCGACTTCGACATGATGGTTATTGACACCCTCGATGCTATCCGGAGCTACAAAGAAGCAGAGCAACGAGAACAGATAGCCGTCCAATCACGCCACACTATCCTTATTCTTGACAAAGAGCTTCATTCCTTTCCTTGGGAATCTCTTGGCTGTTTGCGAGGATCCTCAGTTTCTAGGATGCCGTCCCTTCGTCACTTAAAAGAGACGCTTGTTAAGTGTCAAGCAGCCAATCCTGCAACCCCCGACGGATTTATCATAGACAGAAAGGCCGGCTCGTATATACTTAACCCTGGAGGAGATTTGAAATCTACGCAAACCGCCTTTGAAAACTCACTCGTATCTCTGGATGGGTGGAATGGGATTGCGAACAGGGAACCAAGCGAGGAGGAATTCAAGGAATGCCTGGAGAACAAGGATCTACTGCTCTACTTCGGTCATGGAAGTGGAGCGCAGTATATTCGCGGGCGGACAATCAAACGACTAGATCGCTGCGCCGTCACATTTCTCATGGGGTGTAGCAGCGGCGCCCTCACCGAGGCCGGCGAGTTCGAGCCGTATGGGACACCAATGAATTATATGCATGCGGGTGCACCTGCTCTTGTTGCTACGCTCTGGGACGTTACCGATAAAGATATCGACCGGTTTGCGCAATGCACGTTCGAACAATGGGGACTAATGGAAAAGGGGCCAGCCGTGGCGAGCCAGTCGTGCAAATCTCGAGCAACGAAGGCTGCGAAATCTCACCAATCGAGCGCTGCCCGACAGATTGAGAAGGACGGGCCAGTGGGTCTTGACACAGCGGTTGCCAATTCCCGGGGAGCTTGTATTTTTAGATATTTGAATGGGGCAGCGCCGGTGGTGTATGGTGTTCCTGTGTTTTTCAAATAGGGGCTTGTTTTCCTTTTCGTTATATTACTTCACACATGGTTTTGGGTTGGACTTGGATGGATGCCATTGGAGTTGGATGCGGATAGATTACCCTTTTATATATACATATTTTGGTTATATAGACATAATTCAGCATGGATATACAATTTTACGCTCATAACTATTGCAGTGTTGTCCCATCTCTTTCTCCTCACACGCGCGGGGGCTGCCAGGCACGTGGTGTGGGGAAGGTCTGCCCCTCTTCCTTCCCCTCATCGCATCCCACCTTTCAAGCTATATATGTTTTCGTTCTTGAATCCGCGCCAACTTTTCTTTTCTAACCGCGCTGTGCTAGTTTCTCAGCTTCCCATCCATCCAATTCCACATCGCACTATCAACATGGCCGTCACAACCAAAGCCACCATCGCCTCCTTCGGCGGCAAGCTCCTCAAGCTCACCCACAATGCCACCACAACCAACTGCGAGATGGCATTCAACCTATACCTACCACCCCAGGCATTCCAAACCCCGGCCCAGAAAGTGCCTGTTCTGATATATCTGTCCGGCCTGACCTGCACAGCGGACAATTGCTCTGAGAAGGGCTTCTTCCAGCACGGCGCGAGCAAGAAGGGGATTGCGGTTTTGTATCCGGACACGAGTCCTCGTACGTTCTTTCACTTTTAGCACCCTATAAAGGGTCCCTAGTAATCGTTAGAAATATATTAACGGGCGAACACCATAGGCGGCCTAAACATCGAGGGCGAGAATGATTCATGGGACTTTGGCACGGGAGCTGGGTTCTACGTCAACGCCACGCAGGCTCCGTATGATAAGGGATATAACATGTACAGCTACGTCACGGAGGAGCTGCCGAAGACGGTCTTTGCTGCTTTTGAGCAATTGGACTCGTCTCGCGTGAGCATTACGGGACACAGTATGGGTGGACATGGCGCGTTGACTTTGGTAGGCATTTCATTTCATTTCCATTTCCATTCCATTAATCCGGTTCTGCTTCTTTGAGAAGCGGGTGGCATTATTCAGACCCTCTGCCTAGTAAATTATATGTGGATATCTGACTTACCTACTTGTTCAATGATATTCAGTTCCTCAAGAACCCCAGCAAATACAAGTCCGTCTCCGCATTCGCGCCCATTTCCAACCCTATCAACTGCCCCTGGGGCCAAAAGGCATTCAAAGGATACCTGGGCGACAATCTGGAGAAGTGGAAGGAGCACGACGCTACCGAACTCGTGAAGAAATGGAAGGGTCCGCTTAACTTACTTGTCGATGTGGTGGGTTGATATCTCTCCTCTCCTAATACCATCTATAACTATCCAATCCCAACGAAAGAGGCCATTCGCCAGAACTAACCACGATTTTGATGTTATGAATGAACAGGGCACCGGCGACAACTTTTATAAACAAGGCCAACTCCTCCCTGAGAACTTTGAACAGGCAGCCAAGGAAGCGGGCGTCGATGCCGGAGTGAATATCAGATATCAACCAGATTATGACCATAGCTATTTCACCATGGCGACGTTTTCGGATGATCATGTTGAGCACGCGGCGAAGTATTTGTTCGCATAGTAAGTTGCTTTACTGTGCCTTTTTCTGATTTTGGTTTTATAAAGCTTGGACTGCTGACTTTTGTAGAAGCGATAGGCCTGGGTATGAAAAATTATAGAATCGAGAGATATATATATAGTTACCCTTCTGACTACAGCTGTGGTTTTCATAAATCTCTCTCTTTAATTATAGAAACATGGGAAAATTCCCGTAAAATGCACTGTCACATGACCTCACATGATGTCACGTGCACCCCACCAAAAATCTCAGGGAGAGTTGGGGGTGGGGGGTTGTAGGGGTGGTAGGGGGTGGTAGGGGTGGGGCGGCGCAAGCCGAAAGCGAGCGAAGCGAGTGCATGAGGCTTGTGATAAATAAATAAATAACAACCATTTCTCTTTTTTCTTTTTTAATATTAAATCCTTATACTTGGACAGTATAAGCTGGAATATTTGCATGTTTCTCATAGTACACACCCTGCAGCCACTAATCTAAACATACTATGCCTTCCAATCTATTCCACCAGCTGTATGAACTGAAAACGCATTCTCATCATCAAATAAAACATCCATGCACACATACATACATGACCAATCAAACCCCCCCACCCTTTAAAATATAGGATGAAGTAAAACAAAGTAGACCCCTACCCCCTTTTAGGCACTAGAGTCACCCATTCACTCATCTCATACATAACTACATCCAGCCCAACCTGGGGTTGGCCCCCAACCCCACCCAAATCACCGCTTTCTTTCCCCCAACAAACAGCCCATCAGCAACCCCCCAGGCAAGACATGGGTGCAGACGCGGATAAGAACAAGGTGGGTGGGGAAATCAATCAACGACTGACCACCTACCATGCGCATTTCCTCCCGTTTGGTGGATGGAGCGGTGGGTGGATGGAGGGGTTGAATAGACATGATGGTAGGTAGTATTAGTGTGAAATAAAAAAAAGGGGGTTGGTGGGAGAGGACGGGATGAGAAGTGTATCGTATCATCTATCCCATATATAATGTAAATTAGAGAATGAAATATAATAGATGTAAAGTAAAGTGAGAAGATTCTTAAAAATGCCATATGATGTGGAATGCAAAACATGGATGCATTTTCATAGCAAAAAAAAAAGGAAAAAAAAGGAGGTAGTTCAAACAGAGGATATAGAGTTTTAAAATGGAAATGTTTATGAATTCTTTCTTTTGTTTTATTTTTTCCTGTTTTGATATGTTTCAATGCAAGGTGTAAGTAAGTAAATCAATAAATAAAAAGGAATGCTGACTGAATGGTTACCTGGCCAGCCCCTCCTTCCCCTTTTTTTTTTATCATGCTTGATATGGCAATGCAAATATTGTGATGTGGGAAATAAAAAAAATTTCGATTTCTTTTCTTTTTATTCTTTATAGACAAGACAAGAAAAGATGGATCGCTATATGAGGAACTTTCAAGATGTAGCTGGGGTTGTATATTGGGGGAGAGGTAGATCCATTTCCACGGGGTTAAATAGATGCGCTAGATATGCATGAGATGAGGAGGATGGGATGGGATGGGATGAAATGGGGTAGGTTTGTTATATGTTATATGGGAGGGATATTTTTTTTTTTGATAGTTGTTGTTTGTTGTTTGTTGGAACTATATTTTGTCATATGAGAGTATAAGTATAATAAGGGTGTGTTGGCGGGTGGGGTGGTATCATGCGCTTAATCGTTGGATAAATGACTAGAAAGAGGGGGGGAGAGAAGTTAGTCAAGATGGTTCCTGTCTTTCCCATAGCCCGAAAAGAGAGAGAAGACATTACCTGAAAAAACTGCCTGAACCCCTTCGCATCCAACTGCTCCAAAGACCCCACATACTCATTAACCAAATCCCCACCCATGCCCAAGCCCGGCAGCTCCCTCGCCCTCAGCCAATCAACATACTCCTGGCCCGTCTTGGAGTAAATCACCTTTTGCAAGCCTGCCGCTTCGCCAAGGACCTGTTTCGCCTGGGCGTCCTTGGGATTGAAGGCGGGTGTCATGGGCAGCGACCAGCAGAGCGGCGAGAAGCGGGTGATCATGAACTGGGCGAAGCCTGGTAGGGCTGGTTGTTGTTGGGTTGTCGTGGCGTCGCCGTTGGGTGGTGGTGGATTGGTGGTGCTGGGCTGCTGCTGCTTGACGACGTCCGGGCCGCCCCAGAGACTGGACATTTTGGAGAGGACGAGGAATGCCATTTTGGCCGTGGGGAAATCATCGGCATCGCGGGCGAAGTGTTCAATGGTCATTATGACTCTTTCGAAGATTGGTTGGTTGGCTAAAGGGGAAGGAATATTTGTTAGCGTGGCTGATTTGGAATAAGGAATTGAAGGTGATTAGGACATACTACTACTGATAATGACTGTTCCAAGATTATTATTTAAAATCATGAGCAAAAAATTGAGATATTCCCGCTTCAATTCCGCAAGCTGTATCTCGTCATCGGTGCCGGTGGTTGGGTCAGCGATCCCAGCAAAGACCCGCTGGAGGAAAGGCGTAAGGAGGGTATCGAGAATGCCGTAGATTTCCGTCTTGAAGCCAAAAATCACTTGGTCTAGTAGCCGCAAGAACAGGGCCATCTCGTCTTTGGAAGATGTCTGCGTCAACAGTCCATCAATCCACCTTGGAAGCTGTGGCAGGTTTTGAGCACCACGGACACCAACAAGTCTCGAGAATGCAAATCGGGCCGCTGTTCTAATATTAAAGGAAGACTTTAACGATTCAAGAGCCACCAAGGTAGCCTCGGATACTTGGCTGAAAGCTTCAGAGACTTCTGGCGCTGGGGGCGTTGTAGGAGTCGTTGTCCCTGGCATCCAGTCCGAAAAGCCTCGAGCTAGTGTGCCGAGAGCCATTATGTCATGGTGAATTTGCAGTATGGACCGTTCATCGCCTGACTTGGCAGCCGCTAGGTGTCTCTCCATATCCATAAAAATAGGATTCATCACAGACTGAGCATAAACAACTTGCTGGTCAATCGGCACCGCTGTCGCCGAGCAAATACAGCCGATTGCCTCGAAAAGATACAGCTGGCTATTGAAGACAGCATCTGCCGATCCTTCATGGTCTTCCGAAGACATATCGTCTCCATCGGATCCTTCTTGAGGCACTTCTGCTTGAATGACTAGGAGGTCGCTGAGAGCTTTGATGACAGTTTCCGCAACGTTCCCAATGCGGTTCCGGAGGTGTTTGACGAGCCGTTGGAAGAGGTACCAGGATCTCGTTCGAACCTTTTTCACTGGATGATGGACTAATTGAAGGAAGCTTTCGAGAACGCCGGGGATAAGGTGGACGTGGTGGTCAAAAAAGGAGCTGTACCGCACGCAGATTTCCATGTACTGGAGTTGAGTTGCCGGGTGGGTAAAAGACCTGATATCTATGATATAGTCAGCATCCAGAATTATTCAACCTCTAGGAAAGAATGAAACTCACCAGCTTCAACCATCCTCAACATCATCTCAACAAGCCGCTCTGCCGCAGCATTATTGAGTTTATTTTTGACATACAGGCCACCAGCCTTCACAGCAAGATCTCCAAAGAGGAACATCTCATGCAGCGCAAGATCCAGATCCCTCCAGTCAAGCTGTGCACCCGGCTGTCTCAAGTTATCGAACGTTGTCCCAACTACCTCACTCACAACATCCATATAAAGTTGCTCGTTCGCGGATGCGACGATTTGCTGGAGAACATTCAAGTGTTTCCGCAGCTCCTGGAATTCCGCTTCATCCGTTTGCTCGTCCTCGTCGCCCCAGGAAGATGTTTCGTCATACCTCATCTTGGCGATGATAGCTTTCAAAATTGGTAGAAGCATATGGGCTTGCTGAGGAGCGAGGGCGGGATTCTTTTTGGCTGCCTTGCGGAAGTAGGTGAGTAAATCGCTCATACAGCGGATGACCGTGGAGCATATTTCATCGTATTCATCCGAAAAATAGCGGAGTATATGTGGAAGGAAGGCTTGCAGCAGCGTCTCGGCTTTCTCTTTAGTTGCGGAATCGATCGTGTCGCTATCGAGGGCCCGAATGATATCAGTTGCCGTGATGTTGACCAACTTGGCGACCGTTTCTGCAAGGTCAGTATCGTATTTGGAGGTGAAGCGGTGATCGTGGAGCGGCGGGCTTGCGGTGAGCTGGGCCACAATGCTCTCCAAATTGAGAAACAAAATCATATCAATCTTATCCGAGGGCTTCATTTTCTTGCCCACAACCTCCGTAAACACATCTATCGCGGCATCGCGCACCTTTTCACCACCCTCGCGGAGGTTGACGTCCTTGGCTCTGGCAAGTTGCTGGAACAGCAAATCAAGCATGGTCTGGTTGACCACGAGCGAGATATCAATCCAGCTAATCCAGCTACCAATGGCCTTTAGGCACATCTCGGCAATCAGGTCGTTCCCATCCTGCCACTGGGACAAGATCTCGTGCCACGAATTAACGAGCTTATGTACATCCCGCTGACGAATCAGGTCTTTGAGCAAGTTTGCTTTATCTTGCTCCGCTCGCGATCGTGAAACCAGGACATCTCCAATCTCCTCGTGGATCGAGTTGACGACGCGAAGATAGAATACGATCCCGAGGGAGTTATCCTTGGCCGAGCTCTGGGGGCCTTTGTAGGTTAGACGGAGCATATCATCGAAGAACGATTCCCATCCGTTTGCGTAGAGCGCGGAGAAGAGGTAGGTCAGCGTCTGGGCGACCTTGTTCTGGATATTGGGAGCATCCAGCTGGGCGGGCGAGTCCTGGCTGTACATCTGGCGGAGATAGTCCATCAGGCTCTCCTTGATGAAGCCAAGCCCCTGCATGTCCACCAGGCCGGTCTGGGTGGCGCTGTTGACGATTTCCAGCGCGACATGGCGCACGACTTCGGAGCGGCGGGGGGATTTGGTGAAGATGGGAAGACACAGCTGCCACCCGGAGGGGTCTGTTCGGAGCTGGTTGAGGTATTCAAAGGCCTGTCCCTTGATCGCGGGGTCTGAGGAAGGGTTCCAGGCAATTTCAATGGCGTTTGCTACCTATTTCCCCAGCGGGTTCTGTTAGACAAGTCCATGCTATCTGCGTCTGGGGCGGGGTGAGTGAGGGGCACGGCGTGGTGGTGGTGGTGGTGGTGGTGGTGCTGGATCGAAGCGGGCACAATGACATGACGCTAAAAAAAAGAATTGCATACCTGATCCTCCATCTTCAGCCAGCCAGCGGTCCGACGTGGGACTGCTCAGTCCGACAACTACGGGGAGTCTGCCTGCGGGGAGCTAGGAGGCAGTTCGCAGGAGAAACGGGGATTGCAGATGCGAGTTGTCGTCGTGGAGCGGCATAGCACACACACACACAGCTCAAGCCATGGCCAGACTTCGGGGGGCGGCGGGCAGGGCAGAAATTCAGACGACGGCGGGCGGGTCAGCGGTGGGAATTGCGGGCCCCGAGCAGGATTTGCAATTGGAGGAACAGACGGCTGGCGGTGCTGGGCGGGGAGAGAGAGGAGAGGAGAGGAGAGGAGAGAGAGGTGGGATGTTGAGGTGGTGAGGATTGGAGATAGTCGACTCTGCCGGGCAGATAATTTCTGGCAAACCGCCACACAGCACACAAACCACGTCACGAGCCTCGGATCTATAATATATGTTTACATGATTATATAGTTAGCTGCAGCCACACTGCGTTTCTGCGCATTGGAATGGTATTTGGCTGAGTATTTGATTGGCAATGCACTTTGTTGCATTTCTTCAAACACTCTTCAACTACAAATCCTCTCTATCTAGAGCTAATCCCACCTCTACAGTCCCAGTATCTCTACTTCACTCGACGCTGTATGCATTTAGTACTGGTTTAATTCCCATTGTAGATCTGTTTCCCCCAAGACAAGCCAAACACCTCCCCTCTCTCGCTAGGCGGGGTAGTTACTAAATATTTAACCAAATAACCCGAACACAGCAAAAGAAAAAAATAAATCCGAATCCATATAAAAAGCAGAAAAAAAGCACCATATATTGCTGAGCGTACGAACCTCTGAAACCAAAATTAAGAAAAAGAAATATAAGGCAACCCACAGCCCCCCCCAAAATCCCAGGATGAAACGCCGCGCTGCTCGTCAACAAAGATTAAACTCATAACCAACTATAGATGGGTAATCATACCAAATCAAATAGAAACAAGTCTGACTCTCAAAAACATTCAATCAATATCCCCCCTGCGAAACAACCCCAGGCGCCCCATATCCCGCCGCCGCCGCCGCCATCTGCTGCTGCTGCTGCTGCTGCTGTTGTTGTTGCTGCTGCTGCACCGCCTGCTGCGCCTGTAACTGATTCAAGTCCTGAAACCAGCGATGCCGCAGCGCATCTGCAGCACTAATCCGCATCTCGGGCCTCAACTGCAGCATGCGGCTCAACAGATCCAACCCCAGCTGATCGACCTGCGGCAGAATCAGGCGGAGATCCTGCGTGGCATAGACGTGGAAGTTGGGTTTATATTCCGGGAACTGGGAGATGCCGGGCCACGAGCGCTCCGAGGGGGTGCCCATGAGCCGGAAGATCTTCTGCAGTTGGTCTTCATTGGTGGTGCCGGGGAAGAGGGGCCGGCCGGTATACATCTCTGCCATGATGCAGCCGGCGGACCAGATGTCGATGCTGGTGTTGTATGTTCTGCTGCCGAGGAGGACGTCCGGGGCGCGGTACCAGAGGGTGACGACTTCGTTCGAGAAGGTGTTTACGGGTATCCCAAAGGCGCGCGCCAGGCCGAAGTCGCCCAGTTTCAACTGGCCCTTTGTATTGATGAGGAGATTCTGCGGCTTCAGGTCGCGGTGCAGCACGCGGTTTTCATGGCAGAAGGCGATGCCGCGCAGCAGCTGCTGCATGAAGGACTTGATGGTGACGTAGTCGAGCATGCCGCGGTCGCCGCGGGAGTCCATGTAGCGCTTCAGGTCCTTGTCCATGTATTCGAAGACGAGCATGAGCTTGTTCTCGGTGTGGATGACGTCGTGCAGGGAGACGATGTTTTCGTGTTTCAGCTCTTTCATGAGCGAGATCTCGCGGATGGCGGTGGACGGGGTGCCTTCTTCGGAGTCGAGGTGGATTTCCTTGAGCGCGACCATTTCGCCGGTCTGCCGGTTGCGGCCTTTGAAGACCTGGTATGGGGGTTATTATTCTATTTATTTATTTGGGTATTCGGGAGCGGGGTCGAGCACGCACTGTGGCATAGGTTCCTTCACCCAGCTAGATAGCCACCAGTGTCAGTCAGCAAATGTGTCTGTAGGATAAAGCAGACAGCACACACCTTCTCCAGCTGCTGGAACGAACTGGGCGGCTGTCGTTTGTCCATGGCGGCGGACGGGATGCGCGCTCTCGACGGACAAAGCAGGGCGGCAGGGCGGCGGTGGGCGAGGAATGAGCCGGGCGCGACGAGGGCAGAGGCGATGTCTAAATAAGAGGCGGGATGGGGATGCGAGACGGGCGCGATGTGGTGAGGCGGAGTGGAGCTGGGGAGATCGGCCATAGCAAGACAGGGAGTTGGAGAGTATTTATCGCGACAAAGAAACCGGGATAAATAAATATTTAACTAAATAACTAGATAAATGAATGGTTGGGTTGGATTGACCCCGCGCTGGGCAGCCTCGGCGCTACAGTGCCCCTCGTCAATGGGATATTTATTTATTTATGTCTACCGTGAGCAGATACGTGTTATTATTTGTTTCTCCTGTCTGTTGTTTGGTTGCAGCTTGCCGCCGTGTGGAATTTGGCGCCGATAAAGAAGTAGTATGTAACTATTTAACCGCCGTTTCCAACCGCTGCGAAACAACCATTGCTATCTATATATAAATACATCTGCTATAAACAGCACCGGCTTCAATTGGCGAATCTACTTGCGATATTGTACCGTGCACATAGCTAAATCTATACAAGGCGCCACGAGGCAGTAGGTTAGTTAGACACACTCAGCGATGCGAAAATAGCGGCAACCTCGCAGCAACCTCAGGGAGCACAGCTTCGACATGCTCGCTGCATCTCACTCGCGTCATATACCCGGGAAGCGCAGCAGCCTCGTCCTCGAACAGCCTGGCTTCGTTGCGGACTCCTCCCACGTTAAGGATCCCAATCGCCATCCCGCGGGCACAGGCTCGTTCCACAAGCCTCCATGCCGAGAACGTAGCCAGACTGGTCCCGAGCACAAGTAGCTTCCCGGCTTCATCGATGGCCTCCTCAGCCTGCGCCTTGACTGTCTCGTCCACCGATTCCCCAAACATAACCACGGCCGGCTTCAGGATGCCCGCGTTGGACGCTGGGGAATAGGCCCCATCGCGCTCGGCCTCCACCCTGCCCACCGTGCCATCTTTCAGCAGCGGGGGCGTCTCTAGACACCGGGGACATGGGGGGTAGCGGAAATTCGAGTAGGAGGCATTTGGCAGGTCCACGTCGCCATCCGGGTTGATGCGTAGTCCCTTTTTATGCTGTTCCTCTGGATTGTCCGTGTCGAGGGCTCCAGAGCGGACGATCTGGTCCAGAAACTCGGCCCACGAGGGGTTCAGTCTGGCCAGCGACTCCTGGAAGTCTGTCCGGGACACAGACTGGCTGCAACTGACGCAGACGAGCGAGCGCAGATAGCCGTGCAGCTCAACGACGGGGAGCTGGGGATGCGCGGTGGAATGGAACGAGTCCACATTCTGCGTCACGACAGCACTGATGTATCCCTTGCGGCCCAGCTCCTTGATGGCCAGATGCGTCGGGTTCGGCGCAGCCCTGGCCATGGTCGGCCATCCGACGAAGCTGCGGGCCCAGTATCGCTTCCGGGCCTCGTGCTGGGAGACGAACTCGTGGTAGTAGATGGGGCGGTAGGCTACGCTGCGGCGGTATGTGCCGTTCTCGCCGCGGTAGTCGGCCAGCCCAGAGGCGACTGAGATGCCGGCGCCGGTGAGCAGCACGGTGAGGTCGTTGCGGCCAACATCGGTGCCGCGCAGGAGAGGCGAGGGCGGGGCGCGGATGAAGGACGAGAGGGCGTCGATGGCGCCGGCGACAGAGCTGGCGGACGGCGGGTGGATGAGCGGCGGGGGGAGGGGGCCCGTGAAGGGGATGCGGATCAGGGGTCTCGTCATGGGCGGGACATGTTTGTGTGTTTATACGGATAGATAGAGAGATGGTGAGGAACTAGATATTTAAATATCCAAATGTAACTGTGGTTCGACTATGGATCCAGACATCCGAACCCAACTTCGCCCATAGACATTTAGATAAAACATTTAATAATCAAGTACCTATCTACTGAATATTCAATTGTCCCAGACATCTCATGAATATCTCCTGTCGTCCACGATCTATCTTGTTATGACCGCTCCCCGCCTCTCCACCACAGCGCACTCAGCCCGCCGGAAGAACTGACGACAGATTTAACTCCTCCACGGTCAGGATAGGACTGCTCTCTATCTCAACTGTCCATTCCATTCCGATGCGCCAGAACGTGCCCTCCTAGTCCTGGCTGCGACGGCGATGGTGTTCCCCCAGCCACAGCCCAGCCCGACCCGCGTCCTCCTCCGCCGGGCGTCTCGTCTCCAACCGCAACGTGTCTTCCACGCCGTCTCGCCCTTGTCTGCTCTCCGCCGCGGCCGACCTGCTCTCTGTCCCCGTCCTGCCGCCCTCTCGTCCTGTCCCCTCGTCCGCCCGTCCGTCTCCCCCCGTCTCTCCGCCCTCATGACAACGCCGCACACCCGCGCCCACGGCGGGCACAGTCACGGCCACGGTCACGGCCACCACCACCACCACCACGACAATGTCTACCTAACCTCCAAGAACAAACACGACCCCGGCGTGCGCATCACGCGCATCGGCCTGCTCTCCAACCTAGGCATGGCAATCGGCAAAGGCGTGGGCGGCTACATGTTCCACTCGTCCGCGCTGATTGCAGACGCCTACCACGCCCTCACCGACCTCGTCTCGGACTTCATGACGCTCGCCACCGTGTCGCTGTCGCTCAAGCCGCCCTCGTCGCGCTTCCCCACCGGCTACGGCAAGGTCGAGAGTCTGGGCGCGCTGGGCGTGAGCGGCCTGCTGCTTATGGGCGGCCTGTTGATGGGCCTCAATGCCACCGAGGTGCTGCTCACGCAGTTCTTCCCGGACGTTGCCGAGTCACTGGGGCATATTGGGCTGCTTGGGCACGGCCATTCTCATGGACACGGACATGCTCATGGCCCTGGCCAGGAGGTGCTCGGGCCGAATATCAATGCAGCGTGGCTTGCGGCGGGGTCTATTTTAGTCAAGGAGTCGCTGTATCGTGCGAGTAAGCTGCCTGCCCTCTTTGTTACGACCTTTCTTAAGTTTTTATTGCGTTTATCTAATTGACTCAATTTGCTTTTGCATTACATAGCTATGAAAGTCGCGCTCCAGCGAAAGTCCTCCGTCCTAGCCTCCAACGCCATCCACCACCGCGTCGACTCGCTGACCAGTTTCGTCGCCCTGCTTACAATTGGCGGCGCACACATACTCCCAGACGCCTCCTGGCTCGATCCAGTAGGCGGCCTAATCATCTCCCTGATGGTCATCAAAGCCGGCCTGGGGAACACCAAGACCTCCCTCCTAGAACTCGCCGACGTCGGCGTGGACGAAGAGATGCGGGAATCCGTCAGCAAATCGGCATCAAAGGCCATCGCTGCTCTGCCCAATGGCAGTGATATCCAAATAAGAGACGTGCAGGGCATAAAGTCTGGCCAGAACTATCTCATGGAAGTCGAGTTGGCCGTGCCCGGGTCGTGGTCGGTCAGCCAGACACGGCTGATCGAGGAGGCTATTCGGGAGCGGGTTGGGTCCAGGGTGCGAGGGGTCAAGCGACTAAAGGTGCGCTTCATGTCTGATGCGGAGACGGATGTGAACTTTATGGAGGAGTTTATTGCGCGCGATGTTAGCCCGCGCAGTAGCCCGGAGCCGGAGGAGGAGGGCAATGGCAATGGGAACAACCAGGCCGTGAATCCCGGCTCTCAGCAACCTCATGGGAGTGCCGTGACTAAACGGCGCTGAGTGTTTTTTTTTGGGGAGCTAAAATTGGTGTTTTTTTACTACTAAGTTTATTTTTGGACACGGTCCAGACGAATCCAAGCGCTTGTCTTTTTTTCAAAGGGTTCGGTTCAGCTTTCGGGGGCGGCGGGGGGTGAGATGGCGAAGAGATACCCCACGCCACGCAAGCGAGACATCTAGATATTACCTTACCTGGCGGATGGATGTCTTTCCAACGCACCGACACTCTGCATGTCCCGCTGGGCTGGCCCTGGTGAAGGATGCACGAGTGCCCAAGCTAGTTTGACATACGAGGAGGAGAGAGCAGAACAGACGGAAGAGATATTAGGGGAGTTTATATTTTGAAGAGGGATCATTTGGCGACACTTGGGATAACAAATATATCCACCAACCTATCCATTTTGAGTATTTTGAATATTTTGAACATCTTTTGGAAGCACATCTCCAACTCGGACCTATCTCCATCTCCCCCTCCAGAGTCCACGACTCCACGGGCGGGATCTGCCAAGAACCGTGGATGGGCCAGACCCAGCGCGGCAAACCTTCCCTTGCTGCGGCTAAATGGATTAACTATGGCCTCGGGGAGTCGGGGATAGATCCTCGTGGCGCCATGTCGAGGGAGAACAACGGGGGATGGGATAGAAAAAAGACAAGGGAAACGTGGCCGGTGAGGGGGCCTTTCGTTCTGCTGATTCCTTTGGATATTTTCCACAGTGTCCCCGAGCTCAGCTAAACCCAGCACAGCTATCCACTTTTCTGCCTTTGTTTCTTTTTCTCTGGTGCTTTTAGTATTTTATAGTGTGCAACTAGGGCGTGATGCTTGACGATGGCTTGATGTCAGCATTACACCGAGTCTTTGTTTCGAGGGCAGCGTGTATCTACATCGTGTTCGGAGTTGTTTATCTGGGCTGGCAGATAACCGGGCCCTTACGCTTACGTAACCACTACCACCACTACACTAAGCGCTGTACGGACCCTCATATATGAGGGTCCACCACCTCAATGAAAACCACCATCTCAACATGAAAATCTCTACATTTTTACTATTCCACCTCTGCAATTGAATAACAACCCAACACAATGGCTTCTTCATATGTTTTAATAGAGAATCAAATCTTAACTGCCTTGGCTTCAATACCTAATGGTGAAAAACCAAATTTATCAGCTTTGACAAGGGAATATAATGTTCCCTACCCACATCTACAGTCTCAATACAATGGCTGCCTCACCTGAACTCAATGACCACTAGTGAACCATCTGCTATCTTTTGGCCAGGAAAAATCACTCTGCAACTATATAGAGGCCCTAGATAAAATTGGCCTACCTCCCACCCATATGATGATTGGTGGTGCTGCTCAGTTCATTGTTGCAGAAAATCATGAAGATCCACTTCCACCCCCTAGCATCAGGGAACATTGGATTAAAAGATTCCTACAATACCACCCTGAATTCAATGTATAAAGGCAAAAAACCATTGATATAGCAAGGAAACAGTCCCATGAACCTACATTTATATTGGATTGGTTCAATTGATTCCAGATGACTTTGGAGAAGTACAGGATTCAACTCAGTGATATCTATAATTTTAATGAAACAGGGTTCCATATAGAAATCAGATGAGATCAGTAGATTATAACACAAAATCACTGCAAGAAGGTCTATATTGGAAGTTCAAATAACAGGGAAAGCCTCACTATTATTAAAGGAATCTCTATGAATGACTTTATAATTTCTTCTATATATATTCTCACTGTGAAGCTGCTACAGGAGTGCTGGACCAACAAAATCATCAACAATAAAGATAGGGCTATATTTACTATGTCTGAGATGAGTTATAATAATGATATCATCTCTTTTCAATGGATTCAACATTTTCATAAGTCAATTATTATTCATACCAAAGGATCTCACCATCTATTGCTTCTAGATGGATTCAATTCCCATTGCATGTATGAATTCATAAAGTTTTATGAGAATAAAAACATTATTTCATTCTATCTCATTCCTCATATGAGTCATATTCTACAGCCATTGAATGTAGGTATTTTTCAGGCCTTTAAACATCACCATTCAGAGGCTGTAGAGGAAGCAACTAGATGTAAATGCACTAAGTTCTTAAAGGTTGAATTCCTCCATGCAATCACCTCTATATGGAAGGCAACATTCAAGGTTAGAACAATTAAATATAGATGAGAACTTACTGGCCTGATTCCATTCAATCCATCTATTATCCTTAATAAATTATATGAATATAAGATAACACCTGTGAGTGATTAATTTGATGATCTCTATTACAGCAACTTAAGCAGCTCTAAGAATTAAATTACCCTATTAACTATACACCATTTTAATTAATTTACCTGCTGGCTAGGCAAACTGAAGTATGACAGCTTCTACTACAATCTAAATTTCATCTATTAAGACTTTAACAAGCTTATTAAGGGCAGTATTGTAATGGCACATACTGCTACCCTTCTGCAGAATGAGCTCTCTAAAATTACAGCCACTATAGCTGCCTGCAAACACCACTGGAATGACTCACAAAGAGTAGTTTATAAGAAAGAGGTAATCTCTACATCTGTAAGACTAAATGGTAGAAACTTATCACCACTTTATATAATAAGTGTAGCAGAGATGGTTCCACTTTGACCTTGAGGAGTAAGAGTAAATTAGGGTACAAAGATAAACTGTTTAGTAGCATATAGAAATAGAATGAAGTGAAACCAATAGATAGAATTAATTAAGAAATGAATTACTAATCCTCAGAATGCTAGGGATTAGCCTATTCTATATATAGATCTAGATGGCAATATGACTATATCATTCTAATATTAATGATACATATATACTAGTCTGATGTAACCTACTATGAAGTCAGAGAATAATCAAATCAATCTGATTATTAATATAGTGTAGCAGGCTTCTAAACTCAGCATACTATCATGATAATTACCTCCTCCTTAAGAGGCTTCATCCTAAAGTTCAGATTATATGCCCTTCAGGGGGGCAACCAGCCATTGGAGTTGCTACACAGCATTAATAATATATTATAACAATGTGAACACTACATTTTCAAATCAGAGACTAGGGGTAAGTTCCCTAGTAATAAAGAAATACTAATAAAAGATTTTACAGAACTGCCAGAATTCTTCTTTCTGCAACCCACTAGACATTTACTCTAGTAAGTCCAAAAAGCATCAAGAAACATTCAGAATGTGTGTAAAAACATATGTTTATAATGAGAATAAGATAAGTGCAAGGTTAACATGCAATTTAGATTAAAATATTCATAATTTTAATCTTATCTTGTCAGTTTTAAAATAATAGTCCTCAACCTGGTCTCACCCTCTCCTGCTGATAAGTCTTATGATTTTATATGAGTTGCAATCAAAACATCTAGTTAATATAGTATAGTAGCTTATCACAGTGCACTGCTGGTTTATTCAGCTACTCCTAACCCCTCTGATTGCACTAAAGCACCAGCTAAATGTGTGTGCTCCCAACAGGGGGGTTGAGAGAAGCAGAAGAAGAAGAAGAAGGAGGAAAAGAAGGTAGAGGAGAAGGAAGAGGAAGAGGCAATAATATAGTCCTTATATATGAGTTGGAAATGAAAAGCTAATGAGTTGTAGCCTCTGAACCTGTACTTTCTGAGTGTCAATTCTAATGTGCTCTTAAAAAAGGGTTACACTCTGTATTCCTCAGACACTGAGGATCATAATGATAGAGCTCATTGTGTGTGAGATCTTCTTCAGGCATGAGAGTTTTCTGAGCATCCTCTAGAGATAGTAGCATCAGTAAAATCTGAGAAGGATGAGGAGATATAATTAGATGATGTTCCTAAGTTATCCTCATTAAGTTCCTCCTCTGAATCTGAAGAGGAAACTAATAAAGCTATTTCCATGATAGCTTAGTTTGCAGGGCAGGATTCCTATCTGCAATGCACAAAGCTCTATCAGTATGATAAGAAGGTTGTGTGTAGTTGTAAGTCTGCATACCATTATTATGACTACTGTGCAAAGGGCTGTAACCCCTATGTTGCTGTAGATTATCTCCCACAACTTATTAACATTATATATATGCATTATATACTAATTAGGTTCTAGATGCTAGCACCCTTTTGCAAACAATTACATCAGCTGCAGAAATTAACTAATTTTGAGGCTGCTGAGCTGACATTAGCTGAGATGATTAAGATCTTAGCAGCTATATTTATCTCTAGTGTAGAAGCCTATACTCATAAGCACTCTCCATGCAAGCTGAGAGTTACACATCCTGCAACTCAGAAAGAGAAAACTGTTGCCCTACTACATCAGATTATAAAGCAATTATTAAAGATTAAGAAGTTGATGGAGGAGATAGTAAGTCTATTATATCCTTCTCACATCTATTTTATATGCTAATTATATAATATAGATTGCAGCCTACTTATTGTAGGGTAGCAGGTCAGAGGGGGGTATAATTATATTTTCTACTACTGTGTCTTTACTTTTTCTTTTTCCTGCAGTCTTCAGGTAAAAATAATAAAATGATATTTATTTGCCCTTTAGAGCTATTATTCTAGCATATTTCCTTTCCACTTTTCATAAGATGATAGCCTCATTAAACTCCTAAAACCACATGGGAAAATAGGAGAAAAGTACTATTCTATTCTATGCCTAGGTCATTGATTCCAGCCCACCTACCCAAAAACCCTATGAGAGAAAAGGGGTAGAGGGATGAATCATTTTTGCTTTCAACCTTATTCTTGTTTCTGATGATAGGGGGTTCTTACATCTTAGTCATGATTTGCCTGCTCCCATGCCTTAACTAGGTTGCAAGTATTTTCTAGATTCTCTTTTAATTCTCAGGTATTTTCTGAATCCAGATATTCTTCCTATTTAACTAGATATCTCAGCTTTTAATTCTTCTCTATTTATTTATTCAATACTCTTTTGACAACATATTTAATATCCCCAGCTATTTCTATTCCATCTGGTCTTAGTGGTTCTTCTCCTGGCCACTGTCAATACAGCTCTAATAATGAAACATGAAAAATGGGGTGAATATTACTGAATAATAGAGGTAGCTTAATCTTATAAGCTTACTTTCCAATTATCTTGATAATTGGGAACAGTCCAAGCCATTGATTATCTAGCTTTTTGCATGGTCTTATTGTCTTAATATTCTTTGCTGAAATTAAGACTTCTTCTCCAAGTTGAAATGTCATCAGTTTATACTTTTAGTCATAGTACTGTGCCTACTTTTCATAGGCATAATGTAGAGTATTTATTAACATCTTATGAACTTTCCTTAATATCTTAAGTCTTTACATTACATTCAGTACTTTCTGAGGCTTTCTTTGATTTCCAGTGGAGCTTGCCTCCCCCTCAAGGATGTCATCTGTGATGTCTTGGGGTAGATCTGGGTTATATCCAAGGAATGCAAAAAATGGAGACATATTCAATGAAGCTTGCTTAGCATTATTATAAGCAAATTGAGCTGTTGATAAATGTTTTGGCCAATCATCTTGATAGTAGAAGCAATATATTTGAAGATAATACTCTAATGTTTGATTTTGATGTTCAGTTTGACTGTCAGATTGAGGGTGAAAGGCTGTTGATAAATTTTGTTGAATTTGAAGATGATAGTAAAATGCTGACCAGAAGTGACTTGTGAATATCAATCTGCAATTAGATATAATTAACTTTGAAGGTTCATATTCATTAACTATTAAACCTATAATCAATTCAGCTAGATCCAGAGCTTTAATGATCTTTAGACAGGGGATATATCTAGCCATCTTTGTATATCAATCAATAATGACTAGAATACTATCATATCTCTTACCCTGAAATTGGAATTTTGGTAAATCCACTATGAAATCCATTGATATAGATTTCCACAGCTAATCTGGAATCAGCAATAACAATAAGGTTCTGTAGCATAAATGTCTTGGAACCTTCACTCTTTAGCATACATTGCATGTATTGATGTAATCAACTACATCCTTTTGGATCTTTTTCCATGTATACTTTCTTTAAAGTAATTCTTTTATCTTATTGATCCCAAAATGTCCTGCATAGGGATCATCATAATGGATGTGTAGTAGCTCTTTATGTAAGGCCCTACTTTCTGAGATAAAGATAGATTCATTTTGCATCAGAAGTCCACACTCTCTGAGATGCTAATAATTCATAGCTGACTTAGCTGATTTTGAATCTACAGACCTAGTTGGGGAATCTCTTCTGGGATCTCCACATCTATTTAATTCTTAAATTTGAGATGCAGTAAAGATGTCCTTCTCCTATATCTCTTTAATAAATTCAATAAGCATTCTAGATGGGAGGTTATAGCCTATTTTGTTTTATGCAGCTTTCATAGCTGCTAAATGAGGCATGAGATGTTCTAGACCATCAGTGCCAGCCCTTTTGAATAATGTCATATTAGCTAATTGTGCAATATCATTTTGATTACTCTATATAGTTGCCTCTGACATCATGTATCTTCTCTTCACAGGCACTTTATTGATGTTACCTATACTAGATATAACTGAATCCCATGCAGCCAGTTTTTACTGTAATGTAGGAAGCACTCCATCAACATCTTCCTCTTAAAGGACTATTTCATAGTCTGGTTGCCTTGATGATGCATTAGCAGGGTTAAGCTAACCTAAATAGTAGTGAATATAAAAATCATATTCTGATAGCTCTTCTGCCTAACATACTTATCTATTAGATAGCTTCTTGATAGTGAAGAAGTAACATAGATTAGCATGATCTATTAGCACCTGAATAGAAAATTTAGTGCCTTGCACATAATGTCTTCACACTTAAAATGATTCAATAATTGCCAATAATTCTTAATTATGTGTATTGTATTGATATTGTGTTGGATTCAACTTCTTTAAATAGAAAACAACTAGTAATCAATCTTACCTATATGTTGTAAGCAGATAGGCACCTTCCCACTAACTTCTCTTAGGATCTTGTATATTGCTGGTGAGTTCTAGTTGCACATTCTTAAATAATTGAGAGAGAATCCTGATGATTCTGAATTCTAAAGCATCTATCTTTACTTGTATAGACTTTTCAGAATTAAAATGGTTAAGCAACATAGCATCTGCAAAAGCTTGCTTAACTTCTTGAAATGCTATTTAAGCTTATTCAGTAAATATGAATAGTTTAGGTTTCTTTCCCTTAATACTACCTTTTAGTAAGTCTGTTATGAGAGCAGTTATTCTCAAATAAGTGTATATAAACTGTCAATAGAAATTTGTGAATTCTAAGAAAACTTGGACTTCTTGAAATGTTTGAGGCTCAGGCCATTTAAGGATAGTGACCACACAGTTTTGATCCATTTGAATTCCATTAACCCCAACCACAAAGCCTAGAAACTCTAGTTTCTTTATGAAGAAAGCACATTTTGATTTCTTTATATAAAAGTTATATTGCTGGAGTCTTTTCAGCACTTAATGTATGTACTTTTCATAATCTTTCTCATTTTTGGAAAAAATCAGAATATCATCAAGGTAGACTACACAGCAGATGTCAATAAGTCCATGAAGCACTTAATTAATGTAGGACTGAAATGTAGCCAGTATGTTGCATAGTCTCATAGGCATTACATAAAATTCAAAATGCTCATATTTTATTTGGAAAGCTATTTTCCATTCATTGCCTTCCTTAATGCAAATATGATAATATACATTCCTGAGATCTAGCTTAGAAAAGTATTTCATCTTGCTCAGCTAGTCCATCATCTCTTTAATAAGTGATAGTAGAGTATAGTCCTTAATAGTTATTTTATTCAAACCCTGATAGTCTACACAAAGTTGAAGACTACCATCCTTTTTAGGTATAAATAGTATTAGAGCTCCAGCTGAGCTTCATGAAGGTTGAATCCAATTTTGAGACTACATCTCTTCCAAGAATTTTTGTAATATATCCAGTTCTTTCACAAATAAGTTATATAAAGAGCTGTAGGGCAGTGAAGCATCATTGATTAAATTGATTTCATGTGCCACTTTTTCCATGTCAGCCAATTTTAATGCACCTTTTTCTGAAAAGACAGCAGAAAACTTTTTAAATACATTTCATATATGTGGATCCAATGAGGACTCCAATGCTCCTATACACAGTGTAATCAAGGCTCAACCTGGAGGACCTGTATCAATTTCATTGCTGGTAATACAATAAACACATGACACATCCTAAATTGTTTTTACAAACTCCTTGGAACTTTCAATAGTTATTTGATTATCAGTGAGGTGATAATGTTATGTTTGAGTAACCCAATCAACCAGTAAGTTATTTATTAATGTTTACAGCATTCCTAGAATAATATCCTCATCTAACATTTTTATAACTTGATAAGGTAAATCTTCATCAGTTGAATGGCCTTCTGAATCAGTAGCTTTTATCAAAATCATCTTTAAATCAAATTGGAAACAAAAATCACCTGTAGGAAATTAAGCCATGCCTGAAATTTCTAGAACTTCCCATCTATACTTAGTGAGATATTTTGCAGCTATGCAATTCACCTGTGACCTGAGATTGAATAGGTAATAAGTCATAACCACACTGGAGGGAGTATTAACAAGCATGGTAAAATGAAAATGAAGGTCTAAGTGTAGTTATTACTAATTAAAAGTATCTTTCATTTGAACTACAGAGATTTTTGGAACATTCTTGCTGTTCTTTTTCTTTTCTTTATTAGACCAACAATTCTTTACATAATGACCAGATTTGCTACAATTAAAACAGAGATTCTTATCCTCTCTGTTCTTCTGCTCTTTTGGAGAAACATTATTAGTAGGTTTGAAAGACAGCTTTGAAATGAATCTATCTCACCTATATTTCATATCCTTCTCATTCACACTGATAACTATAGAATGTCTGATATTATGAAAATCAACACCTGTACCAGCAGATTAGTTTTACTGAGAAGATTATTAGGATTTCTTCAATTAAAATTGAAGATGAGATGCTAAATTAACTAGCTCTATTTGATCTATTAGAATAGTCTGATAATTGTTGATAATATTCTGAATTGAGGGATACAGCTTAGCATAAAAAAGCTACATTTACAAGATATGAAGATGATGTTCAAGCTCATTCTAATGTTCATCAAAAAAAGCTTCAAAAGCATGAACTGATTAATTCTCTTATTGAACTAGATTATGAAATCAAGAAGCAGCAAGATAGCTGTAATTACAATGATCCTCAAGTTGATTCATAAGGAACTCTTTGAATTTATTTCAGTTAAATATTATCTCTTCATAATGTAATTCTAACTTCTTAATACTTCAAGTTGTCTCAACTGTTCCTCATAGCCATGTTGCAGCATACAGGACACAAGCATGATTACAAGAGAATTTTTCAGGAGCTAACTCATATTTACATTCAAAAAAATGAGTAAATATACAGTACTCATTGATAGATTTCCTATAATAAGGTGTTGAATCACCCATCTTAATATTGTAATATTTAGAAAGGATGATCTCTTCTTATAAGGTCTTTATAGGTTCATTATGAGTAAAAACAGTATGACTCAATGGGTTATCCAGTTCAGATACCTCAGAGTCAGAAGGAGTAAAGATATCATGATTAGAGCTATGAATCATTATAACTAGCTTTGATGTTGACATGCTGCTAATAGCTTGCCTCTGCAATAGTCAGAGGAGTAATTTGAACTTATAAGGCCAGATGGTGGAAACTCATTGCCACTTTATATGATAAATGTAGCAGAGATGGTTCTGCTTTAACCTTAAAGAGTAAGGGTGAATCAGAGTATAAAGATAAACTGTTTAGTAGCATGTAGAAATAAAATGAAGTGAAATCAATAGGTAGAATTAATTAAGAAATGAATTGCTAACCCCCAGAATACTAGAGGTCAGCCTGTTCTATATATAGGCCTAGGTGGCAATGTGACTACACCATTCTGATGTTGATGATATGCATATACCAGCCTGATGTAGCCTGCCATGAAGTTGGAGAATAATCAAACCAATCTGATCATTAATGCAGTGTAGCAGGCTTCTAGACTTGGCATGCTGTCATGACAGCATCAAATGTATGTTGTATGATGAGAATCAAGCATCAGATTGAGGCTGTAAATGCATTGGAAAAATTGCAACTGAAGTGGAAGAAGGTAATGAAGGAACTTAAGGTGTATTGTAGGGACCATGGAATTAATGTAAATGCTATTAAATTTACTAGGAGATCATGGAATGAGATAGTCTAGGCCATAATCAACTTGTATCTTTCAATTCTATATCCATTGCATGGTAAATTAATTAATTGTAGTGACCATTAAAAATTTCAATGTTGAGATGGTGGTTTTTGTTGAGGTGGTGGACCCTCATATATGAGGGTCCGTACAGCGCTTAGCGTAGTGGTGGTAGTGGTTACGTAAGCGTAAGGGCCCGGTTACTTGTTTCCCCGTAGCCGGTTTTGTCTGGTTTTCTTTTCTTTTTTCTTGTTTTCTTTTTTTCTTTTTTCTTTTTTGCCTCCTGGTCTCCCTATATATCGTAGCTGTGACGGAAATTTAGCCATCAATCGAAGGGGAACCGGACCCGCGCAGGAAAATAAGATTTCTATATCTACTATTTAGCCTGCACACTGGAGTAGACATTATTTTATTTATAGGGAGACTTCAACTCTATTTCTCGTTTCCTTGCTTTTCTCCTATCTCATCTCAATTCTTCTGCTCTCCTCTGCTCTCCCAATCCCTCCAGAGCCCAGCTAAATAGCTATCCCAGCACCGCATACTCAATCAAGTGGAGACCGCGCAAGGAATCAGCCCAACCAACCCAGCAGCTTGACAGCATCCCAGCACCATAATCGAAACTAAAAAATAATAAAATAAAACCACAAACAGAAATACAGAAATGCCTCCCGCCAACCCCCTCTACCTCGGCCTCGACCTCTCCACCCAACAACTCAAAGCCCTCGCCATCACCTCCGACCTAAAAGTCACCCACCTCGCCAAATTCGACTTCGACGCCGACTCCTCCGCCCAATTCCCCGTGAAAAAGGGCGTGCAGACCAACGAAGCCGAGCATGAAGTCTTCGCCCCCGTCGCCATGTGGCTGCAGGCCCTGGACAGCGTGCTCGCCCAGCTGAAGGACCAGGGCTTGGATTTCACCCGTGTGGCCGGAATCAGCGCCGCGGGCCAGCAGCACGGCAGCGTGTACTGGAACGGGTGTGCGGCGGAGGTGCTGGGCTCGCTGGATGCGCGGCGGAGTCTGGAGGAACAGGTGGCCGCTGCGCTGTCGCATCCGCATAGTCCCAACTGGCAGGATGCGAGCACGCAGCGCGAGTGCGATGAGTTCGAGGCGAGTTTGGGCGGCGCGGAGGCGCTGGCGAGGGCTACGGGGAGTCGGGCGCATCATGTATGGCTTTTTCTCCTTCTTTTTTCTTCTCTCTACCTGGCTGGCTGGCTCCAATTGAGACTATACTTTATGCTAATACGGTGGTTTGGTGTGTGTAGAGATTCACAGGCCCTCAGATCCTCCGCTTCCAGCGGAAATATCCAGACGCATACAAGAAGACCACGAGAATCTCGCTCGTCTCGTCCTTCCTCGCCTCGCTGTTCCTGGGCAAAGTCGCCCCCTTCGACATCTCCGACGTCTGCGGCATGAATCTATGGGATATCCAGAAGAACGGGTGGAACGAGACGCTCCTCGAGCTCTGCGCGGGCCCCTATGGCGTGGCAGATCTGAAGCAGAAGCTAGGCGACGTGCCGCAGGACGGCGGAATCCATCTGGGGAAAATACATGGCTACTTCGTGGAGCGATACGGGTTCAATGCCGAGTGCACAATCGTCCCCTCGACAGGCGACAATCCCGCCACCATCCTCGCCCTGCCCCTGCGGCCCCTGGACGCAATGGTCTCCCTGGGGACCTCCACCACATTCCTCATGTCGACGCCGGAATACAAACCCGACCCCGCAACGCACTTCTTCAACCACCCCACCACCCCGGGCCTGTACATGTTCATGCTCTGCTACAAGAACGGCGGCCTGGCGCGCGAACACGTCCGCGACGCAATCAACAAGAAACTCGCCACAACAACAACAACAACAAACGGCACCTCCTCCTCCCCCTCTAACCCCTGGCACCACTTCGACTCCGCCATCCTCAACCGCCCCGCCGCCGGCCAACACACCGACACCGACCCAATGAAACTAGCCCTCTACTTCCCGCGGCCCGAAATCGTCCCAAACCTGCGCGCCGGCGAGTGGCACTACAACTACAACCCAAAGACGCAAACCCTCACAGAGTCCGAAGAAGGCTGGGACCGCCCGCTCGACGACGCGCGCGCCATCGTCGAGAGCCAGATGCTCTCTCTGCGCCTGCGATCCAGCGGGCTCGTGCATAGCCCGTCATCCTCATCATCCTCATCCTCATCATCGTCTTCGTCGTCGATCCCCGCGCAGCCGCGCCGTGTCTACCTCGTCGGCGGCGGGTCGCGCAACAAGGCCATCGCGCGGGTCGTCGGCGAGGTGCTCGGGGGTGTGGAGGGGGTGTATAAGCTGGATGTTGGCGAGAATGCGTGCGCGCTCGGGGCGGGGTATAAGGCTGTGTGGGCGGTGGAGAGGGGGGAAGGGGAGAGATTCGAGGAGTTGATTGGGAAGAGGTGGCGGGAGGAGGAGTTTGTGGAGAAGATTGATGAGGGGTATAGGGGGGAGGTGTTTGGGAGGTTTGGGAGGGCGGTGGAGGGGTTTGAGAGGATGGAGGGGAGGATTTTGGAGGGGGAGGCGAGGGGGAGGGGGAAGGAGAATGGGAATGGGAATGGAGTGAATGGGGTTTGAATTTTGGTGTTTTTGGTTTTTGCATTGTTGAAGGTTGTTTGCTGACACCCCTTTTTTTTCTTCGTCTTTTGGTTTTGCGGAGCATTTCTGATAGCGCTGGGTATGGGATGTTTTTGAACTGTTCTATTGCATCATGGCTTTCTCTAGTTATCTGTGATTAATGCTTTCCTCGATAATACATAGTTTCCTTTCATTAATAGCTTAAACAATGAGCAGTCAGTCAATTGGAAAAAGTATTAACCCCCCTCCCCCCAAAAAAAAAAAAAAAAAAGAAACCCCCTATAATTCCACATCACGTGATTACGCGCGCAATTTCCAATTCCACTCGACAGACGCGTCCAACCACAAAACTCCCAACATCATCCTCATCCTCATCATCAAACCCAACCCCAAGCCTCCAACATTACTCAATTACTCCCCTCCCAGCAACCCAGCCATCCCGCTCCATCCCACCATCAAACCGACCAGACCCCGCCTCCCAATCCAACAAACAATGCCCGAAACCCCACCCCCCCCCACCACCACCAACACAACCACCACCAACGACCCCTCCCAATCCCCCTCCCCACCCCCCCCCGCCCCCATCCCCCTAACCCCCGGCCCCCGCGCCTCCCGCCTCCACCAAGTCTTCACCTCCGCCCTCCACCGCACCCTGCGCGCAAACAGCTACGAAAACTTCTCCGCCTGCTTCCCGACCCCCGCCCGCCACGTCCCCGCGAGCCTCGAGGCGCTCTGGCGGCAGCTAAACGCGAAGCTGGAAGCGAGCGCGCGCGAGGAGTTTGAGGAGGTGTTGGGGGAGAGGGGGGTGGTGGGGGGTCTGAATGAGTTGGATAGGTTGGTGGGGGAGGCGAGGGTTCGGAAGGAGGCTGGGGAGGGGGGGATGAGGGTTCCGTGAGTAGATTTTTTTTTTTATTTCCCCCCCCCCCTTTTTTTTTTCCTTTTGTGTGGGTGGATTTGCTAATATTATGCTTTTTTTGTTTGGTTTGTAGTCCGCATACCCTCGGCGCGAACGAGCTATATCAGGCGCATCTCGCGCCGTATCTTGCGCAGGCGCAGGCGTCGTTGGATGAGAAGTTGGAAGATGTGCAGGGGGAGAATGTTCGGCTGGCGGATACTGTGGCGTTGCAGAGGAGGGAGATTGAGGAGCTGTTGGCGGGTCTGCAGGCTGTCATTGGGGATGTGGAGGGGGCTGCGGCGGCGACGGCGGAGTTCGATAAGGACCATAGTCTCCGGATGGAGGCGCAGGAAATGGATGAGGCGGTGAGGGCTGCGGCTGCGGCTGCGGAGAAGCCGTGATGGCTGTCTTTTTACGACTCCTGTGGAAAAGAGAGTAGGGATTGCGTTTAAGATCAAAGGGCGGCTATCTAAATTACAGGATATCTGGCAACGGTACGGTGGTGGTTTTTTGAACTATTATCAAAACACGATTTCGTCAGGGTCCGCTTTCTGAAACAGTCCGTCCATGTCTTCCGCCGATACAAGACCGTCCTCCACCATATCCTCCGCTACTTGTGTCAATTCTTTCTTTGAACTGGACACCAACCCTTCCATCCGCTGCATGTCACCCGCAAGCGCAAATGCCACGGCTTCCTTGACCGTGCCTTCTTGCTCCTGCTCACCCGCCCCGTCCCTCCGAGCGAGCGCAGCCGCCCCGCGGTAATATGTATTGGCGTTTTTCAAGAGAGTTGCTGCATTGTCGCGAGCAATTGCGTGATTCCAGGGGGCTCCGCCCAGCCGCCATCGATACATCTCCGCGTCTCCTCGGGCGATATGGATCTTGGGTAGGTTTTCCGCATCTGGAAGCTTCGTTGCTGCGGTCAGCGAGTCTAGGGCTGATGACAACGCCTGCCATCGTGCCGCGAGCAGCTTCTTGAAGCCCTCCTGGTCGCTTGGCAATTCGCCGTCGGCTAGGGCCGAATTGAACGCCACCAGCGCTTCCGCTCTACTACAGAGACCGCCTGGATTATCAGACAGATCGAGCCCGTCGCCAAACGCATTGCCAAGCTCATTCTTGTACGTCTCAAAATCCAACCGGCCGCTGCGAAAGGACACCTCGGCCAGCGTGGAAATGAACTTGGCCCTCGCCAGCGCCACCTCATTATGCCTCTGCGTGCCCTCAACATACGCCCCGATTTTCTCCTTGAGCAAGTCCGCGGAATACTCCTCTATCCACGCAAGCGTACTGCCCGAATCCAGCGTCAGCAGACCACAAAGCGTAGCCAACGTCTCCAACTGTGCAACAGCAGTGTCCACCAGCGTATCCTTCGTCACGGGCTCGATCACAGACGCCCATTGCTCCGACTGCACGGGCTCCCCCGCCTCTTCCATCTCTTCTTCTTGACCCTGCGCTTCCATCGCCTGATCCACCCCCTCACCACCACCCTCCGTCATGCTATTCACCTGCTCCTGCCCCTCCGTAAACCGAATCTCCTGCACCCCCAGACACCGCTGAAACAGGCCCAGCGCCTCCTGCAGATACCGCGCAGCCTCGTGGGTATGTTGTTCCGTGGTGCGGCGGCCTTCCGTGATTGCTTCGGCTAAGCTGGTCAGCACCTGCGCGGTGTTGAAGAGGATATCAGCATTGTCCTGCTGTAGGGAGAGCGCATGTCTGTGTGATTTGAGCGCGATGTGGAGGATCTCGACGAGCGGGGCGGGCAGCTGCGTGGAGAGTTTGGGATGTTGGGTTATTTCGTATTGCAGGCGGGCTCTATCATTCGTCATTTGTTTTAGCCACGTTGTATATATATATTAACGATGGAAATAAGTACTACTTCCTAACCAACCATCCTCACCTGTTGTAATAATAAACAAAAAAACGCCTACTTTATATATTAATAACTTACTTGTTATACGCCAGATCAAACGAGTGCGGAAACCGCCGCAGGCCAGTATCGTATGCTTCGATGGCGCGCATGAAGAAGCGCATGGACTTGACGGCGTCGCCGGCGCGCCATTTCTCGCCGGCCTCTTCGAGGTCGACGCCGGCTGCGAGGTATTCGTCGGCGGTTTCTGGGTCCTGGGTACCAATGGTGGGTGTTAGATTGGGGGGGGGGTTGGTTATGAGCGAGGGAGCTATGAAGGGGGGGGGGGGGGGGGGGGGGGGGTATGGGTAGGGAAGTGCTGTGGTTTCGAATTGGGGGTGGGTGGGGTATCGTGGGGAGGATGTAAGGGAGCTGGAGAGATGCTCCCAAGGGGGGGCAATGAATGGCAGCGGGGGGATATAGAAACCAGCAGATAAACAAAAGTAGAAAGACTAGCTAGTTCAGTAACTAACCGGATTCTTCGCCTTCTTTTTCGACTTGGCTTCTTTCAAGAATGTCTTTGGTCTCGGCATGGTGTGTGAGGGGTGGGAGTGTATACTGTCGGGTTCCTGGGTCTTAATATACAGGATGCAATATCGGGAGCAGAATGATTATGATGACGGGCGGGGCGGAAAAATAATGTCGAGCTGGAGGAGAACCGGGCTAGACTGGATGCGGCTAAGTGCGGGCAGCCTGAGATTGATAAGATTAGATCCGCCCGGCTGCATCGTCATTACTACTACTATCTATGGCAGGGTATGGGGTCAATTGGCTTTGTCGTATGTATTCATTTGAGCTGTTTGTGTATAACTATTATCCTTCGAGATTATCAACTCCGACTGACGGCATATGCTGTAAGCTGTGTAAGATACCCCCACGACAAGCTATTAACTTAAGTACTAAATAACATGGCAGCCCGCAGAAACTCACGTAACCTTGTCACTCGTGCGTACTCGTGGGACTTGTAACCTGACCTCGATCCGGCGGCTTCGAGAGCGTGCAAAAACACGTGTGTATTCTATTTTATTTCCATCTTGGGTTTGTCGTAGCGTGGTTACGTGAAACACAGTCAAGCAAGGCCCTTTTGCTTCGTGTGGGTTCGTTTCGTGATAGCTTGTTGTTTCAAATGCTCCACGTCCCTCCTCAAAGGATCAAAGGGGATAGCTAGATGGGGTGCCCAAAGGAAAGATTTAAGCAGTCTGGAACAGTATTGGCCGAGGATATCTGTACAGCCATGCACTTAACAATAGTAGTATTGCCCGGGTACTTGGGGAATTCTAGTGTTGATTCAACATGGTCCTTGCTCGCATAGATGGGCCTTGGTCAATAACTGCGGCACAGCTAGTTAGCTATATTGACCTTTGTCCGTCTTTCCCGATAATGAAGCCGATACATATGTAGTTACATGTACATAGGCGTGGAGCAGCTTTGACGATAATAGTTGCAAGAACAATATAATAATAAACAATGTCGCTGTACCATTGAAGTAGGTGGAAAAACATGCCTTTTTCGTGTAACATAAGAACACCTCCACAGGCCCGCAGAAATGGTATTAGTAAGTTACCTCAAGTCCCGATAATTCGACGGGAGTTTGCATAATAATTGGCGTGGGGACTCGATCCTTGGACGTTGGGCGCGGGCACCTCCTGTTCCACCATGTTGCCAGAGAGCGTGTGACTGCGTTTCCAGGCTTTCTTCCTTTCTTCTCAACAAGGCATTTCGGTTCCTCCTGGTTTCGCCGTGGATGTATGGGAAAACTGCGCAACGTCAGAAGCGAGAAAGAAGTTGGCCCGACTATCTCCAGAATTACGAAATCATGATGAACATCCGACAGTGGCAAATGCACGTGGCGGCGCCGAGCAGGGGGAGTTGATATCACCCTTCATTGGCCAGACAGGGGCTGTGGTCGACAGTTAACGCCCTCTAAACTAGTCATAAATCAGTCAACAGAGGGTTGCTTATATTACTGGCGGCCGTTAGGCTAGAAATGGAGTCCTCATCAAAAGCGGTGACAAAAAAATGGGGTAAAGAAAGAGAACAAGACGCGAGCGAGATTTTTGCAGGAGAGAAAGAAGGGGCATTTCAGCAGCGTTACAGGATTGTTTACCATACGGCACGGCATTCGATAACCCACATCCATGGCAATTCGCCATATGGCAATGGGATTGCTGGCTACGCACTGATCGTTCGGGCGCTGAATCTCACGCCAAATGCGACGTGAAAGGCTGACGACAGTGAAAGCCCCTGCATGAGCGGGAGGAGGAACCTTGAATGGACTCGCTCGCAGGTGATCATGGCCACGTTTTCGGTTGAATGAGCCGGGGATAAATTATTTATGATGAAGCCGACAACCAGCATAGTTAGCAGTCTGACAACAGTTGAGCAGTAGATGGCAGATAGAGGGGTGCTTGTAAATACCGTTCTGCAGCGGCGAGCACGAACATGCTGGTGTGGGAGCGGATTGCAGAGTGACTTTGGCATCCCACAGCCGGGGATGTTTCTATTTTGCCGACAACTAGTCATAAAAAATTTTCGCGCCAATGTTTTCACTTGGTATGGTAACACTGACACTTGGCATTTGATTCCCCTATATTTTAGCACATTTTTGTAGGCCTGCTGTCTCTGTGCCCACTTCACCAAAAAATCTCAAAGGAATCAATGTTTTTTCAATAAAATATTATTCATAAGATTCTTCATTATATTTCCCTATATTTCAATGCCCCATTGGATATTACATACAAAAAACACCTGGTAACTCTGAAATTAATAGAAAATCACCCCTCCACCTCAAAATCATCTAATTTGAATGTAGGAACTAGCAGCTGAGGTCTTGTACAGTACTACTGGGATTTCAAATCTATAACAGCCTCCTGCAATGCTAGATGCAGCTGTTGAACAAGATCCTCAGCAGCCTCCCTACATACACTGCCAGTAATAATCTTGAGGCTATCTATCTACTGATTTATACTTGTATCACAGGTGTCCTCAGGCCAATCAGCAATTAACTCCTCAAGATAGTAGTATGTAGTCATTAGAGATTCCAACACCTTCCTAACCTTCAGCTTCTACTTTGCTGGCACCTCTATCACCTCATATATCTCCTCATTGATATAAGTCTTGAATGTAGATTTATATAACTCAAATCTGCTGTCCTCCTACATTCAGAATCATGTATCTTAATGGTAGTCTTCAATTACCTGCAGAATCATATGCTATTTAAAGATATAAGTATAGAATAACTAATATTAGTAATAGAAGAGACAGGCATAATGTAATTTATTATCCATCTTCTAGAGTTTAATATCATTATCTTTCTGTACTCAGTTCAGCTGGCCAATGAGAAGCTGTTGAACTAAGTAAGGAAATCATTATAATTAGGAGATCTTAGTAGCAGCAGAGATATGCTTTGTATAGAAATTATACACAGTCATCTTTACCTTGCAATCCTACAAGATAGCTGTATAAGATACATGCATATAGATCCTCTTGATACTCTAGTGCTGTATAATCTGTTTATTATTCAGCTTTAGAGAGGCATGCCAGGATTTGATGAGATTTATAGAGATAACCTAGTAAATCAGATTTAATTAATATAGCTTAGTAAATCAATATAATTAATGACTAACCTGCAGTAAGAGGTATAAGTAGGTGTGGGTGTAATTTGCCTATACCTTTATTATATTAAATTACTCTTTTTTAATGTATTTCTTCATTTTCTTACTTCACACTGTCTGGATTATTTAATTAACTGATTCTTCACATTCAGCATGAGTTTGACAGTATTTTAACACAGCAAGAAGATAACAGAGAGGCTCCTTATTTATTGGACCAGTAAAATGTCTATTTAACATCTATTCTGAATGAATACAGCAGAGTAGGTAGATAGGCTCAAGTTTATCATTTAGAAGGCTGCAAAATACCTTACAAACAGCAGATTGCTCACCTATATCAATATAGATAGTTAAATCAGTAAAAACACACAGTAAACAGGTAAAAATATATGTGAATAGAATGATATTTATTAGTACTATTATTAATAAGTATGTAGTAAAGCAACTATCAATTTCCACACTACCTTTTAATTTCTTAGAGGCATGTCACTATAATATCACTATCTTCCTACTCAGTAAGGAAGTATGCCACTGAATGCCAGGAGTTATATTCATTACAAATCATAAGTATATATAGGAGTCACCCAAGCTTGTTAGTTTTATAAGTAGCATCTATGAGGGTAAGAAAGCCACAGCAAGTGAGAATTTAAAGATATTTAGAGAGGACAAAAACTAAAGCATTTAATTCCTCATCTAGTTATTAATATCCCATGAATTAGTATGTAAATAACTAGAAATTCATAGAATGAAACATGAAACTCACCATCACACTTCTGAATTGCATGAATCTTCTTTATCTTATACTCATTCTTCATTAACCACTTATAGGCCTTCAAATACTAGTTCTATCAGACATTATTTTAATGTTCTAGAAGCTTCTCATTTTTATTCTCTGCCTTATATGCAGTGCCAGCATTATAGTAGTCTTTCAGATTGAGATAGAAACTACCACTGACATTAAGAAGCAGTTGATTTTTTGCCTAGGTTATATTACATTTAACATGTAACACTTTATAACCTTTTCCCATCTCTTGCCCTGTAAGAATACATATAGCACTGTTCTTTTTCATTCAGTTAACATTCTATAGTATATAATAGTACTTAGAGACCTAGTTGTTATAGCAGGCTTCAATCATTCTATCTATATAATAGACTGTTTTCATCATCATTCTGCATCTAATTGCAGTTCAAGAGGACATATGACACTGGCACTGAGAGACTTTTAACTGGTAGTCCTTCTTCTGATGCAATCAACAGTGAAAATACTCAGTAGTTCAATTAACTGAGTAATTCTTTTTGTTGCTTATCCAGAAGTTATTAATATAAGATCAGTAGGTAGAAAAAGAGGCAGCTGAGAGAGTAATTAGTTGATTAAGTATAAAGAATCATTCTCTCATTGCTTTAATATCTGCTGGCATGCTCAGCAGCAGTGCAGCAGGCATTGAACTGCAGGTAGAGGCAGACATAGAGGCAGGTGTAGAGGTAGGTAGAGAGGCAGGCATAGATGCAGGTTTGGAAGCATGAGAATCCATTGTAGTATTGAATTTGATGAAGATATCATGATATTATTGAAAAAAATGTGTAGATAGTGAGGTATGGGAGAAGAATGGTTCAGGAACACATTTAGGAGCAAAACAATCAAAACATGCCTAAAATTAGGTGGGTTAGCATCTTGGTGGTTAAGCAAGCATACCTGACCCATATGAATGTATCGAAATTTTTTACCGCTAGGTGTCAGTAGAATAGAAACACCCGCAGCCGGCGCCCCCGCCCGTGGTTCCTGGCAAAGCGGCGCCCATCATGGCTGGCCCAAAAATACCGTCTCGACGATACGCAGTTAGTTAAATACCGTACCAGTCCTCCAACCCGAAACGCCCCAGCAGCCTTGGGAGTGAAGTTAGACTCAACCTCCTCCGCTGCTTTCTCTCGCTGCGTTTCTCTGCCTCTTCCTCTCCCCGCGACCAGACAGACCCCGACCTGATCTTTGCTTTATCCCAGCCATCCAGCACCTACACAGCAAGCCTCGTCTTTGCCGGGAAAGTTGGGCGACAATCTCCGCCTCGTGCACCCAACCAACATCGTCGATTCTGCTCCCCTCCCCGTCTATGTACGTTGTCCAACCTCTCCCAGAAATGGGCGTCTCGCCGTCGATCAGCCACTGCATGAACGATTCATTAGTGTCTCCTCCTGGCGTCTTCCATCGCCCACTTCCTTGATTTGCTCTCCCTCGCCCGCAGCCGCAAAACAACCCGCCTGCATATTCACCAAGGAGAAGCCTTTGCTAATCTGTGATACCAGACTTGCCCAATCCTCGGTCACTGACGCAAGGCTTCGATCCGGGCCAGTGCTCTTCTCTCCATTCACCCAAATAACCACGCTCCCGTATATAACTACCACCCGTATCCCTGCCCAGCGGCCGTTCTGCTGCTGACTCTTGCCAGAACATACCCTCCCCTCCGTTTCCATGGCTAGACAGCACTCTCTGGAATCCCAGCGGCCAATTATGGCTCCTTCTGTATGGCTCTCTCAAATCCCTCTATTTTGCTATGCACACCCCTTCCGGCCCTCTAACAGGGGCTCCCCTTCACTCCGTTCTACGCTACAATCGAAAGACAATACTGAGTGTCGCAACCAACACACAAAACAGGTCTCTTCGCAGCGCAACTCCCAGCGCTTCTCCACAATCAGCGGGGCCGGCTCTCTTGCCCTCTCCGACCACACCGTCTCCAGCTCGACGACTGGAGACAGCCGCCTGGCCGAAATCAAAGAGCTCGGTGAGGGATTGGAGCGTCTGGAAAACAAACGCCTGAGCCAGCAGCGATTCGTGCCCACACCTCAGAAGACAGATGATCTCAACAAGCTTGCGCTTGGAGCCAAGGTTGAGCGTGCTTTGGGACGGAGAATGTCCAGCCAGGATGCTGTTATGCGCAAGCCAGCCACGATAGACGAGAAAAAGGCTCTCAAGATGGAGGCGGGATCCTAAACCGCGTCTTTCCTGAGCAAGCTTTCTGATACAATACCCGAGTATATCTCATGTTAGGAGAACTGGCCTTGGATATCATTTATTTTTGCGTTTTACTGTGCCTGTTTGTCTATTTCATGTTTTACCGTTGATTCATTTCTATCGCCGCTCTGTCCCGCCGTGTGTTTTTGTCCTGCCCATCTCTGCTATTTTTCTTTTCATATTTATGACCACCTCTTGTCGTTTTATCTTCTAATTTGGGCGTTCCACGGCATGGATGATCCTGCACATATCGATTTGAATGATTGGCCTCTGCTATGGTTTTTGTTTTCTCCCTACTGCATTATCCCGATTCCCTTGGTGCCTGTTCCTAGCCGTGTATGTAGATGTCATATTTTTATTACTGATGCTGTTCTCACTCAGGCCATTGAATCTAACCTCTTTCTCTCTTTTTTTATGTGTCGACATGCACTTATTTCTTTATAAGCTGATAGAAAGGGTATCCCAAAGTGACATACATGGTCATCATCTGACTGGACATTGTGTGTACAATGAAATGGGATGCGCCCTGACGAACCTCCTAACTATATAATCTCTTCCCAAGATATTAATATCCGGTCAACGACAAAACCTAGTTAAATAGTAAATTAAGGCCAATCTCGATAAAAGAAACCAGGCATTCCTTTATCCCAGCATGGAAAAACGCAGGAAAAAAAAGCTTGGATCATTTATCAAACCGCCTACAAAGTCGTAGAAGATGCCAGGAACAAAAGAAGTATGCAGCCGGCGTGCCTGCAGAAGGTTAAGCCCCAGGGATTGAGGATAGAACAAGGGGTTGGATATAGATAGAAAAGAGCATCTGTTTCTGCAGAGTAATTGGCTGGGTATTTATTTGGGAATCCGGCAATGTTTCTTCAGGTGGCCATGTGGAGGTGGCGTGGGCGTGGATTCTCAAACGAACAGGTTTGGTGGCAGTGGACGATGGAACAGAACAACAAGAAAAATCCACACAAAGATGATGGTCAGCTATATGTGTGAATAGCAGGTGAAAGAATTGCCAGTCATTTATTTATTGGTTAAGCAGGAGCCGGAACAGCCATAGATTAAGATAAATAAGCAGAAAAGTGCAGCAGAGTCGCTGTATTTATTTTCTCTGGCTGGTCTGGGCTGGTTGAGTTGAGCCGCACACCCAACAAGGCAAAATCCGCTTCATTTTTTTCCTCCTCCTCGCTTCTTCTCCACAACAACAACAACAACCCGCTTGCTTCACCACCACACTCCCCTCTGTCTACACGTCGACTGTCTATTCGCGCTGCTCTTCTCTTCCACCTCTTCTATCTCTTCTGCTTGACATCCCCTGTCTCCCTTTGCCCCGGCTTCCTAGCTCCGTTTTTCCGTGCTGCAGCTCCACGACGACGAACACGCGAACACGTCCCCCCCCAGGCTCCTCAAAAGTTACTTGATTCTTCGATATCTCTCTGCGTGTTGCAGCGTCTTCTCTTTGCGATCCTCTGTACATTTTAGACGTACATCGTGAGTTGTCTCTCGCCCTCTGCGCGCTCGCCCGCCCACTCGCGCCCTTCCGCCAACATCAACGTGGGAAGCATCGGCCAGAGCTAACCTCCCCCGTGTCCGGACAGCTTTTTTTCCTTCGCCAGCTTCCCTCTCTAATACCGGCTGATCTTTGGTGTTTCCTTGGATCTGCTTCTCATCTTCTCAACCTCGTTCTTATTAGACCTTTTTTTTTCTCACTTCAATTCTTACCGAAATACCCCATTTTTTTCTTCCTCAACATGGCCACCGAAACCACCAATCCTGCTCTTGTCAACGGAACCTACCACCATCACCAGCCAAACCCCTACGCTGCCGACGCCTATAATCCCTCCCACGCTGCTACCAACAGCACCTCCTCTGCCAATTATAATACCCAGCAAAACACCGCCCAGCACTCTGAGCCCAAAAACGACATCCCCAAGGATGAAGTTGGATGGTTCTTCGTTGAACAATACTATACCACCCTTAGCCGCAACCCTGAAAAACTACACCTTTTCTATTCCCGGAAATCCCAGTTTGTCTCGGGCGTGGAGGCAGAGAAGGTGACCGTTGCGGTTGGCCAGAAGGTGAGCGGAATTTTCCCATCATCTCCAGCGCGCTGGCATACTAATGCGATGTTTGTAATTTAGGCTATCAATGAACGGATCAAGGAGCTTGACTTCCAGGACTGCAAGGTCCGCGTCTTGAACGTCGATTCCCAGGCTTCTTTTGATAACATTTTGGTTTCCGTGATCGGTGAAATTTCCAACAAATCCGAGCCTTCGCGGAAGTTTGTGCAGACTTTTGTGCTGGCTGAGCAGCCAAACGGATACTATGTCCTGAATGATATTATCCGGTACTTGAACGATGAGGATGATGAGGCCGTTGTGGAGGACGTCCCAGTGGAGGAAACGGCTGGCGCAGTTGAACCTGTACACACAGCTTCTGAGCAAGAGGCGCCTCCCCAGGAAGAAGCCGCTGAGCGCCAGGCCGACAATGAGGTCGCGGCTCAGGAAATTTCCGAGAAGCTCGAGGAGGTTACCATCAATGGTGACACGGCCGCGGAAGCCAAGGAAGAAGCTGCAGAAGAAGCTGTCGAAGAGCAACAACCTGCTGTCCCTGCCCCGCCTCCCGCTGCTGTGCCTGTGACCCCTGCTGCTGTCGAGGCTCCCCAAGCTGAGAAGCCCAAGGAAGCCGAGCCAGCACCGGCTGCTGCTGCTCCACCCAAGGCCGCTGCTCCGATCCCAGAAAAGGAACCCGCTGCTCCCGTTAAGCCAGTCGCTATGACCTGGGCATCCATCGCATCCACCCCTACTAGTGCCCCTGCTGCCGCAACAGCTGTCGTTACTCCAGCGCCAGCTGCTGCTGCTGCTGCACCCGCACCACCAAAGGCTGCTCCAGCTGCGCCCCAACCTGCTCCTCCTGCCCAGGTTGCGGACGACAACGTTGCCACTCAGTCTTCCTCCAGCACCGGCTCTGAATGGCAAACCGCTGGCGGAGATCACGGCAGAAGACAGGCTCGTCCCCAGTCCATCTCTGGGCCAGAGGAAAACACTCGCGCTCTCGTAAAGAACGTCAATGAGAAAGTTGATGCAAGCCTCCTCAGACAAGTCCTGTCCCGATTCGGCAAGCTCAAGTACTTCAGTGTCAACAGACAACAGGTATGCCCCGCCACCCAATTTCCCTGTTCAAAGCGCAAACGACTAACTAAACTTTTATAGGGTACCGCTTTCGTTGAATTCGGCGACGTAGCCGCCCACAAGGCCGCCATCGCCGCCAATCCCCACAAGATCGGAACTGAGGAAGTTTCCGTCGTCGACCGCCGCCGCCCAGGTGGCTTCGGTGGAAACACCGGCTATGGTTCCGGCAGGGGTGGGCCAGGCCGTGGCCGCGGCGATAGCCGCTCTGGCAGCCAGGGCCGTGGTGGTTTCCAGGGCGAATCTGGCCGCTACACTCCCCGAGGCCGCGGGGGTAACGTCACTCCCAAGGGCCGCAGCCAACCACAAGCTGCATAGATGAACCATATGTTCACCCGTCTATCCCACCTACATTACCCACCTATCTACCTCCTTAACCACATCTTATTAACGCCGACATAAATCCCTCTATCTCATCTAATGGAGGCCCTCTTCTGTATTTCCCCCTAGCCTCACGCCTTACCAGCATATGTGTACTATCTCCCGCATTTTTCAATGCCAATGTTCAATGTTCAATGTTTATCTCCAAGTGACCCCGAAATGCTCCTTTTCTTTTCCGTTTGCCTATCTAACGATGTCCACCAAGTCCCATGACGCCAGCTCCTGTTCGTTTGTCTGTTATTTTTTTTGTACCTTGTCCTTTTTTTACCTTGCGACGTCAGTCTCCTTTGTGTTACGTCTCGCATTTGTTAGCGATTGGAAAAACAAAAAGAAAAGCTCCATACTATTTCATACTCCCATCTTCTTTCTCTTTTCTTTTGCTTTTTTCTTTTGTTTTTTATTAATTCATCATCTCCATCTGCGTTGCATCTTCATCTCATTGATTTATTGCTTTTCTTTTAAAACCTTATTTTATTTTCTTTTCCAGTACCCATTTTATTTATCCAGGTTGAAGTTCAGTTAAGTTAGATAAAGATCTTCTTTCTTCTTGCCTCTGTATTCTTGATAGTCTCTTTTTAGCTGTTACAATATCTCTCTGTTTGGTTTTTCTTCTTTATTTTCTTTTTTCCTTCTTCTCTTTTCTTCTTTATACCTCCTCACCCGCCTAACCCAGTTTACAGGTAGGGTGGGGGGGTATTTATTTATTTATTTATCTATCCATCAAGGTATGTTTGCTCTGCTAAGTTAGTCAGTTCAAGTACCTTTTTATCTTCTTAAATTAGCATAGCATAGCATGTTTTACCACGGTGAGGGGGGGGGGAGAGGAGGTACGAGAGAGAAAATATCTCGCGTCCAGGCATTTTATTATTGGTAGTTATATTTCAATACTTACTCAATTTGCTATGTAACCTGCCGGCATGCTATTTAATTTCTCATTGACTATTTATTGTGTTAGTTTCTATAACCATGATTTTCATAACTATCTAAATACCACATGCATCAGCCAACTTTTTACTTTAATATAATTTATTAAGTAGCTATGAAAATCTTGCAAAGATAGTAAGTACTGCCTAGAAAGCGGAGAATTTCACATCAGATTAAATTATAATGAATTAGTTACCATAACTAGTTAGTTACCAGCTAAGTTTCTTAAAAAGGAGGATATAACTCAGCGCCAGAAACATTTCTCGCATGCATATTAGGTAAATGTTAGAAACATGCACTACCCACCTATAAAGAACAGTAAAGGGATGTAATGTAGAGAAACATAATACCATTTCAGCATCTTAATAAAATAGTAAGTTCCCAAGGAAATTCATTCATTAATTAAAAAAAAAAAAGGAAAAACACATAGGAAAAGAGGTTCAACATAAGAAAGAAGATTAAAAAAAAAGAAAAAACACAATTAAAAAGAACAACCGCTAATGTTGCCTTTTTTTCTTTTCCTTTTTCAATGAACACTTTTTTTCCCTGCCTTTGTCAAAATCATCTCATCGTTCACACATTCCCATTTCCCGTATGCGCACAACATCTAGTCAACCTCCTCCATGGCGCTCTCGCCAGCAGCCTCAGCGGGGACGGCCTCATCGGCCTTCTCCTCGGCGGTCTCGGCCTCCTCGTCGACGTTCAGTCCGAGAGAGACGAGCTTGTGGATGCGCTCAGCAAATCCGGCAGGCTCCTCAATGGTGAAGCCAGAGACGAGCAGGGAAGTCTCGAAGAGGAGCTGGGTGATGGACTTGACGGTACGGTCGTTCTCACCATCGGCCTCGACCTTCTTCTTGAGCTCCTTGATGATGGGGGACTTGGGCGAGATCTCGAAGGTCTTCTTGGAGGACATGTACGAGCTCATCGAGGTATCACGGAGAGCCTGGGCCTTCATGATACGCTCCATGTTAGCGGACCAACCGAACTGGCCAGTACGGATGGCGCAGGGGGCGCCGACGAGCTTGTGCGAGACAACGACCTTCTCGACCTTGTCGCCGAGGACGTTCTTGAGGCTCTTGGCAAGACTCTCGTACTCCTTCTCCTCAGCCTCACGCTCCTTCTTCTCCTCCTCGGTCTCCTCAAGCTCGAAGTCCTTGGTGATGTCGACGAGCTTCTTGCCATCGAACTCCTTAAGCTGGGTCATGGCATACTCATCAATGGGGTCAACAAGGAACAGAACTTCGAAGTTCTTCTCCTTGAGGGCATCAAGGAAGGGAGACTTCTGGACAGCCTTGAGCGACTCGCCGGTGATGTAGTACATCTGCTTCTGGTGCTCTGGCATGCGGGTAACATAGTCGGCAAGGGAGGTGGTTTCATCGCCAGACTTGGTGGAGCTGAAGCGGAGGAGCTTGGCAAGGGCAGGGCGGTTCTGGGCATCCTCGTGGATACCGAGCTTGATGTTCTTGCTGAAGGCAGAGTAGAACTTGTCGAACTGCTCGCGGTCTTCGGCGATCTCGTTGAAGAGCTCGAGGGTCTTCTTGACGATGTTCTTCTTGATGACCTTCATGATCTTGTTCTGCTGGAGGGTCTCACGAGAAAGGTTGAGAGGAAGGTCCTCAGAGTCGACAACACCCTTGATGAAGCTGAGCCACTCGGGAATGATGTCAGTGGCATCATCAGTGATGAAGACGCGGCGGACGTAGAGCTTGATGTTGGTCTTGCTCTTCTTGGTCTCGAAGAGATCGAAGGGAGCGCGCTTGGGCACGAAAAGGATGGCGCGGAATTCGAGTTGACCCTCGACGGAGAAGTGCTTGACAGCAAGGTGGTCCTCCCAGTCGCTAATGGAATGTCAGTTTCATATTCAATTTTTTAGGAGTAAAAGGGAAAATCTTACTTGGACAGGGTCTTGTAGAAGGAGCCGTACTCCTCAGCAGTGATATCAGCAGGGTTGCGGGTCCAGATGGGCTTGGTCTTGTTGAGCTCCTCCTCCTCGATCTTGCTCTCCTTGACCTTCTTGGTCTTCTTCTCCTTCTTTTTCTCCTCCTCCTCATCATCGACCTCCTCAACCTTGGGGGTCTTGTCATCGTCCTCCTTGACCTCCTCCTCCTCAGCATCCTCATCGGGAACCTCCTTCTCAGTCTCCTTCAGGACATGGAGGTAGATGGGGTAGGAGATGAACTCGGAGTGCTTCTTGACGACCTCCTTGATCTTGCTCTCGCCCAGGTAGTCGGTCTGCTCCTCCTTCAGGTGGAGGATGATCTTGGTACCACGGCCAAGGGCCTCACCCTCGGTGTCCTGGGTGAGGGTGAAGGTGCCACCAGCACTGGACTCCCAGACGTACTGCTCGTCATCATTGTGCTTGGAAACGACAGTCACCTTATCGGCAACGAGGTAGGCGGAGTAGAAACCGACACCGAACTGGCCAATCATAGAAACATCGGCACCAGCAGTCAGAGCCTCCATGAACTGCTTGGTACCGGAGCGGGCAATGGTACCCAGGTTGTTGACAAGGTCCTGCAATGGGATAGTTAGCGCTGAACCAGCTCGAGAATAGAATAGCTATGGGGAGATAGATACATACAGCCTTGGTCATACCAATACCGGTATCGCGGATGGTAAGAGTCTTGTTGACGGCGTCGGGGATGATGTCAATGCGGAGATCCTTGTTGGAGTCGAGCTTGCTAGGGTCCGAGAGGGCCTCATAGCGGATCTTGTCAAGGGCATCGGAACAGTTGGAGATGAGTTCTCGCAGGAAGATCTCCTTGTTCGAGTAGACGGTGTTGATGATGAGGGAGAGGAGCTGAGAGATCTCAGCCTGGAACTCGAAGGTTTCGGACATGGTTGCGGTTAGGGGTATTCTGAAGCTTTGGTTAGTACAAGCTCAACAGCAGATAAAAGAAGAGTATTGGAGCTCAGAATTGCGGTGTCTGGGGGGGGGTGGAGAGGGGGGTGTAAACAGTCGCAAAACACAGGTAACGGAGGCAACAAAGCCAGCAGCAGACACGGCAACTTACAGATTGGGGAGAGAGACAGAGAGATTGGCAGACAGAGCTGGCAGCTGGCGAAGAGAAGAGAGATAGGAGACGGGGTGTGCGAGGAGACAGCAGCGGATGGGATGGGGGATGGGAGAAGAGAAGAGGACGAAGAGCGGCGTGGAAGAAGGGAGAAGAATTAAAAGCGGCCCAAAAGGGAAAGTCTGGAGCTGGCAGAAAAAAAAGACACTAAGCGAATCTTCCATAAATTTCCATGGCCTGCTGCGGCCACCGCGCTAGCCGCTTTGGGAGGCTCTCTCTCTCGGGCGGTGAGGCTGCCTTTGCTCAGTCTGCTGCTGTTGTACTAGCTGTCCCCAGCCTTGGAAGCCTCTCGCTGCCTCTCCGCTGCCTCTCCGCTGCCTGGAGGCTGTCTGCTGCCTTCGCCCACGCAGCCTAACCGACCTACCCCAGCAAGGATACCCCATCCACGCAAAACATCCACAGAACACCACCACCTCCAGGCTGAGCGCAGACGGCGGAAAGATGCATCTAGAACGTTCCATGCTCCAATCCCCCCAAAAGGGGCGGGAGTGCGGCAAACTCTGGGCAGCCCAAACCCCCAGATCTGAGCTGGGGATACATATCAGACATGTAACATGCAGGCAGAGATGATAGCAGTGGACGGCAAACTTCTATCGACTCTTGAACCCCCTCAGCTCGAGCCAATCAACTCTGTAGTAGCAGCCATCTAGATCGAGATCTAGGCCGGGCAGGTTCACAACAATGATGCCAGCAGCTACCTACCAAATAGACAGACGAGGGGACGGCTCATTTTCATTCGTGCCCTAACTACCTAACTACCTGGCCATATTATGTATTATCTCACAAGGTTAAAATGAATTGAGTGGCTTAAACAAATAGGTAGAATCGACTTGAGAGTCAAGGGGGAAGATTGTAAATAAAACAACTATTCAATTCCCCCATCCGTGCGCCTTTATACTCAAATATATGCGGAACCGCCTGCTAAAAATGGTAGATAAGTGAGAGAAGAAGTCCACCCCTGGCAGACCAGACCAGACCAGACCCATGTAAAGTAAATAGCGTCATAAAAAGAGTCGAAGCAAAGCAAGCCCGTCCATATCAATAAATATCCCATTACCCAACACCTCATTAAACCCCCCATACATAACTCATCTCACATCGTCATTTACAAAAAAAAAAAATACTTTTTTGTAGAAGTAAAAAAGGAATCAAATCACTCCCCGCTAAGCCACCCCATATTCCACTCCGAAACACCATGCGAGGTAAACCCCCACGCCTTCGCAATCCACAGCGCAAGCCCACCCACAACCCCAACGCTCCCGATCACCTGCACTAGTATCCAGCCTCGCCGCTTGATATCTTCGTTCCACCGGATCAGGCCCAGGGGATCAACGGAGCTTATTTCTGCCACGCGGTACTTGACCTTCTGCCCGTCCGGCCGTCGGACAATGACGCTCTCACCACGGCCATCAGCGTTCGTCCGGAACCGAGGGAATCCTGGCGTCTGGCTTATCGGAAGCAGTGTGCCATCAGAGACGCACTCTCCCAATCTCTCGGTTAGCCATACTGCCCGCTCGCCACGGGCTAGAGATTCATATCGTTCCCGCTCGTTTCGCATGCTTTGTTGTAGATCTGATGCCCATTTTGCAAGCCGCACGCGCGCCATGTGCTCCTCCCGCTGTGTGTGATCGGCAACCCGAGACATTACATATCCCGGTGGCCCGCTTTCGGCACCAGGATATGGGACTAGGACCTGCGAGGGGGAAACTGAGGATAATGGAGAGGTAAATTGAGAGGAGTCGATGTCAGATATTCCTGATTTGGAGTTCGGGGCAGGCGGGGACGCGGGGGTAGGCTTATGCCATATGCATGTTTGGGTCAGTTTTTTCGCTGCCAAATGCCGCAACCATGCCAGATTATCCCGGTCAAACAACTTTTCAAGCAGCAGGTTCAATTCTGACGGGACCAACGGCTGCACATAATCGGGGCTCATCAGAAGGCTAGCGTCCATGGTCTCGTCATCATTTGAGTTTGCGGACGAAACGGCGAATGGTACGGATGGAGTAGCATCATTGTCAACATTGTCGGCAGGGTCTCCAAATAAAAATGGTCGAACCCCTGCATCGCGAGCCTGCGAAAGGAACAACCGTTTCACGGAAAGTATCTGGTTTGGAGACAGTAGGTCGGCTTTAGATATTAGGGGGATTACATTAGTATATTCCGATAGCTTCCGGATGGATGATATATCCGTCGTGATGGTTTCTACCTAAACGTCAGAGCAGTTCCTTTCAAACAACATGGGGAATTAGCGTACCTTCTGATATCAGGTAGAGTATGGCATCCACCTGGGAGCCTCCATTCCCACTCAGGAGGCCCTGAATGTCGTTACTGACTGAATCCATAGCTGCTGTGGCCCTCCGGAACTGCTGGGATAGGTATTGGACTATGCGCTCATTGTGATCCGCCAGCCCCATGGTCCCGTTGGTAGTATCGACGAAACAGAGGTTTCTCTCGAGAACAATGTCACCTGTACTTTTGCGTCTTCGAAGAACCCTTGAATCTTCAAGGTCCGACCACCAAGATGGGTATGGTTTTGTACTGGCATATATTTCGGTAATTGACGTTGGTTCTGGCGCAGGTCTAGGTTGATACCCCTTCTTATGTCGTGATTTTCCCGCTTTCTGGCGGTCTATATGCGAAGAATTTCGACAAAGCGGGTCGACATGCACGATATCCTCGAATATCTGGACGATGGATTTGATAAGTGATGTTTTGCCAGAGCCTATATTTCTCATTGTTAGCTGTCCATCCTCAAAAACATCATCTCCCAGCCTCGTTTCATACCTGCAGCACCAGCAAGGAGGATCTTAAATCTTCCCATGGATTTTCCTTTTTCAGTGAATGGTCGACGGCTGGGCATCTTTATACTCGGCATTATAAGCTGAGGGGTGCTATCTTGGACCCCAGACGAGTCTAGAAACCCATCCTCATTATCCGATCCCATCGGCTGAGCTATAGCTCCGTCCGGAAGTGACATTTCATCGGATGGGCGAAAAGACCGTGTAGATGTTGACTTCGGACTGCTCGGAAGTGAAGACGGTTCGGCGGGTGAGCCAAGTAAGAAAGGCGTTAGGGGGAGGGATGTGGGTACGTTTGAGGGGGTTCGACTGTGTCTGTGCTTCTCAGGCGATGGACTACTCGTTCTTTCTTGGTCTGCCTCCTCGGCAACCTTTATCGCCGTCATCCTCCGCGGGAAATGTGTAGATAGGGTGCTATCATCAATATCCCCATCAATCTGAGAGCCCGACTCGTCTGCTGAGATGGCCACTCTTGGAACTTCAGTCGAGGCGGCGATCGAGTCGTTGAGGCTTTGTACACCATACGTACTATCTGCAGGATCATCAGTTGTAGTAGTCTGTGTAGTCTGTGAATTCTCCATGTCGGGATTCCGAGCTAGAAAGAAGGTCTCCGGTGAACCATGGCGGCCGTCAGCTGGAGAGGAGGAGGACGATTTGCGGGGTCGAGCCACGAAAGGGTCGGGAACGACAGGCCGCATAGCTACGTGTTTCGAAGAAAACTATCCGGGAGGGCAGCGGGGGTGTGCATCTGGCGGAGAGGGAGGTTAGAATACGGAATCCAAAGCCAGGCCGAAGAGAGCAAGCTTGTCGTGATGGAGGTTGTCGATGCTCTGCAGGGGCGTGGTTGATACTAATGGCCAGACGGTGAGTAAGCAATCATGTGCAGCTGGCTAGCTCCGTGGGGTGCGGGATGATGATTGATGACCTCATCCCAAAACAGCTCAACCTCCTGTCTCTGCTTCCAACCACCACGAACGCTGCCGTTGCTGGCTGTACTGGACTATATAGTATAGCTGCTTGATGCGTTATGGTTATACACCGACCTTCATAGGCCCTCCCCGCTGTCTCTCTTCTCCGCCCGTGCTCCCTTTGCCGCGCTAAAACACACAACCCCGCAAATGCCAAACAAAGGCGACGCGAGCGGCGAGGGGAGCTCCATAAACAAACCCACCCGCCCACAACGTCAAGCTCCGTCGTCACTTTATTTCCCACATCGAGGCCGGAAAATGACAACATCTGAGTGCTTTTTGCGGTGTTTGACATTTAACGAGTCTGAAAATGGTATGATGGCAGCTTCAACTGCAAGGGCCCCGCCTGATATGGCTGGGCGTTCTCCAAATCGACATTGGAAATCGAAAATACGGGAAAGGGTTGCTGAATATCACTTGTTGATCAGTTTCCGCTACCATATCCTGAGATAGCATTGTCCTCTAGACTTGATGTCCTGAATCTGGCCTTTTTATTGAAGATATGAGCGCGGGGAGGACGGCTTGATGATGATAATACACCTTCACAAAGTCGTGTTATCTGGCCCCTGGACGATGGGTGAAGCTTTGTTGTTATATGCCATGCTCAGCTATGGGTCCTGGAGCAGGATAGCTAGGCAAAGGGAAAAGATATTCCTGCTCCCCCATGGTGACTCCGTGGTCTAGCAAACTTGACTCCTGGGTAGTATTCATAAAATGTGGTGGCCTTGTCATGCTCTATCTAGTCATGATTCTCTATCAGAGAAACAAAATTACGGGATTTTTTCTCGGCACTATCCTTTCACGGCCTTTGCAGCTTCGGCCAGACCAAGATATCCCATCAACTAACCTTGTTCATCCGGCACGGCTACCTATCCAGTGCCTACGACTAATTGGCCAGAACAATATTTCGATGTTCATTACTAACCCTATTTTTACGCAGACCCTTCCCATCACCACTGCTAGCACCAAAAATTTACCCATGTTAACCTGCACCGCTCCCAATATTATTGCATGACAGAGGGATAAAGAAACAAATAAATTCCCCCACCCGTTCTGGACGTCAAATATGCGAACCGTGATCTTGCACGGTTTAGTACGGCACAGATTTTTCCCTGAACCGGACGGAGTTGGAGAACAATAGACACAATATTGCATTGTCTCGTACATTGATATTGACAATAGCGTTTGCATTCTCCGAGCGTGTTTTATGCATTACCATCCTAGGAAGGAAGAAAAATGACACAGATGTGATTTTCTATTGTTGGCCCACGAAAGGACTCGGAGCAGTCGTCCAGGATGTCAATTTTCTATGCTTGGAATTGAACCAATAATCCGGAGGAGGAAGGCCCATAAGCATATCTGCGGACTTGAAGGCATGATGTAGGCAACTATTGTTGTACTGCTATCCATGAGCAACGGATTCTTTACAAACCGTTCCCATATACATGACGTGCATAACATATGTAGGTACGATCCAATATAACAATAACCCAACGGTCAGAGTCTAGCCCCCGCATTGGGAAATGAGGTGATACGCCTTATTACTTTGCTATGAGCAGAAAAAAAAAGAGCAGAACTGATACGTATATAGCGGGTAGGAATTATATAAAGGGGCCCATCCCATCCTCATCAGAAGAATAATCATTTCCCAGCAAGCACGGTGATCCCACGAGAAGCCCAGGCCCACTGGCACTTATGCCGTCGAAATAAACCACCACACGACCTTCTCATATCCACACCAAAATCAATAAAAACCATACGAAAGACCCTCCGGTTGAAGCGTTGCAGCCACCTCCACCACCATGTTCCTCTCCAAGCTCTTCCTCGTCCTCCCCCTCCTCTGCGCCAGCGTCCTCGCCATCCCAGTAAGCGCGCAAGAAATACAAAACTCGCTGGAGAGCCGGGATGTCGCGAGCGAACAATGCGAGCGAGTATGCATGGTTAAACCGCCAACCTGTACCAAACCATTTGTACGTTGTTACTCCCGCATTCCGTATACCACATCGAAATGAACTTCCCCTGGCCTATCCCCCTTCCCTCACCTCACCACACAAAAAGATGGATAGCTCCGCTAATAAATTAAATCTATGAATTATGAAAAATAGTATCAGAAAAACCGGCCAAATAAGAGGAATGTATGTATCCCAACTTTCCACTCCTACTCCCACCTCCTGACAATTTGAATGAATGGTTACTAACCCCCCCTATTAGCCACAATGCTGGACGTGCTGCAAGTAGCCATATATGGGTAATTGCTACTTGCTATGATCTGGGTGAAACGGTTTTTATTTTGAGAATGCTGTTATGGTTCGTGTAAGATACAAGGGTTGTTGTGTTGGGGGGGGGGAGGAAAAAGGAGGCGCAGGGGCGTTGGTGGTTGAATTATCTCCTTTTCCGTTTTCAAAAAACCAGTTGTATGTACAGTATGAGCTTCTTTCTTTTCCTGGCCCATTTTTCTCTTTTGAATTTCCCGATTTCCTTATAGTATGGCGTGGATGGAAAAAGAAAGGGAGGGAACACTGTATCTAGAAATACTATATATGCTGCGAAGCGCATAGGCGTGGCGTGCTCTTGTGTTTACATCTTCTGTTAAAATTCCTTGAATAACTACTTCATAAGAATTTGTTGACTTTGTTGGAACTTAGATGAGCAGCTTCATGCAAGCAAACGCAGAGCACAGACTTGCGCTGGCATGATAGATGTAGTGTAGACATTTGACCCTACGCCTTCCTTTGAATGCGGATCTAACAATTATGTGGCACTGTAAACACTGCTGGCTTTTCTTTCTTTCTTCTCCAATATTTCCTAGCCTCTACCGAAGTGGCAATTGAATTCACAATCCTGAAAAGAATGTGACTCTCCACAGGAATGACGTTTCAATTTGCATCGACTTGAAGGCAACACTGTGGGACGAGATCTGCAATGGATGGCGAGGATCTCCAATTTGATAATTCAAACTTATTACCCGCTCGTTATAGATTCCTGACTTTTCTCCTGAATAATGTCATTCGTGGCGAAGGTCTAGGTTTGAGAGCGGCCCTTGTTCCAGGCCAAAGGGCAGAGTAGCTGAGGGAGGGGGCTTCTCGGTATCCCTGTAAAGCAAGGATGGTCAATATCCAGATGTTGTTGGTGTCGGCAAGATCTTTATTGAGATGGGAATAAAGAAGGATGCTATCCTTTCCAGCGGGATTCTCAATGCCTCAAGAATTGATAGAACAATCCTCATCTGGACGTTCGTATGAGCATTCTCCTAAACATCCCGACACAAACTGGTAGAATTGGCCTCCGCCGGTCTTGGCTGCCGGAGATAAGAACCAATTACTCCTGCCACCCACATGGCATTATGCAATGCAGCTGTCCACGGCCTCCCACGCTGCACGCCACACGATCATTGGCATGACATAACATTTTCTTCCGCCTCATCCCTGCGCGTGTCGTGCGTGTCGTGCGTGTGGGAGCTCGTACAACCTTGCAGCCCGTGATTAATGATTTTATTATTAAATCTTTTGTGTGTCAAATCCTGGAAACGGTTGCGGGCAAAAGGCAAAATGGCTTGGTTCCAGGGGTGAGCTGGAAAAACAAGATATGCTTTTCCCGAAACCCAGACGTGGATGGCGGACACGGCGAAGAATCCTGAAGCAGAATCCGAGCATCGGTAAAGTCTAAAATAGCCATGTCGATGGCGTTCTCTGCCAGGTTTCTCACTGGTCGGGGGAAATAGGGCTCCCCAAACATGGCAGCCAATCATCCATGCGGGAAGATAACATAAATGTAACCCTTGTCACTTGTGTGAGGCGCGTCGAGAGGGAAGTTCGAGCAGCGCAGAGGGGGAGCAAAAGCGTCGAGAAACACCGCAAACTGCCTGGCCATGTCTATACAGAAATGTCCAACGGTGGATGCTGCCTTCAGAAAACAATCTTGATATCGCCCAGGCCTGCCCCACATCATGTGACTGGCGCGCAAAAACTCTGACTCCGTTCCCTGCCCCCACGCACCACGGGGGCCCGCCCTAAGAGCCTCCCCATCGCCAATCGCCGCAGGACGACATCCCTCCCTCCACCACCGCCAACCACAACCAACAACCACCGCGCAGTCGTCGTCCCCCCAGCGTCGCTTGGACTCTGCCCCCGGACTCCTGCAGCCTTCTAGTGCTTCCCCTAGCTAGCTGTCGAGTCCATCTGGTTGCGCCCACATTGCTCGAGTCCCATTGCCCCGCCGCAGCCACCTGCGGCTCCCCCCACCCGCTCGATTGATCGTCGTCTGTCGGCTGTTTGCTGCTGTCTCTCCTGTTTCCTCGATCACACGGCGCTTGTTTCGCAGTTCAAAACTTCAATCATGGCAATGGATGGGGATAATTCGATGCCGTCGTGGCCCGAGAACCTGCCCGAGGACCTGCTTGTCCCAGTCACCGAGGATGAGGAGTTTTCCAAATATCTTGACTTTGATTTCAGCTTCTCCGAGCTAGACGCCGTGGCCAATTCGAGGAACCAGCATGCCGTCCATACCTCTGCCCCAGACATCCCAACCACGATGCAGGGCGTTGAGCCCGCGGGAATGGACCACCACATGCAAGACACTTCCCAGGCTCCCAGTTATGACCCTGCTTTGCATCAGATGCATCATCATATGGAAATGCAAGGCATGGCCACGACAAGTGCGCACGTCGAACCCCAATATTACATGCAGAAACATCCCAATGCTGTCCCGCAGAACTATGTCCAGAGACAGTATATTCCCCCAACGCCAAATAGCGTTGAGATGCATGGCGGTATCACTCAGAACCAGGGCCATGGCCTCACTAGGTTGAATACTGAGAGCCATCGACACTATGAACATTACGCAAACCAAACCGACGACCAGGTACGCACCCCATTAGCACATTCTAGTCGGCGATGCAATGACACGAGACTAACAAAGTACATGATAGAGCGCCTTTACTCCTTCGCTTTCGCCCGCAATGACACCCTTGGACCAACAATTCCGCCTTCCTGAATATACAGTCCCTGGTGAATATTTTACACCACTCACATCCCCAGCTCTAGAAGCACGAAACGCCAACAGCAACGGATATGTATTCAATACCAGCATCGCTCAAACTCCGGATATAGGCTTTGTTTCGTCTCCAATAGACCTGGGTCAGCTGCCATCCGCCTCCGCACCTTCATCTCCAGGACTCGCGCGGAAACAACGCCGGAAACCATCCTTTTCAGCACGAACTGGTACACGATTAGTTCGACAATCGCCCTCAGTTCGACCAATTAGTAGCCGGCGAAAGATGCAACCAAATTCATCAGTCCACTCAGAAGATGTCTCCTCTCAAGATAAACCATCAACCCGATTATCAGTGAACCAGCTAGATGGCTATCATCCGAGAAGCAATGAGAGCTCTGGGCAGGATTCCATTTCCCCGGAACCACTTTCAGAGCCATTGATGCCGCCGCCCGCACTTCCACGTTCAGGAAGATCACCCTGCATCGGAACACAAGAATCGAGGTCCGAGATAATAGCTAGGGAAGCTGCGACACCTGCTACTTTGATGAGATTGCATAATCAGCCCACCGCACAAACCCCAGAGAATCAATTTTCGAGAAGCGGGGGCTTCATTATCAATGAATACCCGGATGAGGCTATGGAGGATATTTCACTGCCCGAAGCTGCTTCCACCAATACCGAACTTGCTACCGCTTCGTCCGGGACGGTAGTGACGAGCAATGAAAAAACGCCAACGCTATCAGCAAGCCAAACGCCAAAGCTCAGACCAACCAATGGCGCTTCAGACCGTCCAGGCTCTGGTTCTGTCACAGCCAGTCCACAGGTTGGTGCCATGTCGCCGGCTGGACCCGTTGGCGCCAAGCGGGCGGAATCTAAACCAAACGCAAGGATATCAAAGAAACGGCAAAGTGTCAGCTCATCTCAAGCAAGTCCTGCATTACGGCCGAAAATTAGTCCTAGTATTCAACCATTAATTCGTGGCGATGGTGAGTCTCCGCCATTTCAGCCCTTGTCCCTTTATAATCATTACTAATTATATATGATAGCCATGAATTCAGAGACATCAGCTATTTACCTAGCCTCCAAATCCAACTATCAGCATATCCTCGAAGGCACTCTCCTTCCGGGCGTATCATATCCCAATGCACTGGCAGAAAACCTGAGCTCGAAACGGACCAATCATAAGCTAGCTGAACAAGGCCGGCGGAATCGTATAAATACTGCCCTCAAAGAGATCGAAGGCTTGCTACCTCCATCCCTAATCCAAGAGACGGAACGTGCCGATAAAGCCGGGGATGCAGCCAACGGTAGCGCTACCAAATCAGAAAAAGCAAACTCCAGCCAAGCGATCAGTAAAGCAAGCACGGTGGAAATGGCAATTGTCTATATCAAGTCTCTGCAGAACGAGTTGTTGGAAACAAAGAAGAAGCTGAGAGTTGCCGAGTCGAAGCTTCTCGAGAAGGCCGAAAATGGGACAAATGGGACAAACGGGACCGCGAAGGAGGAAGAAAAGCAAAACGAAAATCCTGAAGAAGCTACCACTCCCACTGCCAGTTAAACGGCCGATATTTTTTTCCAAACCTGGATCATGGGTACTCCATGCGTTTTCCATTCTCCCACACCTATCTGACTAATGGCTTCCATGTCGTCTTTGCGAGTAACCTCACCTTGTTTCAACTTCTCTGCCCATATTTCTTCCTATTTCCCATACCCCATGGGGTATGGTATTTTTGCCTTGGTGATGTTTGCAACGACGGGCCATAATAGACCCTTGTCCGCATGCAGCACGAGACCTTGACTGACGACATGATGCCCACTACCTCCGCTGTCCACCAACTGCCTCTCACGCCACACTTGATTTACCATGGAAAAGTTCGGGGTCCTTTTTCCCTTTCCCCCCTTTAATACAGGATAAGGCGGCTTTGTGTTCTTTGCTTCTTTTTTTTACTTTTTCTCTTACGGCTTTTGACGAAATGGGGGGTTTTTATCCAAGTGCAGGAACATAATTGGGTGGCTATCTGATGCAATTTATTTTTTGTTGGTGCATGTTCATTCCATTTCTCTTATCACTGGACCATTACTCTTTTTTCTTTTCTTTTCTTGTCAATTCCTTTTTTCTCTTGCATAATATCTATACATTTATTCTTATCTCTATGCCCCCCCCCTTTTTTTTTAGCCCTATTAATGTATGCTTATTCTGGGGAAACTTGGCTAGAGCACCCTACCTGCCTGCCTCTCTATGCTATGCTATGCTATGCTATGCCCCCCCACTGCTGTGCCCAGAATGTACGGAATGTATATACAATCTATATCCACCTACCCCATGGCTGGCTGGGTAGTCTATCTGTCTGTTATATATATATATATACATGTATACAATGAAGAAATCAAAAACATCCTGTCCATCTACTAGATATCCAACCCTCCCATTCCCATCCCTGAACCACATCACTATTTATAAACACAAACACAGCTAGATACAAAGATAAAGGTAGGTGGTAAAAGGGAGGGAGAGGGTATATTAGGTATCTCCAACTAGAGTAGAGATCTCTTATATAGGTATACATACATACATATATCCTATGTAGCTAGCTGGTTAGATACGCCGTAGCTGGGGGAGTAGGTATAGATGCAGGATTTACTTAGTGGCTATGTGCTATGTATGGAAAGAAGAGACAAGGCAAGGCAAGGCAAGACAAGGCGATAGATAAGATAGATAGATAGATAAGATGTAGATCGGAAATCAGAATGAGAAATCTGTTATCATCTATCTATTACTCTCGCGAAGAAAGCAAAAATAGATATTGAATGTCCGGAGTAGATAGATAGATAGATTTGATTGAGATGAAATGGAATGAAACTGAAACTTGGTGGGCTGGTGGGCTGGAGAAAAAGGTCTTCTGTTTATCCGTTGTTTCTCAACTCGCTGATATATAATCGACATTCTAGTTCATTTGCGAGGGAGGGGGAGGGCAACCCGGTAACGGATAACCTACCACCCCGGGTCTAATTTAATCAGGGATTTCATAGCCTAACCGCCCTAAACTCTCACACCCGCCGCATCGAGGTTTTCATTCAATCAGAATGATTTATTTCGTTTCGTGGCGTGGTCATTGTAGAGGCTGGGCGGGTTTAGAATGCTGGTTGGCGTACATCTCGCCCGCTTTTCTGGCCTCCGCCTGCATCGAACGATTAACAAACATGAAAGATTACTCGGGGTGAAGGCAGAGTTACTAACCAAACAAGATCGATGATGCACGTATGCTTTCGAACGGGCCCGGGCTCGGACCTTTGGCCGCGTGGGTGGTATGGTATGGTGGGCTCTTTGGCCTCCATGGGAATAGGGGTTCGTTATGCCGCCTACCTATCCCTACAGTATGTGGGGGATAGATAGGACGAGATGAAGCACTTCAAGTGCCCCTCTTCATGCACATGCCGATAACAACGCTGATGTCATCCATCTTGCCTAAACCGTGATGCGTTAGAAAGGGGCCTGTTTAGGGGCTACTGTCGGAGGGGGGGGAGGGCCATATACATACCTCCCTCAATGGCCAAGCCCTCATCAATCGCCTTCTCCATATACGGACTCTCCGCAAACGGATCCTGCGCAATATTCTTCGCAGCCTGCAGCAGCCGCTGTGCCACGTAAACCATCTCCCCCCCAGCACCACCACCCTCACCCCCCCCTCCTCCTCCATCCGCAGCAGCAGCAGCAGCAGTGCCAACCGCCCCATCCCTCTTCCCCCCCTCCCACTCCTCCACCGCATCCAACACAACCTTCAACACCTCATGCTCCCACAAATTATCCACCACCCCATCCGACACCGCAACAACAATATCCCCCTCCCTCAACGGCACCCTGCTCACCACCGCATGCTCGCGCGGTCTATCCACGCTATTCGTGCCCAGCTGCATCGGGCAATCGAACCAATGCCACTGGCCCTCCGTCTTGAACACGACCCGCCGCTCCCCCGGCCGGATGACTAGGATCTGGCAATCGCCCAGGTTAGTGACGTAGAGCAGCGGCGTGGGTTGCGCGTCGTGGTCGTGGTCGTGGGCAATGTCGCAATGGAGCAGCGCGGTGGTGCTCGTGGTGGTGCCTAGCCACTGGTTCGTCGACGACGAGGTGGCGTCGATGGTATATTCGTATGCGCGCTGGAGATACTCGATGGGATCCGGGGGACGGGTATCCGTGACGTTCCGCTCGACTTCTAGAGCCCAGAAGTGTAGGATTAGGCGGGACCAGAGACTGCGTGGCGATAATAAAATAATTAGATAGATAATAAACAAGCCATTTATTCTCCATTTTTTGAGGTCTTGAAAGATAATTCCTTACGCAGCATGTCCCTGACTCTTCGTCGCCCACGCGCCCACTCCGTCATTAACTCCCATGTAATTCTCCGATAGCACGATGGCGTCGTCGCCGTTCGTCAGCCCGCGCACGAGCTCCCCGTCGACCCAGGGCCGTTTATCCTGGCTGCGGGAGTGGGTGGTGAGCGGGTCGGAGAAGGAGGAGGACGGGCGCGAGACGAAGGGCGGCGGAAAGGGGCGCGACGGCCGCTTGGGACACAGCGCATAGCCGGTTTCGAAGCGGAAGGGGAGGGCGGAGAGGGGGGCTGGGGAGCGGGCGAGGTTCGAGGGTAGCGGGGTTGCGAGGCCGGAGGAGGGCGCGGTGGCGCGGTAGGTGAGCAGGCTGCGGCGGTGGAGGAGGAGGGGATATGGGGGATATCTTGATGGTTTGGGGATACGGGCAGGGCGGACGGGGACGAGAGGATACACCATGCCAGCGTGAGTGAGTGGGTGAGCGAGTGGTTCCGAACGCCTGGGCCGGGGAGGACGGGGTCAGGACATGCTGGATAGATATGGGAGAAGATGGCGGGAGAAGAGTTGGATAGGATAGGATATTTATTGTTGGGTAGATATATTTAAATAGTCAGCCGTGTTTTTGTTTTTCCAGCCGGCGCGGTTCAACTAGAAATAGGGGTCCATCAGCTACCGGAAAACATCGCTAGTCTCCGATTTTAGTTGCTGATATGAGATGATATGATATGAGACCGTAACATCCATTGCCACACTTATCAGTCGGGTATTAAATAGTAATATCTGTGGTTTCAAGGTTTCAAATTCAAGCTGGTGCCGCTGATTCTTTGACGGCCGGCTTGACCACCCATGCAGTTATTAGTATGCATTATATGATGCTACATAGTTACTCGAAAAATCGGGTGAAAGAGGATCAATAGATCTAGACTGATGACTGACTCAATCCATAGTTAATGCAACTAGACTCTAGCTAACACTTTTTTGTTGGTTTTATTCAAAGCAGGGCGCTCCACTTGGCGCTAGATCACAGCATATTTAGATAAATCCCAACCTCATCTCATTAATTAACAAAGAAACACAATAACCACAACGAAAGAAAGATAAACCCCCCAGCCTCAACAATACACAAACACCCTACAACAACCCCACCATATTCCTATACCCCACAACCTCCTGATGAAACACCTCCAACCCCCCCTTAACCTCCATATAAACCTCAAAGAAACTCGTATCCCCCCTAACCTCACACAACCCCCCAAACAACGCCCCCGCCAACCGCGCACACCTCTCCGCAAATCCCCTCTTCCCATCCATCCCCTCCCCCCCATCATCAACATCACAAATAACACCCATCCGCCCACTACACGGACACCGCCGCGCATTCCCATCCTTAACCGTACACTCCTTCGCGCACGAACAGTACCCGAAGCAGATACACAGCTCGTCGCGCACATACGCCCGCAGCGACCGCTTGCCATCGAGCCGTCTGTGCTCGCCGACCGTCATGCCGTTGAGCATGGCGTAGGCTGCTTCGCGGTTTGCGGAGATGCGCCGGCGCTCGGTATCGGCTAGATGGGCGGCGATGGACTTTTTTGCCGCGTTGCGCGGGCGTGTGCGCGTCCGCTTGTCATTGCCATTGTTGTCGGAGTAGTCGCTAGTATCGCTGACCTCGCTGCTGCTAACGCCACTGCTGCTGCTGCTGCGGCTATGGCTGTGGCTGTGGCTGCTGCTACTGCTACTGCGTTTGGGCTGGAGCGCGAGGTACTTCTCCGACAGCGTGGCGAGGACCATGCCGGGGGCGTACTTGTAGATAGGATTCAGCCCGCTCCACTGTGCGCGGAACTCAGAGTTTGGATCCGCGACGAGCCGCTCGATATGTCTGCGATAACCCAACAGATCGACATCGACATCGACATCATCGACCTCGACCTCGCCAGGCCGCTGAGGACGAGCAGCAGCGTACGCCTCGACGGCCCGCTGCACGTACGCCGCCTGGTGCTGGTGGATGATTTCGCGGTCCAGGAAGCCGCAGATATCCTCCGAGCGCAGGATGCGCTTGCAGGCTTGGAAGATCATGTTGATCAGGGCTGGTGCGGGGAGGTGGTGCGTGTCTTCTCCTGTTGCTACTGCTGCTGCTGCTGCTGCTGCTGCTGCTGCTGCTGCTGTGAGGGAACTCTTGCGCAGTGCCATTTTGCGGATGTCTAGCTGGAAGCTCTCGCAGAGCTGGACGTTTGCGATTTCGATGTTGAGGCGGGCGTAGAGGGCGTAGTAGAGGTCTTCGACGGTGGAGAGGAGCTCGGTGGTGGATTCTTGGTCCATTTGGGATTCGACGCGGGAGATGTGGAATTTTATGCCGGTGGGGGAGGAGTCGAGCTATCAGGGTGGCTGTTAGCGGGGGGTTTCTTTTCTTTTCTTTCTATTCTGTTGCTCGGATGATGCAGCATCGCGAGATACTGCATTTTCATTTTTCATTTTTATCTCTCATTATTACATACCTCAACCCCGTACGCCAGCAAGATTGCAAAGATGAACTTTGCAATGCCGTAGATCTTGGAATACACGGCCACGACGCGGTCGCGCCGCTCCTTGATCTGCTGCATGGCGGCTTTCTCGTTGACGAGGTCGGATTTCAGGACGCGCATGTGGCGGGATTCGAAGGGGATGGCCATGGCTGCTGCCATTTCGCTCATCATGGTGGTTTGCGAGGAGGATTGGGATAGGATAGGATAGGGGGTATTTGACGAGGAATTGGACTAAATTGAATTGCAGAGGGATATGGTTGTGATTGAGGACGTTGGTGAAGCGGCTGTGATGCTGTTTGATACGGCAGATATCTTGACAGATGATGGTGTAGAGTAAGAGTAAGGGAGAGAAAGGGGAGAAGAAAAGAAGCAGAGAAGAGCACACACTCACACAGCGGAGATGGAGATGAGGATTAACACAGCTCTCCGTCCAGCTCCTCCCAGCCCCCCAAGTGTCCCAATCCCACATTCACGCGCTGGCATTGCCCAGATTCTCTGCTGTCCAGAGGAGAACAGGGCGGGGGATGGGGTGGCTGGACAGCGGAGCGGAGTGAATGTCTGTCTATACAGGTTGGGGATTATATATCCCTGATATCCCCCTTCCCTTCTCCTCAGCAGCTACAAAAAGGATATACAGAAAATAAAGGATATCCAGGGTCACCAAGCACTCACTCACTCACCCAGTCATCCATCTGTGTATCCATCTCAACCCCTACCTAATCCCTCCGAGAACCACCCTGACTGACTGACTACACCTATGTTATATATACCTAACCGACTAACCCCAACACCAGCAAATATATTCACTGTTTATTCACCAGTCACCAGTCCCAACCTCAACCGCCCCAACGCTCCAGTCCCCAACCGAACAAGCTCCCAGCCTCCCTTTTTTCCTGCCCGGTTGACGATTCACTGACAACAGGAGGAGGAGGAGGGGAGGTTGGGGATTTGTGGGTTTGGTTTTGGTTTGAGAATTGGAGATTGGGAATCGGAAGATTCGCGGGGGAGGGGGGTTATTATTACTATCACTATAAGATACAGAGACGCGAAATGGAAGGGGGGAGATAGAAAGAATCTAGAATCTTCATTACTTGTTTTGCCTAGGGGTTAAGGGGGATGGATTAGGAATATATATGAGCTATATACTGAGTATTTTAAGAAGGGTATGTGTATAGAGATATCAAATCACGATATGATGATGGGAGAAATCGCCTTTCTGCTTAAATACTGAGGGGTTATGAATGGCTTGCTCATTGGATGGATGGATTCATGGTAGTAAAAAGGATAAATAGGGGGGATCAGGGGTTGGTTGGTGTGGGGGGAGAAGAAATATATGGATGGACAGATGGATGGATGACAGGATAGGAGGGAGGTAGGGTAGATCATGTAGACTACATGTAAAGGGAAGATATAATACAATAAAGAGAAAGAATAACTTGCAAAGTATCAGAGGAATTTTGTTTTGAAGTAACTACATTCCATTACAACTTAACTAACTTAACTGGCTAACTATGGACAAAAAAAGAACAAAAACAACCACTCCATACTATGGCTATGACTCAAGTCTGACTATTTATATGCATTGGCAAGACAGGAAAAACAAGGCAAAATTAAAAAAAAAGAAGAGGATAAGGGAAACAAATGAACTCCAAAAAACTCCCTGTTTTGATATCCATCCATCCATCCAATGCATAAATTCCGACAAAGAAAACAGAAAACAGATTGCAGACAAAATAACTCACACATGGGACAATAAATAAATCACAATCACAAATCATACAAAAACACACACAGCACCCACCCATATAAACACACAACGAACCTCACTCCTCATCCGTCTCCGTCTCTGTCTCCGTCTCCCCCTCCCCCTCATCCTCAGCCCCCCCATCCCCCACCTGACTATCCGTCTCATCCCCCTCCTCCTCCTCCCGATCATCCACGCCCGGAATCCCCCTCCACTCCAAATAATCCTCCACCACCCACCTCCGACTCCTCGGCAAATGATACGGATCAAACGGGAAATACGCATCGAGCTGCGGACCCAACTCATCATCCGCCCTCGTCTCGCGCTCCACATGGCCGAAGCGCGACTCCATCGCCAACGCCGTTAGGCTGCGGTACGAGGAGATGCGCAGGCGCTTGTTCGTCTCGATCAGCGAGTGCACGTACAGGAAGCCGAGGTGGCGGGAGAGGCGGTCGAATTCGTTGACGATGGCTGGTGAGCAGATCTTTAGCGGGTTGAGTTTTGACCAGACGGCGCGGCGGAGGACTTCTTTTATGGCGAGGGGGAAGGTGGCGTCGTCTAGGTCTATGTCGGAGAGTGGGGTGGTGCGGTCGCTGTCTAGGGCGGCGAGGGTGAGGTCGCGCCAGCGGAAGCAGAAGATGTAGAGCAGGGCCTGTGCGGTGGAGTAGAAGGGCCCGTAGCGGCGGAGGTCGGGCCCGCGGCAGGCGGGCTCGTATTCGGCCTGGAGGTTCTCGAGGTGGGTGCCTAGGAGGTCGAAGACGTCGCGGACGACTTCGCTGGAGACGTGGGCGCCGCGGGCGACGAAGCTGGCGAGGTATGCGGCGGCGTATTGGCGGATGATTGTTGGTTGGGATTTGGAGAAGATGATTTGCACGCAGGCGGTGGCGAAGCGGTCGATGAAGATTGGGGAGGACTGGGAGTAGTGGAAGAGGAGGAACTGGGTGTGGCGGGAGCGGTAGGTGGGGAGGATGATGTTTTGGAAATGGGAGAGGAGGAGGTTATTGGCGTTTTCTTTTTCGGTGATTGTGCCGTTGGCGAAAGGGGTTGAGTAGTATTCGAATAGCAGGTCGATCATGTAGTCGATTTTTTGCTTGGTTTGGGCTCGTTTTTTCGCCTTTTGGACTTCGATGTCGGTGTTTTCGTCGCTCATGACGGATTCGGCGTCCGAGTCGTCGTCTTCTTCTTCGTCCAGGGCGATGGCCTCGGGGGACATCATGGGGGGGAGATTGTCATCGTCTATATCCTCGTCCGCCTCTTCCAGATCGACCTGGAACTGGACATCGATCTTCACGAGCTTCTCCGTTATGAGCGCGAGGATATCAGACCGTAGTTCAGGGGCATAGTCGATTATCTTGATAATGTTGCGCGTGTAGACAATATGCGACTTGGCAGTGTCCGTATCGTGAGGGAAGTTAGACGCAAGAAGAGGGGACAGAGAACCGCTACCGGCCGGAATCAGCTGGACGATGTACCGAATCGCCATATGTACTCTGGCATAGATCTCAGACGCATACACAACCGGGTATCCCGGAAGTCTCCCGATATTCGAGGGGACTGCACATAACAATGTTAGGTTAATGGTGACTCCAAGGATTGTAAAAAGGAGGTATATAACTCACCCTGCCTCAACCCGCCCACCAACATCTTCAACACAGTATTCAAATACCCCCCCCTAGCCGCCGCCAGCGTGCCCAAAAACCTCACAAACAGCTTAACATACCCCTCATCCCTGCCCAACCACTCACTCTCCACCACCGCATGCACCAGCCCACTACAACTCCCATCCAGCGCCGACACATTCGAAAACAGCCCCAGCAGATGATTCTTCAACGACGCATGCGACGGCAGGTCATAAACCGGCGACCCATCATCCTCCAGCTCCTTGGGATCGGCCGTGAAAACCTCCTTGACGCGGTCATACGCCTCGCTGTCCCCGGCCAGATGGCGCTGGATGGCCCGCCGCACTTCCTCGCGCACCATCGCCGTGCTCTTCTCCATCCCAACCCCCATCCCGACCCCGATCCCCATCCCCACCTGCTGGTGGTCAGACAGGTCCATCTCGAACTTGACGCGGGCGCGTTTCTTGACGGGGGAGGAAGGGGTGGTGGGTTCCGACGAGACGCTGCTCGTCATCCCGTCCGAGACGGCGGAGGACAGGTCCATGTCTATTCGCTTGCGCTTGGTGCCGAGGGTTGTGTGCGAGGACGGCTTGAGGATTGATTTTGACGGTTTGAGCTTGGACGCGGTTGAGGGGGAGGAGAGGAGGGAGGGCGTGTTTGGTGCTCGTGCCGCTGCTGGTGCTGGCGCTGTCGCCATGGTTTTTCGAGCGGGGGGCATGCGGGTTTGGCTTTTGGATACTGAGGTTGGGGTTAGGAGGATGGGGATGGCAGAGACCATTGTTGTTGTTGTTGTTGTATTGGTGATTGTGAGAGGTTTGGTTGGTGGTGTCCTTGTTTCGTTTGGATGGATGGGTATAGAGGAGATAACTCCGACAGAATCTCGTCTGCTATAACAGAATGAGATGGATGAGTAGATGGCGTATTATTTATATCAAACACCTCTCAATCCCCCCCTCCTTTATGACGGATAGATGGCTGAATGGCGGAGGGAGAAAACACCACTCCAACACAGCAACACAGCACAACCCCGCCCCGTCCACGTCCAGCACGCGTTCGTTTCCGAAACCGAGAACGGGACAGACCCTTATAGATTGAAGCTCACAGTATGGAATAGACGTTTTCCGTTGCAATCAATGACAGGACAGTCCGCCCATCAATTCACATCGCCCCTTGTTGGCCCCCTCTTCTGGTATCCAGATGCAGATGCAGCCCGCGTCCAGGTTCCTCCTATTGGCATATAAGATCCTTTTTCTAAAAATGGCAGACACAGGGAGAGATAAGGAATTTAACTAAAGTATATGATAAATAGTAAATGGCAAAAGGGTATCAAACGAGATGAGTCGGGGATGGAATGTAATTAATGGTGGTTGATGTTGGCGTCGAGCGAGGGAGGGAGAGAAAAAAAATCGACGCAGCCTGCCTGCTCCACTGAGCTTCGACGAAAGGCGGTGAAGGCCGGCGTGGGTGACAGAATCCGCAGCGTAACTAAACCAGGGAGGACGATGATGATGCCCACAGGAAATAATAGTAACTCTTATTTTACGATTCATCTTCCATATAACCCCCCCATTCCCACCTCATCCAAGTATTATCCCATCCCTTTACCCCCCATAAACCATCACAGACAATAAACACTCCTGATGTAAATCCACGATCCGCGCCAAGACCATCGAATCACATGACCCCACAACCCTATCCAACTTGCCCAATTAGGAAAGGTAATTGGGTCCCCCAGGCAGGCAGTACCCAGCCGCGGTCGCGTCAAGTCGAGTCAGGTCGAGTCATCCTTCGTCACCGACACCGACACCGTCACCGACATACACGAGGAAACTTACTCACTGTCAAGTCAAGTATGACCGGAACTGTATCATACAGCAGTCACACCAACAACCCCCTAGCAGCCCCAGCCCCAGCCCCAACCTAGCCTGTCCTCAGCGGCTCGGTGGTTGGTGATGGTTACCCAATATCTCCGCCCGCAGATTCTCGTTCTTCTTTTCTTCTCTTTTCTACGTTATCGTCCCGTCCCCCTTCCCTATCCCGCACGAACAAAACGGAACCGGACGAAAAGGGTAAGTAAGTGACAAAAAGGGGGAGTGGTAGGGATGATGAAAGTTGTGTACCCCGAGTTGAATAGACTAGGTAAAGGATATTCACAGATTCTTTCTTTACTTTCGTCGTCGCAAGACGGATTGGATTGCAAATGTACTGAACAGAATATATCACATGGTTAGTGGACCGTAATATATCCCTCATCTTCCCATCTTCCCATCTGGCTAGTAACTTTCATGGCGCTGTAGATAAAGAAACGGCGCATAGGCAGATACATAGACGATCGACATAGAAAAATTTCAAAGGATCGTGTGTGCAGCTTGATCGCATGTGGGTAGGAGATCAAAAGCCAAGGTTTAAGACACAGTTGGCAAGAGGAGGTTGAAAGTGAGAAGTTAAAAACAAAAGATTCCATATTCACATCCCGCACATATTTTCCGTCATTTAAGATTTAGATCAGATCGATCGATGTTAGCTCGAAAGGAGCAGAAGAAATGGAAAACAGAACAAGGGAGATAAAAGTGTACAGGAGAATAGAAGGTGGTGTTGGGGTACCATCGAAGATAACAAAGACAGAAGACAACACACGGAGACAGATACCCATACCCCCATTTTAATAGATTCAAAACATAAACAGAATAAATCACTCAGAATATCCGACAAATGCATGCACGTGGAAGGGGGGAATATAGCGAAATGAAATCAAGACCAGCCAATCAAGGAAAATAAAGAGTGGAAAGCTCGCAACGTCGTAGCCGTAACAAGTTGTCAAATCGTAACCTGGGAAAACCGGAGAATAGTAATCGTAACACCGCACAAAAATCAGAGTCGAAGGAAGTTATTTTTGAACTAAATCCAATCATTCCGTGGCGGAGTTGGACTGTCGTCGAATATCGCCCGGTATAGGTCTTCAATCTCCAGAATATAATCTTCTACTGCGAATTTGCGTAGACCCTTTTTCACGAGCATCTGTTCCTCCTCCGCAAATACGGACTGGAGGCCGCCAAATTCTTCTGCGACTTCATTGACCTGCTCCAGCTCCTTGCCAAATGGATGTGGTGTCGATTCCTGGATTGGCTTGATGCGTTCCTGGCTTAAACGGGGAGTATGCGAGTGGCTAAGAGAAGTTGGAGGGGGGGTGGTTTTGGAGTTTGATCGCTGACGCGCTAGTTCCTGATGCGACTTTTTAGTATGCGATAGTGATCGCTGTGGAAGGAGTGGGCTATGGGTTGAGGAAGAGGCAGAGGATCGAGAATGGTGATGGGTATTGGAACGCTTGATGGGGTCAAAGTAGGAGGATAGATGGTTGGGTTCTGGGGCGATGGGCGATGCCTCTCCAGACGACATATCAGGGGATGTGACCGGGGTAGAGGAGCCGCGCGACGAATTTGTGACGTCTGAATCTTCAGCGGAGCGGAAAGAGGAGGAAGAGGAGTTTGCGGGGGAGACGGATGATTTCTTCAAGTTCGGGGAGGATTTTTGGAGGTCGGGAGCGTTGTATGCGAGGAGATTGGTGGTCGAGAGTAGTTCGACGGGCCCAGAGATCTTATTTCGTTTGATAGTGCCGGAGGCGAATTTCTGCTGGCCTTCGCGGAAGGGCATGGGCGACGACACGACGATGGGCTTCTGCCGCTTTGTGAAAGCCCTCGAAAGCGACATTGTGAATGATGCGTAGGATGCGCAGGTCGGTTTGGATGTGTTGCTCCAGGCTTTGAGGGGATTCCACAACACGGCTCTCAGCGACGGATTTCCTTTGAATGAGCGATTCCACCACAGCGCAGATAACACAACACAAAACCAACGACGTTGGAATCGAGAAGCGACGAAAAGGGGAATGGATAAGCGAGGTTTCGAGATTCTGTTTCGGAGTGGTTTTAGGGGAGAGTTGGGTGGGTGGGCAGTCGAGTCGAGGGGATCCCTGTATGTTTTGACAAAGATGTGGTTTTTGTTTATGCGAAAAATAGAGTCCAGCTGCGTTGAAAGGACTGAAAGAAAGAAAGAAAGAAAGAAAGAAAGAAAGAAACGTTGCTCTGCACGTTGGGTTGGGTCGATGCACGACGCGCGCAGTCGGAAACGGAGGGAGCGGAGGGGAAAAGAGCGACGACCAGGGCGCGACGGCAGAAGGAATGGAGAATGGAGAATGGAGAATAAAGAACGAAGAATGGAGAATGAAGGAATGAATGTACATACAGCAGAGAGAGAAGAGGGAGGGGAAGAAGAGAAGACGAGAGAAGGAGGGGAGAGAGAGATGGGATGGGGCAGACGAGAGACGAGAGAGGAGGGCGAAGGAACGAGAAGAAACAGCGCTGTCACTGGCTGCTTCGGCGCGCTGTGAAACGCCAGAAGGGGAATGGCCCCGGTGGAGAACAGTGGAGCCCCCCCTTGCTGCCCCCGGAACAGCGTGGCTTGGCGCGGCTTGGCAGGGCTTGCACCACTCAGCGCTGGCCGGGCCGACTGTGGCCGGGCGAAGTGGGCCAATGGGCGGCGGCCAGCCTATCAGGCCCCGCAGCCAGGCGCCGGGATGTCTTAGTCAGCCATGTGATTGGCCCACAGCGCCCGCCTGGCAGGACGCTAGCAGTTGGCAGGCACCAGAGCCAATCATGGCAGCAAAGTGGAATTGCTTCTCCTGTCAGCCCAACTGCCACGTTAAACTCGAAACCGCTGGGCGCAGGTCCGCTTCTTCCATCTGCTGGTCTGGCCCAATGGGTGGCCTCAAGGACTCGGCTGGTCCAGTGGTCCCTGGTCGAAATGCCCTCCACGTCCATGTACAGCAGACCCTGCTTGCATTCTACATCCATTCTACCAAAAAATGACATTCTCTAGGTTGATTAAATAATTAGCAGACAGACACCCCACTCCACACGACAGGCAAGATCGCATCGGAGTCCAGCGCTGGTCGGGCGGGCCCCCTTCTGCCATCTGCCATCGAGTACTAACTACTAGGGCCTTGTCCAGGGGTCGACTCCCACTGTGGAGACACGGCAGACATGGGTTGCATCGTTTCACGATAGCGACAAACTTTTCCCTTTTGCCTCTCACCAACACTCGACATTGTCGACAACTCCCCGATCTGCGATCTCCAAAACGAAAGACGTTCCAGCGTTGAAACAAGTTCCCCAAAACCCTATTTGCTGGCCATTCTTTTAGTGCCGTGTGGAAGGATAGCGATTTCATCAATCGCCAGCCACTCATCATCATGTGCTTGAAAAGTTGGGATGTTCCAGCACATCCATTGAATTCCAATGCCATAAATATCTCCAGGGGACACATACATGAAGCAACACCATGGTTCCTCCCTCACGAACCGTTTTCTATTTCCACAACAAATAAAATGGAAGCCTTTGTCCTGTCCCCGAGGCTGCACCTAGCCTTTCATGCACCCTGTTCAAATTTTAATCTATTGATCCTGGCGCATTAATATATTCGCTGCGGAGAAATATAGGCACAGGCCCCGGAGAAAGGAAACGCTATGGTATATACCGCGGTCCGCTGGGCCGCATGGTAATGTTTATTGCATCATCGTTGCTGTTTCGAGCATGAAAGGGGAGAAATTAGAATATGGGAACCCTTTCTGGGGTCGTTCCCTAGGATGCAGAATTAGGGCTGTGGGAAAACGTGACCATGGCTGTATTACATCATCGCCAACTATATACTCATCCATCCACCTGTTTTCCAATGGCAGCTTCGTAGCTACACTTGAATCAATTCGCTATTAGCTATCGTATTGTCAGTATCTTCTATATCTCCTATCCTACTAACGAGCCTTTACCCCCCGGATTTCTTCGCTTGTTGCTGCCCTCATTGCAAGAAGCAACAATACTATCTCTGGATAAGAGACTTGTAATAGGGTGCTTTAGCTTAGAATCCCATTTCCCGGATCGGGAGATGATGAAAAAAGGCGAAAGAAGATATATTTACTCTTCGGGTTTCGTACAAAAGTAACAGGACAGGATCGGTCATCATATCAACCTTTCATTTTCACACACACAACACCTACTCTAACCAACCAACCCATCCATCCCCCCCAACTCCAACTCTACATGCCGTATCCCGCACAGCTCCAACGGGGGAAATCTTATCGCCATGGAAACTGGTCGTCTACCGTGGGTACATTGTATCTTGTCATCAATGACGATATAAGGCGGGCGGGGATATATGGAAGGGGAGGGGGGGAGCGCCGCACGTCTGACATATGTATATGCCTGTAGGGATGAAGCGGTTGTGTGTTGGGGATGGGATCGGGAAGTGTGAGTTCGAGGATGGAGTTGAGAAGGGGGGGAGGTTGGGCTGGATGGAGACCTTTTGTGATTGGTAGGGGGGTTCGGTCAGGGGTAGGGGGGTTTTGTGTTTGAAAAGACTATCTTGGAGACATGATTGATGAACAAGATGATGATGAGGGTAGTTAATAATTGTAATGATAATGGTAATAAAGCAACACCCCCTAATTTACTCATACCGTATAAACCATATATTCTTTTGTTAGAAAAAAAAAAAAACGACGATAAATCCATAGAACGAAAAAGAACGCCGCAAATGCATTACCAACCAAACCCACAGTAGATCGTAAAAAGGAAACAGAAAAAGAAAAAAAAAGTATCTAAAGCCCCTATTCCTCCATAGACTCCCACCCATCCCTCCCTTCACCCCCTTCCCCCTCCCCCTCATCATCCGAATCACTATCATCCTTCACAACCCCAATCAACCTCTCCTTAACCTCCCCCTCCCTCATCCCCCCAGCAGCCCCAAGCCTACCCGCAAAAGTCCTCCTCACCGCCGCATTCGTCGACGTATCCCACACCTGCATCGCCCCCTTACTCCCCGCCACCGCCAACCGAAAACTAACCTCCTGATCCGGCGCAAACGTAGTCGAAAACACCTTCCCCACCTCCAACTTCCTCGACACAACCATACTCGGCTTATTCTCCACCACACTCCACAACTTGACAGTCTTGTCCGTCGAGCCCGTGACGAGGAAGCCAGGGATGCAACCGTTCACATCGAACGCAGAGACGGAAGAGTCATGCGCCTGCAGCGTCCAGAGCGGCTTTGCCGCCTCGGGCGACGCCGACGCCTGCCGCACGTCGTGGCAGTAGACCAGCCCGCTGTCCGTGGTGACGTAGAAGAAGTTCGGATCGTGCGGGTCCCAGCGGACGTTCTCGACGTCGCTGGCGACGCGCCAGCGGGCGGCTTTGGCGTCCGGGGCGCGCATGTCGGCGGCCACGATGGTCTGGTCGTAGCTGCCGCTGAGGAGGATGGTGGATTCCCGCGGGTGCCAGTCTAGAGCGCAGATCTTGTCGGTGTGGTTGGAGTAGGATTTGGCGCATTTGGTCGTGTTGAGGTCCCAGAGTTTGACGGTTTTGTCGGCGGAGCCTGAGGCGAGGAGGTTGCGGTGTTGTCGGTTGGCGGCGAGGGCGAGGATGGAGTCGACGTGGTATTCATCGTTGGGCTTGGTGGGTTTCTTGTTCTTTTTCTTTTGAGAGGTTGTGGTGGTGGCTGACTCCTGGCCGCCTAGGCCTAGGATGGCGTTGGGGTACATGCAGTCGACGATGTCGAGGTCCCAGATTTCGATATCGGGCTCCATCGTGCCGACGGCGACGAAGTTGCCGTTCGTCTTGTTTTCTGCGCTCTTGCCGACGGGGATGTCTAGCCATTCTAGGCAGAGTGGGATGGCGGGCAACATGATATCGTGGTGCACGTAGAGGTTATCCGCCTCGTCTTCGTAGACGTAGACTTCCATGTGTGCGACTTCGTCTTCCACCTTGGCCGCTAGGAGGAGGTTATCCGTCGCCAGAATCTGCAGCTCCTCTCGTTCGTCGTCGTCTTCATCGTCTTTGCCCTCTGGCATGACCAGATAAGGATCCTCCTCGTTGGGCTGGTGATATGCCAGTGATCTGATGTTGCCGAACATGGTGACCTGCTCGCCATCCTCGTCCACAATATCGCTATCGTAATGGTCGAGATCGTATTCTTTGAGGTCGTCATCGTCATCTCCGGCTTTTTTCTCGTCACTACACAAACGTATATAAATTAGCAAAAAGGTCCCGCCTCAATAAACCTATCTCAAACTGATAACTGCTTACCTGCCCTCCTCCTTTCCCTTCCCGCTCGATTCGCCAGTAGCTACACCGCCCTCCTCCTCATCCTCAACCTCCATCCCGTCCTCCTCGTTCTTCTCCTGAGCTTCCTTCAGATCGATCTTCGCATCTTCAAGCTGCAGCTTCGCAAGCTCAGATATGCGATTGATCTCCTCCTCGTCGATTTCGTATTTCTCCGGAAACGGAGCGGCCACACCGCGGCGCACCCACGTCGTCGCTGTTATCATAGACATAGTGGCGTTGTATAAAAAAACAGAGAGGGGTATAATTGAGAAAAAAAAACCTATATCAAAAGGGAAGCGTCGTGGTATGGGTTGGCAGGTTTGAATAAAGATTTCCCACGCGCAGATATTAAACGAAGAGAAATCCCCTTTCTCTACACAGAGAAGAAAGACAATTAAAAGTTAACCGCCCAATAACAAGGCAAAATAACAGAAGCGTTTCCCTTTTTAACGTCCCGCTCCTCATCTGCTAAATATTCAAGTTTCTTTGCTCCTCGAAACTTTTTTTTTAAGCATTTTGCAAGTGCGGGACCTTTCTCCGCCCTCACCGCCCGGCAGAATTTTCCTTGCCAATCACTAACCAAAAGATCCCGAATCCATTCATTCCACCCAATTGAACAGTCTTGACACGCCGAACAGCAGCTGAATATCCCACAAGATATCATCGGGAATCTGGGAATACAAATACACAATTATCTCTCCCTCCAGAACCTCCGCATCGGAAATATCCTCACATTCTCAATCCCCGAAAGCCCCTACCTTCAAGTTACCTACTAGTACCTACCTACACAACGCAATACCACCTCCACAATGCATTCCCACCTCCACACCAAAGACAACGCAAGTTCGTTTCCCCCCCTCCCCTCCCCCATTGTCCCAAATATACCCCCCATAACCCCCCCCCAACTAACTAACCCCAACCCAAAACCCAGACTGCGAAGAAATCATGACCCTGCTAGACGAATGCCACGCGCGCGGCTTCCTGCACAAGGCCATGGCCGGCTGTAACGATATCAAACGCGACGTGAACCGCTGTCTGGGCGCGGAGAGGTATAAGCGCGCACAGAAGAATCGGGAGAAGGCGAGGGAGAATCGGAAGCGGATCGAGGCTGTTTGGAGGGAGGATGATGTGGCGGGTTCGGCGAAGGCGTCGTGAGGGGGTTGGGGAGGGGGTATGATGGGTGGGTTTATTTGATGGTTAAGGGTCTGGTTGGGGGGATTTGGTGTATGCGTTGCATTTGATTGCGGTGGGATTGGGATACGGAAAGGGGGAGGGGGATATTTCTGGTGATTCTTGCAGAGCTGAGGAGTTTTGGGGCGTTTTTTTTTCTATTTTATTTTGCTGGACTCTCTTCTCCAGATAAGAAGATTATATGTGGATATTTGTACGATATATCGTTTTGTTCGGGGCTGTATATATAGTACCCCCTGTAGACATAGGATTGGAAACATTTCCCGTCATTCAATTACTCTTTCTACCATACTCCGTAGTTGTATAAAACCGAAGAGGATACGCCAAAGACATCATAACTAAGAAAATTCTATTTTTAAAACAATTAGGTATCACGACTCAACAGCCCCAGCACTCTCCGGCTGCGATGGCGCACTCGCACCCCCACCAGACTTGTTCGATTTATGCCGTCTCTTCCTCTTCGTCTTCACAGCCGATTCTCCCTCTTCATTCGTGGTTTCCTTGGGCCTCTCTTCCTTCGCAGCAACATCAGCAGTGTGAGCTTTCACCTCACCACTTCTCTCCTTCTTCCCCTCACCCCCCGCCGCCGCAGGCTTAGGTTTCGCCTTTGCCTTCTTCACACTCAACGGATTAGGGCCCTTGACCTTCTTCACCTTCTTCTTCTCCTTTATAGCGCCCGCACCCTCTCCACCCTCATTCCCACCATCATCACCATCACCATCATCATCATCACCACCATCCCTCTTTCTCTTCCCCGTCACATTATTATTCGACAACATCCCCGTCTTGAACTTCCCCCGCTCATACCCCTCCCTCACCCCCTCCGACGACCCACTCAGCGGCTCCAAGATCATCACAGACCGCTTCACATATATAATCGGCACGCCGGGAATCTGCCTCGCAGCCCTTCTTAGCAGATTCTTCGGCGGCTCCGGTGGCGGCGGGGTGGTGTTTTTCCATTTTTGCGGATTTCTACTAGGCGCGGGCTCCGGCGGCGGAGCTGGGTCTGCGGTGGCTAGGATGTAATGTTCTTTGTTCTTCTTCGCGTCCGCGTTTGGGGAGAGGAGGGAGAGGAGGCAGGCGGTTTCGTCGATTGGTTTTGAGTCTTCGTTGTGCGAGCAGTAGCGGAGGGGGAGGATGGTGGGGGGGGGGAGTTGTGGTGGTCGCGCGTTTGGTCGGGAGCCGGGTTGTGGTGGGGTTGATTCCATGACGGCTGCGAGGGAACATTTTGTGATGACTGGAGTTTTGTTTTAGTCGGTTTATTTCCTGCCTTGTGGCGGTTGAAATAATGGATCTCAGGGACTTGCTTACATGGCTTTACTTTGCCTTGTAGAGTCCGTTCGAGCGCGGGGACGAGATCCATTTTGAAAGAGTGTACGGCTCGGAGGAAATTGGAGTCCACTGTATATGAGTTAGCTACATATACTGCGTCGTTCTCAAACCCGCCAAAAGGAAGGGTTTGCATACCAAGGACCTGATATGGCGCGCGGAAGCCGAATGTGAGCTCATACTGGTGCATGAGCTTGCGATACTTCTTCGACCGTTTAGCCCTCATCGTGCCGGCGGATTGAGGGTATTAAATGCTGGTGTTAATGTGGGCGACAAGGCATGCAGTCAGCTTGGAAGAATATCAAACGGAGGTCTTGGGTCTCGTCGAGATTTCCGAACTTGGGAACTTTTCTGCCAAGACTTGGGAGAATCATATCGGGTTTAGTGTGGAATAGTTTGGGTCTAGCCCGCTTTGGATTTCAGCCCTACGTCCCAAGGTCACTGCATATTGAAATCACCAATTTCACGATGAGGGCTTGAATGTTCAATTCATTAGGGGATACACACAGTTATAGCCTATAAGCTTGCCTTTGGGCCGTCAGTGGACACAGCATACGCTAAACAGAGCGCGGCGAAGGACTCAAAACGCAATTGAGAATCCTAGGTTGTATTAGCACTGTGAGAGTTAATCATTTTCAGTTCAGCTGTTATCTTTATATACTGTCTATCTACGGCACAAGGTATACGGGGGAAACAAAGCCATGCAATGGGAATTGGGAGTTAAGAAAGATAAATGGGTGGGCCAACAAACGAGAGCGCGAACAGAACTTATGCAACGAGTACCGGCTGGGGGATATAAATCGATCATTCGACAGTGTATGCAGGGCATATCTGCATGCTGGGCTGGGCAGGTAATCACCCTGTCTACTATTAAGATAGGTGTAGGTGCTGAGATAACAATGCAGAGATTATTTAAGGGCTCAAGTTACATTAAACTCCCCAGGGTCAACTAGCCACCTCAGTTTATACCCAGGGGAAATGACTTCATATTCCCGTACATATCGCTGCTGTTGAAACGCCAGGCTCCTCGATAGCGGCGAGATATAATATAGTCGACGGCATAGTTCACGACCGATGGCAGCTCGGGAAACGGAACGTGGACACCATCAAGGAGGAAAGTTTTGTCCTGATTCCCAATGGCAAACGGTCCTGATCTGTAACAAACAACACCATATGATTAAGTATATATTTACAAATCTGTATGGAGGTAAAGGGGAAGAAGACATACTTGAACATATCTTGCTTTTCTGCAGCTTTATGCATCTTCCCATATATGCTCTTCAGCGTCTCCGACTCGAGTTTATCATGCAAGTCCAAGATCGTGGGCACTTCGTCATGCATATGGTTTCCCAAAGGCTCAACCATATCATCGATAAGCTTCCGCAACGTCTCGGGGCCATAGCTTGATGCCGTCGTCTTCTCAGCGTACTCCTGGAACGCCTGAAGTCCCTCGTCCAACCGCTTATGCTGCTCGAAATTATCCGCCATCAAGCCTGGAATCCCAGATGCCTCCTCGATCCCGGGGAAATAGACTTGTTCTTCAATCGTGTGGTGGCCGTGGATAAAGTCGTATACGATGCCACAAAATTGGAGAAGATCGGATGCGTCTTGGGTTGATGGTTGGACGAGCGGGGCATGATGATATATAGAATTCAAGCCTCTGAATATCGTATTATGCGTGAGCGCCATTATTTGGGCGTTTTTGCGGCAGTAGTGATCTTTGGGTATATCAGGGCGAGAGTCAATCCCTGTCGACGCTATGAGTTTGAAAGGCCCAGAGGGCCAGGGGGTGGGTGTGCTCATTGTTTTTCTTTTCAGGGGAGGGCAGCTGGAAGAGGGATTGAGGAGGACATTTTATATCGCTGCAAGGAAAATTCAGGGAGCTGGGCTGGTTTTTTATATACGAGTTAGCTATTTATCAGTATGCGCTGGAATGCCAACTTGACTTTAGTTCGGCTGCAACAATTGGTTCTAATGATTGACAAATGGAGGCTGGGGATTACTCAGGCGGGGTGGATGGTCTAAATATTTAGTAGGAGTCAATCATCGCCCGTGAAAGGCTTATACGAGTAAGCACTAAATGAAGGGGAGTTGTTGCCTGTTGGTAGTGACTATGAAACCAATGATTATCTGAGGAAGATCCAAATGAAATCTAGAAGAGCATGCAACAATTTGCGACTTGAGCTAACAGAATCTCCTATCTGGGAGGATTCAACCCATTATAACCGAAATCCGCTTCAAGTGGAGGATATATAGGCACGGATTGATACTGCACGAGAGAGATGAAAAGCCTGCATAGAAGACGAACGCTACCGGAGCTCTGCTGAATCAAGGGAGTGATTTTTAATCAAAGGAGGCACATCGACCATGCCACCAGCAACCACCCTCCCTCGACCTGGGATGATCTCACTCCTCGAATGTATGCCTATATGGAAGCAGAATACCGAGAAAATATTGTAAGCCTTGCTTGAAAGAGATAAAACTTAATCGATCGCCATTTCAGACCAGCCCGCGTGGAGTATATATAAAATATGAAAAGTAAACGAGCAACAAACCGATCCAGAGTATATATCCATCCCTTGAAAACGCCCGACTCACTTATCCCTAGCAGAAAAGAGATCTATATCTATACGGAACAACCAGAAGAAAAAAAGAAGAAAAAACCAAGGCACAAGTCTCCAAACAAACCTCATTACAACCTACTGCCATCTCGCCCTCCCTCGCCCTCCCACTCTGCCCTCTCAAAAACCCCCCTCATCTCCTCCACCGCCGCAAGATACAACACATCAACCATCCCCTGATCCCTAAACGGATTCGGACTCTTATCCCACGCGTGCTTCTGCTGCTCCACCATCATCGACCGCACATTCTTCCCAATCCCTTCCAACAGCTTCGCAAACTCCTGCCCTTCCTCCAACAACATATCCCACTCACACACATACAACCACACATCTGCAGGTAACGCATCACGCAGCAGCTCTGGCTCCGCGCGTATCGGCGAGGCAAAGGGCGAGTGGCGATCTGGCCTGTGCGGGACGTAGGATTCGTCGAAGAGCTCGGTTAGGAAGGGGGGCAGGCCCTTGTCTGGGTTTTTGGAGCGGGTGCGCCGCGCGTGGCGGGGGAGGGCGAAGTCGAGGACCGGATACCATGAGAAGATGGAGAGGATGCGCAGGTTGGTGGCGGGGTTGGTTCGATCCTGGGATGGGGTGCAGGCCCCGGATTGTTGCTGTTCTGCGGTATTCAGGAGGATTTGGTTGGTGTCGGCTTGATTGAGGTTGAACGCGGTATCCGCGTCAGATTCTTCGTCGGTATACGGCGTGAGAACTTCTGGCTGGGTAGCGGAAGCTGCGGTTCGTTGATACAGACGTAGCGTGACGGAGATGGCGAGGTTCCCTCCGGCGGAGAATCCGGTCATTGAGATGCGGGTGATGTCTAAAGAAAGCTCTGCGGCGTGCTGTTCAAGATAGAGTAGGGCATCCACGCCGTCGTCAACGGCGGCTGGGAATGGGAATTCCGGCGCCAGTCGATATCCCACGCTTACAACGACTGCATTGGCGGTCTCTACGGCCATGCGCGCCCATCGTGCATCGTCCGTTGGGCGGCCGATGGTGAATCCGCCGCCATGGAAGTTGACGACGACAGGCCAGCGTTTTGAGCTACCCTTTTTGTAGGTCTTTGGCGTGTAGAAGTGAAGGGCTATGTTTTTATAAGACGAGAGAGAGGAGGAGTGCGAAGTGGAGGGTCGAATGCTTCGTGTGAAGGTCGGGCAGGGAGGTCTTGGGAACGGATAGCCGTGGAGGACCATGCCAGTTCGCATGAGGATGCGCAGAATCACCGCCTTGAACCGCAGCCAAAAACGGTCATTTTTGCGATGGGCGGGCATGGTTGGCTTGTATGTAGGCTGGCAGTTGATTTGGACTGGTCCATAGGAAAGGAAATCGAGAAGCGCGAGCAGGTTGATGAAATACTACGCGGAGCGATCTGCCGAGCGCTGGTTGAACGGGGTTCCGAGGCCGAAAGGCGGCTGGCTCGTGGCGCAGTGGTGGGTGTGTCAGTCGTAACTAGCGGGGGCAAATATACATCAGGTTCTGCTTGGCCGAACGAACCCTGGTCAGTCTTAATATCAGTGGGGATGGGATGGGGTTCTTTGAGCTGGCTCAAACCTGATGCTCTGTCTGGCTCTCTGGTGGAGATTTGATCGTTGGAGGTTGGTGAGTGAGATTACATCATCCTTCCATGATTGCTTCTAGAAAAATTTCTTTTCGACAAGTAAATACTACCTGACAAGTATTTTCCACCCGGCCCTCTTCTCATAAAGGCGAGAAAATGTGATATTCTTCATTCTAGGAATACTAATAAGCACATCTTCACATGTTCTAAAGGAAAATGTAGATACGAAGGCTGGGGGGAAGTGCTGCCTCATGAAAACCTCGGCAGGGGTAAAAAGTACTCTATGTAAAACAAAAGAAAAAAGGGAAGTGAAGAGGATGGAAAAGCATTTGACAGCAGTACGAATTATATCAATCCCATTGCTATTTCTCTACATTTCCAAAGCCTCCTATTTCCCCTTGCACCTCCACCCAAAGCATCCTCACAAAAGGGTCTCGGGCGACAACTTGCCATTTCCAAGACGGGGGAATTTGTCATTCCCAACTGGGGTTTGATAATGGCGGTTCTCAGTCCCCTGCAGAAGTTCCCCGGCAAGCCTCCGCTTGCGGTCAAAGGCTGACTAACCCCCGCCGCAAGGGTACAAGGGGAAAGGGGTAGGTTGGATACCATGCCACTCTGTATCAGTTCTTCATCCTTTGTGCGGTGCATGAATTATATCGCCAGGCTCGGGACGCGTGAGATCCAACTAGACCAAAAATTATCACTCCTCAGAGGCCTGTGGCTCTGAGTTTCTATAGAACGTCATTGGAGAAAATGGAGGGAGGGGGCTTAAATCGCCAGTGGAAAAAGGCTCTCATGTAATATTCCTTCAACAGTTTCCGTAGGGAGAACCTGGGTGAGAAGACATGAATAAGGGCACAGAAAGGAGGTCCCGCGCAAGAATAGAAGAGCCTGCTAAAGTATGTTAGCAAAATGCCATTATCAAATATCGAGTAAATAGTAGCATACCACAAGAGCAGCAGAGGCAGGCTTACTCGGTCTCAAATATCGAAAAGTAATCGAGGGAAGTAATCAAGACATACTTTCAAGGCCGAATGCTGGGTGACAATTGCTGGTTTCGGGTTGTTGGATTTTTTGGCTTCCATCCTTTCAGGAGGGGCCTTCGGGCTAGTTTTATGTTTGGAGACTGCAAAACCTGGATGAGGAAATTGTTGACCATAATCATCTCATGGAGGCACACCAAAGAAGCTCAGCCAGCATGGTTTGATTTCAATGTCAAGCTCTGTTAGCATATCTTTGTCTGCCTGGGTGGGATGGGATGTTGATGCGTGCTACTACTGTGGCAGTCATATTGACTCATACACCACTGACCAGGCCCTGTCTTTGCTGCCCCTGACGGAGCCAGTGGGGCATATTTATCAGCATCGGAATCCGTCAAATTGCGCGTTATGCTTGCTGTTGGCTCCAGACACGAGGCTGTCAGTCAAAAACCTAGGGCGACAAACTGTTGTTAACTAAACGCCAACCAACTCTGATGAGTTGAATAAAACACTCTCTCCCGCAGCTACCAGACGAGGAGCAGGAGATATTCATCAGTGGCGTAAGTAAAAACAGTGAGCTGTAAGCTGAAAATTAAAAAAACATACGGATACAGGGGGTTGGAAAATGCGATGACAGAATAGAGTTTGCCCCACGCTAGGGCTGATTAATCCTGTCGGCCTATGACATAATCATGACCTCACTGCTGTAGTCCGTTCAGCCCGCGATCTTGACCACTTTTCTTGCGCAGAAAAGAAAAAAGAACGACAGGGGTTGCAATTCTCGGGACGCAGGACAGCACGAGAGGAGCGAGTAAAGGCGTGTGTTTGGTTCTCGCGATGATGTAACCAGACTTGATTGGAGTCCCCGGCGTTATTAGGGTCTCGGGCATTACTAACCTCCCCTTCGCTTCTAGCTATGGGACCATGATACTTGTTCCCGGGCATTCTTTTACGTTCTTTCCGCCTGTCTTTCTCCCTAATCTACTGTTTTTTTCACTTGCCGAGACGTCATGTATTGTTATTGATTCATCATAATGCTTTCTAGTATCCCGCCAACTTAATCTGAACCTGCTATATATTACCCATGAATGGCCACCCTCCGGGGCCCAACCTTTTTCCTGTCCCAAATAAATTTCTCCCGGAGGCAAATCGTAATAGAGATAGACTCTACTCTTGGAAAATCTTTCTTCCAGGTATTTTCCCTCATCTTCATTAGCCACTGTTTTTCATGACACTTATCCTGACAAATGGAAACAACAAGGTCAAAAATCAACGCGATTAGAGAGACTTGCGTCATCGAACTTTCTCTCCCCCGCTCTCGTTGATCTGCTATACCGGACCTGACCCTCATCTGAGATCGTTGAGTCGCAGCGGTTCAGATAACACAGCCAGGTCCACCAAGTCCCACCCGTCATCTCCACCAGAGCAAAGAACAAGCAGAGAACGAGCCAGACCTACCTCGCCATGTCAATCAAAAGAGCTTTAACAAAGCTAAAGGAGACAGCCCACCCGCACTCCACCAGCGAACCCCTTTCCCCAGCCCGCCGCACCATTGCCAGCTTCCTCAACGAAAAAGAAGTCGTCTACTCCAGCGACGACCTGCTAAGCGAGGATGACTCCTCCATGAGCAAATCCCAACAGAGGCGCCAGGCCCGCAAGAAGAACCGCGAGTCCCGCTCACGGCTCAGTGAGGACGTTCGAGGCTCCGACACCGAGTCGCGCACGAGAGAACGTCGTGAAAATGCTGCCAGGGAGGAGACGGAGGAGATGAAGGCTCGCTATGGTGATTTGCCGCTAATGCAGTCGAGGGAGCGGCCTAGGGAGGAATTGGCGAAGTTTGAGGATATTGCGAAGAGATTAGAGGAGGACGAGGGGAAAGTGGTTACATTTCGCGCGAGAGTGCATCATGTCAGGAGGATGGGGCCGAAGCTGGTATTTGTTGTCTTTCGACAGCAGGTTACAACGTTGCAGGGTGTGCTGGCTGAGAGGTCGGGGGAAATTTCCATGCTTATGGTCCAATGGGCGGAGCATATTCGGGTCGGGTCAATTGTGAAGGTTAAGGGGGTCTTGACGAAGCCTGATGTCCCTGTGGCTGGCTCCACGATACATAATCTGGAAATCCACGTGCAGGAGATGCATGTTGTCGTTCGGAGAGAGGAGCCGGTTCCGTTTAGTGTTTATGAGGCAGAGCTATCAACCAAGGAAGAAGACGAGGATGGTCGAAGGAACCATGTCCTGGATCGGACTCGTCTATCCAACCGCATCTTGGATCTCCGAACCGATACTTCGCAATCCATTTTCAGGATACAATCAGGGATTGGGAATCTATTCCGCACCGCCTTGGATGCGCAGGGGTTCATCGAGATCCACACACCGAAGCTCCAAGGCAGCGCAACCGAATCTGGCGCAAGCGTTTTCGACGTCAAGTATTTCTCTCGCAGTGCTTTCCTAGCCCAGAGCCCGCAGTTGGCGAAACAAATGGCCATCGCATCGGATTTTGAAAAGGTCTATGAGATTGGTGCAGTTTTCCGTGCCGAGAATTCGAATACCCATCGCCACTTGACCGAGTATACTGGTCTCGATATCGAGATGGCCATTGAGGAACACTATCACGAAGCCCTGGAAACGATTGACTCTGTCCTCAAGGGAATTTTCAAAGGCCTCTATACACGGTATAGACATGAGGTGGACATCATCAAATATCAGTTCCCACACGAGGACCTCGTCTGGTTGGAAGAAACCCCTATCTTAAGGTTCTCGGATGCAATCAAACTTTTGAACGAGTCCGGTTGGGTGGACGAGGATGGTAATCAGCTTTCCGATACCGAAGACCTGGGCACTCGTGACGAAATTCGCTTGGGAGAGTTGATAAAGGAGAAATATCACACGGATTATTATATCCTCGACAAATTCCCCATATCAGCAAGACCTTTCTACACCATGCCCGATCCCGAGAATCCCGAGTCCTTCACAAACTCGTTTGATATCTTCGTCAGAGGCCAGGAGATAGTTTCTGGTGGCCAGCGAATACACGATGCAAAGCTCCTGGAACAAAACATGCGGAACGTCGGAATCGACCCTGCAACCATGGAAGAGTATATGGAAGGATTCCGCTGGGGCGCCCCGCCCCATGCTGGTGCCGGCATCGGTCTCGAGCGACTCCTCATGCTGATATTGAAACTGGGAAATATTCGGCTGGCCTCCCTATTCCATCGCGATCCGAAGAGCTTCCCCCCACAACCAATCGCCTGCATCCTCCGGCATCCCGATTCCTCCACCCTCCACCCCCCATGGGAAGATGAGAAACGTGAGTTCGGCAGCAACAACTCAATCGATAAGGACCGTAAAATGCAACCCCTCGAAGAGCTCATCGCCAACTACGGCGACGCAACCTCCACCTCCTGGCCTGATGAGCGCTATAAGATCTGGCGAGACTACGCAACCGGCGCTGCCGTAGCCTACGTGCCTAGTCACGGCTACGCCATCATCCCCGGTGACCCGCTCTGCGACCCAGGCCAATTCCCCCGCGTTATCACGCACTTCCTCCGCTGGCTCAAGAACGAAACCCCGCTGAAACCCATCTGGATCCTCTGTTCGCTAGAGGTCGAAGAGATACTGGGTGAAAAGCTTGGCTGGCGCAGTCTCTCCTGCGTCGCGGATGAGAAGGTTGATCCTTCTCGCAACCAAGCTCTATCCGATACCGAAATTGCCCGCAAGCTCCGCCACGCAGAGCGCGAGGGCATTAAAATCATCAGCCTGCCCACCGACAAGCCGGTGCCCGATGATATCAAGGATAAAGTGGACGCGCGGATCGACGACTGGCGCAAAAACCGCAAGGGGACGCCCCAAGTCCACCTTTCAGAAATCACGCCCTGGCGCGACCAGCAGCACCGCCAGTACTTCATCGCCGAGAAAGAGGGCACCATCTGCGCCATGGTTATCCTCGCGCAGCTGGCACCAAGAAACGGCTTGCAGGTGAAATACAGTCTGGACTTCCCTGGCTCCCCATCGGGCACTATCGAGTACCTGATCACCCACGCGATTCAGACGGCGGCCAAGTCGGGAGTCAAGACGCTGACATTTGGCGGTGGGGCAACGGCCCATCTATCACCTGGACATAACATGTCGGGCGCAAAGGCGCGCATGCTGCAGCATACCTATGACGCTATCGTCAAGCAGTTCAAGTTGAATAGGAAGACGGAGTTTAGGGCGAAGCTGGGTGCGCAGGAGGAGCCGCTGTATATTGCATATCCTCGGCATGGGATGGGGTCGAAGGGGATTAGGGCGATTCTGAATTTCTTTGAGGACTAGTTTTGGTCTCTTATCTCTTTTATTCGTTTGGTTAGTTATGCGATTATTATGATGGGATGAAGGCGTTGATGATTTTGTGGGAGGTTTTGACGACACGTGATTTTAAACCCCTTTTGTTGCTCGACCATACCCCCCCCTTTTGTTTTTCCTTATATTATCCGCAGTTTAAGAATTTGGACATTCTAATTTTTGAATAGATATTACTACTAGCTTAATAATTTTTATATTAGTCAAGAAAATATTCACCACTTTTCTGCATTCCTCTGGTATCTTCACTCTGTAGCCCTCTAATCCAAATACGTCTTGAGGGTCTCTATCTCATAGTTTTCCTGATCGTCGCCCTGCAATTGATTATTAGTATGCTTCAGCAAATTATGGCGGGGGCATTTTTTAATTATGAAGAGCCGTGGATCCTTAAGTGCTTGTAAGTATGTTCCATTTTAATTTTTAGTTCTTCTTTCGGTAGAAAGATTCCCAATTCACGACGACGAGAGAAGGCGGGGGGGGGGGGGGGGCAATTGGAGCCGCAAGGATAAGGATGAAAAATGGCATCAAGACTGAAATACACCGCCTGGGAAGCTCTACACAAATTAAACAGAATGGAATAAGTTACACGACCCTCGTCGCGCTCTGTATCTTTATCCCTGAACTCGGAAAGTTCTGCCACTGGCCGTCTTTCTCTCGCGCTCCTCATTCTCAGGTCGGGCACGATTAAGGACTACAATTAATGTTAGCAACTGCCTTACATAAACATAGAGAGCGAAGGAATGGTTGGTTACCTTGAAGGAAGTCTGCAGTTCGTCTCCGCATCCGGGAGTGAATGTATGCCTGTAGAACCGGTAAGCTATTAAAAGATAGACAAGGAGGGAGCCGCCTGTACCTTTGAGGCTTTAATGTGGTAGTGGAAATAATCACGGAAAGTCTGGATGTGTGAAATATTCTCTCCGCGTCGTTGGGGGGTGAGATGGCGGGGGAAGAGCACTTGAATGAAAACAGTTCGTTAGTTTCTAATCAATCACATAACAAAAGCTGGGATATTAATATTACCAAAAGTGATATAGCCAATCTCGCCATCTCCTGAGCTCTTAATCCCGGGGATACCTTGTAGTTCGAGCGGCGGATCGTTGCGGAAAAGGACCTGAGGTGCATTCTGGATAGCACGTCTTCGCGCATCGACGAATTCCTAGATAAAATGCGTAAGAGAAACTGCGCTTTTTGGGAGCATCACTATCATATAATTAACACATACTTGTAAAAACACTTTGCCAAATATCCTATCGGTCTCGTCACGGAAAATAGTGCTGAATATGACCGTGACACGATCGTGGCTGGCTTTGATGTATATTGCTTCTTGCTCCCGATAGTGAATCGCCATAACTTCTCCTCCTTCCGCTACACCCTGAGGTGCGGACTCCGAAGTGTACCTCGACGCTTCTTCTTGTAGATGTGTGAATTCGTCGAACGCCTTCTCAAACGGTGCAGCCATCACATTTCGCTTCAAAAGCGCAATGCGGTTGACCAAGTCCTCCCTGGCTTCTGCCTCTGCAGGAAGATTATCCAGATCGATCAGAATCGAGAAGTCATATCCGGGTTCGGGGGATACGATGAATGGGCCGTATTCCCTCTCTAGGACACCCTGTGCTCCATACTGGACCAGCTCCCGGAAGCACTTGACCGAGATGGAAATGAGGATCTTGGATTTAGTTTCGGGGGTCGAAAGATGAAATGTGACACCGTCGAAATCGGAAACAACCTGGTCAATAGATGCGGGGGGGGCTCTGTGGACAAATATATCAGCAGTTGGCCTTGAACAGCGGTTGTATATGGCGGACAGGCGACTACGTATGGGAGCGGGGTGCAGGAGAGGACATACCCCGAGAACCGCTCGGTCAGGATCGATTCGATAAGGACATTCTGGTAGTCTAGAAGAAGCATGATGGCAAGCGGCGGATCATAACAGCCAGAGGGAGCAATCTGTGAAGTATTGAGCGCGACTCCAGGCGGTGGTGGACATAGTTATGGAGTCAGCATCGCCGCAGCCGTGAACTTGGCCGGAGACAGCTGCCGTTTTGGTCTGCGCGGGCGCCCGTAGCAAAGTGGTTGGCTTCTTTTCGCGCTAACCGTATCGATATCGCAAGCTGCAAAATCTATGAAAGCTCCCAAATTTTTGTCTGGCCAGGCACGGGCAAAATGGTTAAGTCATATTTGTGAGTAACGTTCTTCAAGGGGTCTAGGCTGCTTTTATGTCTCGCGGAACTAACAATTTCCAGAAAATTCGAGCCTTCGAAGACTTTCGGCCTCGTTACCGCAGCGTCCTCGAATGTGGTTTGGACCAACGATGAAGACGTCTCCGAATCTCGACATACGGGCGCAGGACGAGCGGTAGTCGGAGCGGGAGAGGAGGTAATCTGCTGGGATGTGAAAAAAGGAGAATTGCTCAGCAAATGGAGAGACCTCGATTGCAGCGCTCAGGTTACGGCCATTTCGCAGAGCAAAACCGACGAGGATATCTTTGCAGTTGGGTAAGAGGACATGCCGTACTCGATTCAAATGAAAGCTGGATTCTGACACAATTTTTGGCGATAGATACGAAGATGGCACTATCAGAATATGGGATTCGAGACTTGCGACGGTTATGATTTCGTTCAATGGGCATAAAACCGCAGTTACCCAGTTGGCTTTTGACGGCGCGGGTGTGCGACTGGCTAGTGGCTCCAAGGACACGGATATTATCGTATGGGATTTGATCGCAGAAGTTGGAATTGTTAAGCTACGCGGACACACCGATCAAATTACTTCCATTAACTTCCTGACCGCATCCGGCCCCGAGGACGCAGAAATATCTAGCGCAAACGACCAGAGTGGCTTCCTTTTGAGTACCGGCAAAGATTCTCTGATCAAAATTTGGGACCTCGCGTCTCAGCACTGCATTGAAACCCATGTTGCGCAAAGCAATGGTGAATGTTGGTCACTTGGCCTTTCGCCTGACCAGAGTGGATGCATCACTGGTGGCAACGACGGAGAACTCAGGGTGTGGTCCATTGATACCAGCGCAATGAGCGAAGTCGCCAAGGAAAACGGAGTAAAAGATGGAAGGAAAATCCTGGCGGATAGGGGCAATTTATATCGTCAAGGCAAAGACCGAACAATTGGGGTCCATTTCCATCCCCGATTCGACTACATTGCAGTCCACGGAGCCGAAAAATCGATCGAGATCTTCCGGATACGAACCGAAGTGGAGGTACAAAAGAGTCTAGCACGGAAGAGAAAGCGGAAGAGAGAAAAGGCTGGAGAGCAGGGAGAAGTCGAGATGGAGAATGGTGCGGATGCAGATAAGGCCGACTCTATTTCCACCGCCCCCATATCTGAAGTTTTCGTCTCCCATACCATTGTCAGGACAGGAGGGAAAATACGCTCCGTGGATTGGATGGGAGGCAAGGGCCTCAGATTGCTTGCAGCAACGACCAACAATCAATTGGAGGTGTACAGCGTCACTTCTGCCGAAAAACGGAAATCCAAAGATGACGACGAGATTGACTACAGCCGCACATTATCTGTCGACATGCCAGGTCATCGTACGGATATTCGATCCCTGGCCCTTAGTTCCGATGATAGAATGTTGTCGTCCGCTTCGAATGGCAGTTTGAAAATCTGGAACGTCCGGACTCAAACCTGTCTACGAACTCTGGAATGTGGTTACTCATTATGTTCTGCCTTTTTACCTGGTGACAAGATCGTCGTTGTGGGAAATAAGAACGGAGAACTTGAAGTGTTCGATATTGCCTCTTCCACGTTATTAGACACCATAAAAGCACACGAGGGCCCCATATGGGCGCTGCATGTCCATCCGGATGGGAAGTCTATGGTTACTGGAAGTGCAGACAAGACCGCCAAATTCTGGAACTTCCAGGTTGTTCAAGAGGAGATCCTGGGCACCAAAAGGACAACGCCTCGACTAAAGCTAGTTCACACAAGGACGCTCAAGGTGACAGATGATATCCTCAGCATTCGTTTCTCTCCTGACTCTCGACTTATTGCGGTTGCGCTGCTGGATAATACCGTCAAGGTCTTCTTTGTTGACACATTGAAGCTTTTCCTGATACTGTACGGCCACAAACTTCCTGTTCTGAACATGGATATATCATACGATAGCAAGTTGATCGTGACGTGTTCTGCGGATAAAAACGTGCGCCTTTGGGGTCTAGACTTTGGTGATTGCCACAAGGCATTCTTCGCGCACCAGGACAGTATTATGGCTGTCGCTTTCATCCCAAACAACAATGAGGGCAATGGTCATAACTTCTTCAGTGCCAGCAAGGATCGGGTAATAAAGTACTGGGACGGCGACAAGTTTGAGCAGATTCAAAAGCTTGATGGCCACCATGGAGAAGTATGGTCTCTCGCCGTGAGTCATTCAGGGGAGTTTATTGTGAGCGCAAGCCACGACAAGAGTATACGAGTATGGGAGCAAACGGACGAGCAAATTTTCCTCGAAGAAGAGCGGGAGAAGGAGTTAGAAGACCTCTATGACAGTACTCTCGCTACCTCCCTCGAAAAGGATGATGAGGAAGGCGATGGCGAGAAGGCCGAGGCTGTTGCCGCTGGCAAGCAGACAGTCACAACACTGATGGCTGGTGAGAAGATAGCGGAAGCCCTTGACCTAGGCATCGAAGACCTCGCACTCATCCGCGAGTGGAACGAGCTCAAAGTAACCCAACCCAAAGCCGCACCGCCATCACGCAACCCGGTCTATCTAGCCCAGGGCAACATCTCCGCCGAACGCCACGTCCTCAAAGTCATCCAGAAGATCCCCGCCGCCGCCCTCCAAGACGCCCTTCTCGTCCTTCCCTTCTCAAAACTCCCCGCCCTATTCACGTTCCTAAACATCTGGGCCAAGAACGGCTGGGAAATCCCTCTAACCTGCCGCGTCTTGTTTTTCATGCTCAAGACACACCATCGTCAAATTGTCGCGAGCAAAATGATGAGGCCCATGCTTGATGGTATCCGCGGGAATCTGCGTCATATTCTCGCGAAACAGAAGGATGAGATGGGATTTAACATTGCTGCACTCAAGTTTATTGGCAATCAGGTACGCGAGCGTGGGAGGTCGGATTATGTGGATGAGGAGGTGTGGGAGAAGGAGAAGGAGAAGGAGAAGGGAGGAAGTAAAAAGCGGGTGTTTGTTAATGTTGCATGAGGAAGTTTTCTTTCTTGAGGGACAGATTTACGGTATATATCAGACTCTTTCCATTTTTTTTTTCGAGCCATCATGTTTTCCCCAGCGTGCACATTTATTGGAGTTGGAAAAATAAAAAGGCGTGGTTAAATGGAATAGATTTGAATTGAACCAAGGATTTTGGCATAGATAGAAATATTAATCTGATTATGTATATTCCAGTATGGCCATAGGTTTGCTTGATATATCCCCTCGCCTGCAGTACAGGCTCCCACGGAGCAAAGGCACGATACACCGAGGAAATACAATCCAACATCGACCTTCTCTAGCACTGTGGCGCGACGACATTCCGTCTCAGCGGACCATTCGAAGAATCACGGTACCGCTATGAAAACATTCTCAAGCCCGATATCCAGTCCGGAATATTCGATCTGCACCCTGTGTGGAAATATATTGGGGACCTATAACCTAATACACATTTGCGCAAAGCACATATATTAGCCACAAAATTCATCCATCGTAAAGCGTGAACGGTTTGCAAATCAAGGAAAACAAAAACAATATGCCACAGCACCATCTCCTCCAAATCGCCCACTCGGAAGCGGGAAAAAGCATCCAGAAGACAGACGTGCTTTGGTAGAGACGGCAACTGCAAAACACATGTTTTCATTTTCCTTTTCTCTTTCTCAGTAGAACCTTTCTAAGCACCGACGACAAAATCCGTCCCCCACAGGAGTTTCAAAGCAAGCCCATATAGCAGGGGAAAAATAACGCAATTTAAATCTCCGCCTTGTCCTTGATGAACATTTGACGATGCAAACCAAGAAACAAGACGAGAGCGAAAAAAGTCGCCCTTTTCCTTTGCTAGGAGCTTTTTGATTGCCTTTACCGCCCCCATGGAGTTTGATATGACGGTATGTCATACCTCTTCCGGCTCTTCCTAAAAGTAATCGGTTCTTGATTGTATCTCATCATGTAAAGGTGGTGTGGGTGTGTATGTGTAGGTTTGCACAGTTGAGGAATGGGGAAGTCCGTGGTAAATGTGCAGAGGGAAGGGGGACAGAAGATATTCTTTACTCACATATTAGTAACAGCTAGGACAGGATTCCCCTGGCTTAGTAGAGCTATTTTGGGTGTTTGGAAGAAAAATTTGTCGAATTCATTTGTGTGAGGAAGTTGGAGAGATTTGGAGAAACTTTCTCTGTAGGAAAATTTTAGCGCGAAGTTCTAGGTCACGTGGTTTTAGCGCTTGGGACTCGGGTGACAACGTGCCTGATAGAATGAAATTTACAAAGCTGCGAAATTCCGGATTTGATGGGAAGATAGAGAAAAGACTTTAAATTGGTAGTTTAATCATATATTATTTCCATAGACTCCTACTAAAGGGGTATATACAAGACAAAGTAAATTATAAAGCCGACTCAACCATAACCAGACACTATCCTTAACACCGTGCTGCACAAGATCCAAATCGGACGCCATTAAGATATAAAAATGAAAAGAAAGCCATGACTCATCAAAAGCGTTACCAGACATTTCCAAGCGTCACGATGATTGTTTCATCGTCCCGCACCCGGCGCATGTCCACCATTGCGTTTCCATAAATGTTCCGCAAGAATGACAGACCCAACCAAGAGGCTTCTCAGAGATCTTTTTCTCGAAGGACTTAAGTGCGTTGACGGCCGTGTTTCGCGGTCTCTGAGCCAACCATGTCGACGTAGGCGTAGATTGTGGTTGAGTGCGGGGTCTTTTCGCGGGCCGTTCAGGGGACGTCGGGTGCTTAGGTGGTTGGGATACATGGGGTCGTTCTGAGCTGCATGCGTCACAGCAGAGGAACGCGGACGGATTTTTAAGTGTGCATACAGGGCAAGTCCAGCTATCCGAGTCGATGTTATCATCGTCGCATAGGTCGATAACAGGAGGATTAGATGGCTTTTGTTGCGAGCGTGTTGGGTTGGTATCATTAGGGATCCGTGGGCGTGAAGGGGATTGGCGGGGATCCGCAGGATGAGAGGCACTAGGAGGAGTATGAGAGTTTCCGTGCTGTTCTTCTTCCTCTTCCTGCTGAATCAAGTCGATGAACGCTTGCATAATAGCCTGCTCATTAGCATCTTCTTCCTCAGCCTTCGTCTTGAAGCCATTCTTAGATGCTTCGTCTGCCAGTTTTTGTCCTTCGCCCGTTCCGCTGGCGCATCCCTCAATTACAGCAGTTCGTCTCTGGGCTGCGTCTGCAATCAACATTCGTATGCCTGCGCCACGCCTGACAGGGGCCCCACCCAACTTTCTCCCGGATGCAGCATTAAGAGTCTGTCGCTTGTCGGCGGCGACACGAGCAAGACGGTGAGCTTCATGGGGTGGTATCCTGCGGCCTCCAAGTCGTTTACCATGCGATAAGAAGCCTTCACCGGTGTAGCCTTTAAGCGTGAGTTGCATGTGCTCTTCACGAAGTCGGTTCCACAGAGCATGGAATTTATGATCGTGCGGACCATAAACGTTGTGACTTAGCCTAGGGACGTTAGACCTTCATATACGCCATCGCCGCGAGTGGGCAACTTACTCGTGTAGCATAGTATCAAGAACCTGATCAAATGGGAGAAACTGATTTCGATCAGATGCATATCTTAAGCGAATGCATATCTTCTGCCCATAATTAACATTTAAGCCAAGAAGATTGTGCTGCGCGGGATAGAACTCAGCAAGAGTTCCAACTTTCCACCCGTGTTGGCGCATTATTGGCTTAACCAGAGATGCGATTTTCCGTAGCGTTGTCAAGGCCTCTGCCTCTCGCGGTAGGCGTTTATCATGCTGAAATTGGGGGATCAAAGGATCGAGTTCTCTCATTTTGCCGACTCCCAGGGGTAAATCAAGAAGAGCTTTTTGAAAGAGGAAAAAGGTGGGAGGGGATCAAGAAGAGCGAAAGAGAGGAACCAGGTATAACACCCGGACAGCGAACGGCAAGCTCCAAAGAAAGGCGTGTGATAACGCTTTATGCCAGGCTGGAATTGCTACACGTCACCAAGGGGTTGGTTGTCCATTGGGCGACAAGATTTATAATCGACGGATGCGAGTTTCCATAGTGCAACACCGCCTCCCTAGATGATTCCAATCGAAAAGAGTGTATCCCTCCCTGCTGGAGCTGGACGCCAGCAGTAATCTTGACGGAGTTAGCTCTCCCTTGTTGGTTGTCTCCGTGAAGTTCAGACTGGAGTTTCGCGGACTTGGAAATATCCCATATCACGTGGCCTGGCCAGGTCCGGCCCGGAACATACTTTTACCCCGCTCCGAGGGCGGCCGGACAGGGCAGAAACGGGCGAATTCTTACATCATGCATCCTAGATTTCACGAGTGTGCATCGAAGTTGGAGCCTTTTAAATTACGTTGTTCAAGCTATCATCGACTCCAATCCTATAAGCCACTATGACTAGTGACGACGAGTTTTTCTTTGACTATGTGAGTTGCCAGAACCATTCTACTGAAGGGTCAGGACTGACACAAGCGCCCGCAGCTTGCGTCGATTCCGAACGATGTGAAGAGATATTCCTCCCAAGTCGCGGATTCGGTCAACGGGCATGTGGACCATATTGCATTAGCTGTGCGCGATACGCTATCACGCCAGTCATGGCTTCCGGCGGCCGTTCGACCGGTTGGGAAGACATGCCATCCAGCGTCCTCGCTACCGCCGCATTCTGCTCTCGATCGAGTACAGAGTTGGATATCGAGAAATCGGGCTTGGGCGGCGGCGATAGTCGCGTTCGCTGGAACAGGAGCTCTCTTGATTTACGGCAGCAAAAAACTTAACACTAAGAAACGAAAAGCACGAAGGGCTGGTAATGGCGCTCGAAAGGAGATTGTCGGTATGTACTTTTTTCCATTTGACATGAATATGTCTCCGCTCTCGTACTAAAGATTTATAGTTATTGCGGGCTCGCCCCATGAGGCAATGACCAGATCTGTCTCTTGTGATCTCGAGCGCCGTGGCTATATAGTTTTCGTTACAGTTTCTTCCTCTGAAGAGGAGAATCTTGTGCGGTCAGAGGGTCGAGAGGATATTCGCCCGCTATGGCTGGACCTCACAACTGTATGGAAATCACTTTATAACAGTATTTGTCAACATGAACTGACTGAATTCAGACACCTTCAACTCCCTCCGACATCCATCCTTCCCTCCATATAATTCACTCCTTAATCACACAACCTCAGGCTCCTATGCCTGGAATCCCTCCTCACGTTTGCCAACTCAGCGGCTTAATCCTCATACCATCACCCAAATACCCGACAGGCCCTCTGGCGACTATCCCTGCCTCTAGCTGGGCTGATACTATGAATACCCGCCTGCTATCCCCTATACTGACAACCCAGCTTCTCCTGCCACTCCTTACCTTGAAAAACAACAGCAGCTCAATCCTCCTACTTTCGCCTTCAATCCAGTCCGCGCTCTCCGCCCCATTTGCAAGCCCAGAGGTCACAACAACACGAGCTTTATCTGGGTTTACAAACAGCTTGCGACAAGAGCTCCGCCTATTGCAACGCGCCCACGGTGGTGCTGGTAATTCTGTTGAAGTCATTGAGCTAAAGCTCGGAAATATTGATCTTGGCCGTCAGTTCCGGAATGGCCAGAACCAGAATACCGGAACGGAGATTCTCACTTGGCAGCCACAGCAACGGGCTATATATGGCGCCACCTATCTGTCCAGTATCGATTCCCGAAGTGGAAAATTAGCAGGCGGAGCTTACGGTGGTCCAGCCAGGGATCTACATTTCGCCGTATTTGATGCCCTTGCTCCATCTCCCAAGTCATGGATGGGGAAGCGCAAGCGGAAGCCATCAACGATATATGTTGGTAAGGGGTCCAGAGCTTATTCCATCGTTGGAAATATAGTCCCTACTGGACTAGTTGGGTGGATGCTTGGCCTGCGATCCGGATACAACGTTGCACCCCGAGATGCGACTTGGGATGGCGATAGTAGTGCCACCAGCAGCGAAACGGGATGGGAGAAGCTCTCATAGAGTGTTGCTATCCCCTTCTCCAGTCAGCTCGAAAAATGCTCCCCTTCTCCAAATCTATCGTTATAATGTCTACACGTATCTAATATGTACATACTCTCTTTTCTGGATCGGTCACTTCGAGGCTTAGGGATCATGGCAGGCGTTTCTTTGGCACAACAAAACACAGCGAACCAGCGTGCAGGCTATCTCATATGAAATTTGACCCGATTTTTCTGGATATATTCGTTTACTGGCCCGCATCCGGCTTCTGTCCCATAAAAACATGTATGTTACGATTGTATAGTATCCCATTTCTTCCCTTTCTCTACGGGCAGCTTGTTATTGCTCACATTTCTACATGCCATTGTTGGTTAGTTATTAAAGAGGCCAATACCATTTCTGCCTTGGTTCCATGGATGAACGAATACCTAGGTATGGATCGGTTGCCGAACATTCCCAGATGTAACTTTGGAAGCGCTTATACACTTCCTTTATTGGAACTCAGAACTTTACTAATGCCGCGAGATTCCGGTATAGTTCCCTCTGCCATAGAGAACGTCATCTCGACGTGGTGGTTAGAGAATATCATCATCTTCAGTGCATAAAAAGATTTGCTGATGCTTTCTCTTTATATTCCATTTGTCCGGAGTTCATTTCCTGCTTATCTTTCTGCTGAATTTTGATCTTTTCTTTGCAAAAGAGGCCTGTAATTTCATCCTGACCGACCTGGTATATAGTTTCAAAGAAACTCGACCTCTCCACTCACTACCATCAAGCCAGCCGATCATATCTTCAACATGCCGGGCCCCTCGACCTTGGGCACCGGTGTGCCCTCGTTGGTCCTCCGATTTGCTGGTATCTTCGTCCTGGCTATGTACCTGGAAAGCGCGGAGATAAACTGGCTGCGAGTCCAAGGCCATGATACGCTCCAACAGCCGCCGTTTAACCCTCACACTCTCTATGCAACTGGCCTTGCTTACAAATGGGCAAGTCATTGTCATTTCTAGCCACGTTATTTGATAACAGCATACTGACATTCCGATGCTATGGTGATTCCTTCTATAGAGCGTGATAGGATTAATCTGGAACATCGTCCTCTGGCTCCCTACGGCCGTTGCGCCTAGCATTCTTGTATGGTTGATTGGAATATTTGACGTTGTGCTCACAGTCTACTTGGGCATCGCCACGGTTCTTCAGGGGCAATTTACTCCGCATTCATCCTCGGCTTGCCAACATGCGGATACCTGGCAGGTTCACGGCAATGCCACCGAGAGCTTCTTCCATGCGGTTGCAGGTTTCAATGCAACGGGCATCTCCGCCGAAGAAGTGTGCAAAGAATTTGTATATCAATGGAAAATGGGACTTGCGTCCCTGTAAGTCACATTTACACCTTTGCCGCCGACTCCTCGTCTGATATTTTCGTATTTAAACCACCTTTCCGGAGGCAGCATAATTACTAACTACCTGGTATTCAGGGTCCTATACTGCATAGTTTCATTCTGTAACACTTTTCTGAGCCTGCTATTATCTATGCGGTCCGCCGGAGGTGTACCGGATGCATCGTGGTTGGTTACCAGTTTTGAGATTTTGGTGGCATCATTCCTGCTGCCTCCCAGAATTGCTGTCTACTTTCTCTGCTTGCTCTTCGTTTTGCTGCCCAGATGCACAAAGCCCCCAGTGCGCTTCGTTTTCCGCTCCGTCTCCAAAGCATGCCAGACAATATATATTCCGATCTGGCGACGGCTCAAGCTACTCCGCGTATGGCATTTTCTCAGCCGGCGTCATCGGCCTCGTGCTGAAAACGAAGGGGAGGAATGGAACAAGACCATCCCAGTTAGCGGGTGCTCTGCACTGGCAGATTTCCTACATATCGACATACTTACGCTTGTGAGCGAGCATCTACACTATCAGGACCTGGTGAACCTGAGTCTCACATCAAAAAGGCTACGAACAACCGTATTCCCCAATGGCCATGGGCGCAGTGGAGCGAGTATACTGAGGAGATACGCCTGTAACCCCGCGACGAGATCGCAATGCTGGGTGTGCACGATGCCGCTATGCTCCGTATGAACCCCCCATTTCAATTCATCCTAACTCTATTTTATGAAAGACCTATTTCTCTCCGTATCAAAACAATAAAAAGGAAATAATACACTGACGGCATCCCACCCCAAAAACAGGCCTGCCACAACAAGCGCCAATTCTCCACTCGCCAGCTCCAAAGATCCCAAAAATCCCACGAAACCTGCAAACCGCTCTGCACCACCTGCTTCTACAAAACAATCGCCACGCACAAACTAAGATTTAGAACCACCAAGTTCTACAATTTCTGCCAACGCGACTATAGAAAGCAGCAGGGAGGTTACTGCGACCGTCCCCAGAATGGGACTGATGAGAACTTTACCCGCTCCCTCTGCCGTCGTTGCGATATGCTTCCCAAGAACAAATGCTTGGAGTTGCTACGTCAGCGTGAGCTGGCGGAGATGAACCAAATGAAGGAGTCGGCGGGTTACACTTGTTGCGTGTGTTCGGGGGGGGTATCGAGGGGTCTGATGTGGTGGAAATGCACGAGTTGTGGTGGGGAGTGTCAGGATCCGATGGTGCATCCGGCTTGGAATTGGGAGCGGCCCCCGCCTCCGAAACAGCTTGATGTTGAGCTGGGGGAGTTGTGAATGGTATAAAATTTTTTTTTTTTTTTTTCGATTTTTGCATTATCATGGCGTTGGTATGAGGATACCTATTGCATTATTATTTGGTTGGGTGGTTGTTTTCAATTGATGTTTCCTTTTAGATTGGTTATAGAAATAGATGAATAACTAGAGCTCTTTGGTTTTTTTGAATAAATTTGACAGAAGGATCTAAAATATACAATGGATAATGAAGGTATTATATTATCTGACGGCCTCAAGAACCAATCGTGAAATATGTGTACATACATACATTGAATAATACTAACACGACAAAAAGAACTGGTGTAAGAAGCAAACCCGCCCATTAAATAAATACCTCCCAAAATATATACCCTCCCAAAACGCACAAAAATATGCTGGATGCATGCAGCCATGACCACGTGGTAGATAGATACAGAGATAGCCCATGAATAGATATACAGATGAAGATCGACCACTCCTCAAATCGTCCTGCAGAGAAAAAGCAAAAAGAAATCACAAAACTACTTACGTCATGCATATAGTAAACCAGCCAGCCGTAGCCGAAGCGCAACAACCTCACTTCCTCTCCGCCAAATCCACCGCCTCAGCATCCCACCCATTCCCATTCCCATTCCCATTCCGCCCCGCGCCCGCCACCCCCTTCGTCGCCCACTTCGTCTTCTTCCCCCCACCAACCACCCGCTGCCTCGCCCACGTAATCACCCACACAATCCCAAAAATCACAATGGCCGCCGCGAGGATGCCGAACGAGTATCCCGCCACGCGCGCGCTGTGGGTGTGTCCGGGGCCCGGGTCGAGGAACGAGTAGGTGTAGAACCCCTGCGAGGCGTAGGTGATGTAGGCGAGGGCGAGGTAGAAGGCCAGGATGAGGATTAGGAAGGGGATGTGCAGGGGTGGGGAGGGGGGGATTGTTGAGAAGAGGATTTCGAAGAGGGAGAAGAAGGGGGGCATGGCGTGTTGGGAGATCTGGGGTTTTGGTTTGGTTAGATTCGGTGGGGTATTTGGGAAGGTAAGTTGATATATGGTAAGGGGGGGGGGCGATTTGTGGGAGTCGTCTGCTATGTATGTGCGCGCAACTAGATAAGGGGCAATGGTATGATATGAAGATGTGGGATATGTTATACGAACATTTGTCCACGCCTGGAACGTAGCGGGGAACCAAGGCCCCTCATACAACATCGCCCAGTACACCGCCAACACCAGGAACGGGAACGTCGTGATCGTGGTGTAGAACAGGCTGTGCAGCGCACGCAGCCCTCGTGGCCACTTGTCGAACAGCACCGAGCGTCCCCTAGACGCATACAGCAGCGTATGAATCGCCGCGAAGAGGAAGTAGAACGCGACGCCCCAGTAGGTCAGGTGGGTGAAGTAGCTGAACGAGCGCCGGTTGGAGATGTTGTCATCATGCGCGCCCTGCCAAGCGAAGATGAAGATTATGGTGACGAAGCAGTAGAGCGAGATGAGGCCGCGGAGGGCGCCGAGGATGAAGGGCGGGAAGAGCCAGGAGGTTTCGAAGTGGTGGAGGGGGTCGTCGGCGGGGTCTGCGCCCATGATGGCGTTGAATGGGCGGAGCGGGCGCATGGTGGTGGTATTATTCGTCTATATAGTTGTGTGAGTTATGAGGATCTGGCGGGCTATGGTAGATTGCTAGATATATACAAATTATGGCGGGGGAGTTATATAGGGCGGTTGAGCGCGGGCGTGAAGATGAGAGGATGCCGACGGAAGTTAGGAGGTCAACGGGAATGGAATTAACTTCGAGATAACTCTCTCCTCAGGCCGGGGACATCGTCACAAAGCAGAGACAGAAAGTATAAGTAGACAGCTTCGATCTGTGGAACACTCCGTAAACAACTCGAACTCAATCTCGCCTTCGAACCATGGTGTCTCCTAAACCTTCCGCAGACTAGAACACCGAAAATATAGTCCGGAAACGGATGAGATAAAAAAAGACGAAAGGGAAAAAAAGAAAAAAAGAAAAAGAAGCATTATAAGAGGCGCGATCTCCAGATCTTAAATATATTCTACTCAGCCCCGGGCCCCATCGACAATCACGAATATCAGATCCATCGGCTGTTCTAGTTAACTTGGCATGTTTAAGCCTCGTCCAGCGTGCGAACTTAAATAAATGCCAGCATGGCCATTGTTCATTCGCGGCCTCGGGTGCTTTTGAACACATCCAATTGCACAGCAAAAAGAGTGTCACGACTCACCACACCACACCGACCAGAGACGGGAGAAACTGGCTCCTAAGAGTGCTAAGAACATGGATCGGAAACGTCGATGGAGCCGGCGTCAGTTAAATAGTAAGCGTCGGAGACATGGATCATGGAACTGTTTGGAAAGGGGCATTCCCGAACAAATGAAATAATCGATACTATTCTGCTGCACAAAGGACCCTGCAGCTCTTGGATTCCCATCAAAAATACTCACTGGAGCAAAAAGGGGTGACCCTTTAGAGGCCAGAGGGTTCTACCCAAATAGAAAGTCAAGTGTTGTTTGATTCCAGGGGCTGAGCACCACGGATGTCAGCTTTATCTCCAGCAATTCGAAGTAACCCACCAGTTACAAGTTCGATAAGGATGAGGGATGAGGACAAGGACCACCGTCCAAATTTGAAACAAGTCGGATACTCGGGGCAACTCTTCTTCAGATTCGGAACCGCATACACAGTACAACAAGGTAGGGCCATGGACAACAACCCCTTATTCCCTTCCACTCACTCCCAGACCCCCTTCACCCCCTCCGCAAACTCTCTAAAAGTCTTCGGCTTCTCCCCCGTCACCCTCTCCACAACATCATTCATCCTCTCCTCGGACCCCTTCGAAATGGCCACATCCATCCCCACCAACATGTCCGCATAGTCTCGCGTAACCCCCGCCTTCTCCGTCATAAACGCTCCAAATTCCTCTCCAGAAAGCTTCTCATGGCTGATTTTCCTGCCAAGCACCGAAGAGAGGATCTCCGCGACCTGGTCGTAGCTTAGCAGCTCCGGGCCCCGGATGAGGTGGTCGGTATTATGCGGGACCTCATCTGTCAGTGCGCGGAATGCAACGCGCGCAATGTCGTCGGCGGAGATAAATGGGATCTTGCCCTCGTTTGCCGCGGTGCGGATCTTGTTTTCGTTTTTGATGCTGGGGAGGTGTTGGGCTTCGGACATGTTTTCTATAGAATATAAATCCATCTTAGCAGGGCTTTTCCACCAAAAAAAGGCACGAAAGACCCCAAGGGAGCCAGAAGTAGCACATAATATAATAGATATTAGATATAACACTTACCCATAAACCAACTCGGCCTCAAAACCGCCCACTCAACCCCCTCCCCCAACTCCGCCAAATACCCATGCACCCCCCCCATCGCCGGCCCCCCCTTTTCCAACAGACTCGCACTAAGCAACACAAACCTCCTCACCCCCCTCCCCCTCGCAAAGTCCACGAACCGATTCATCAACGGCGCCATCTCCACCACCGGCGGCGCGACGAGATACACAGCTGAAAAAGCTGGCCCTGATGAGTCCTCTTCTCGCTGGGCAGTGGCGACGGCAAACGGTGAGTCCCAGGTTGATTCATCGAGCCAGTCGAATTTGGCCTGTGGGTGGGGGATGGTGGGGGAGGTTGTGCGCGAGGCGAGGAGGAAAGGGATGTTTGCTGAGGAGAGGAGGGCGGCGAGGCGGGTGGAGGTCTTGCCGCGGCCGCCTAGGAGGAGGATGGTCATGGTTTTCTTTTTCTTCTGATTTTTCTTCTTCTTCTTATTTGCGCTGGATTGTGTGTGATGGGGGCTGGGGTGGATGGGTGGTTTGTATGTAGGTAATTAGTTGGAATCTGTAGATGTCAGAAGATGGAGATTTCGATCCCGGGAGTTTCAGCGCATGTAAATAGATAGTGATCGTGCCAGCGATAAGTTTATAGCACGAGGGGGTGGTGGTTTGAGAGGGTGATTAATATCACTTATATATACTAATATGGACGACCCTTCTCCCTCCCCCCTCCCTCTCTTTATGCTATGGCTGTAATCAAGCACAAAACATAAAAAGAACCCCCCCCCCCATTTTTGGTTGAGAGAATCCAATTAATCAATCATCAATCTCCACAGCTGTGAAGCCCCTTTGCTCAGCTCGTCACGGAAATACGCGTAACTATACCCAGCTCTAACAAGCTAAACTCCGCGCTAAACGCCGGTAATGATGAAGCCCCGCAGGACCTTTTTTCTAACTTCATTAGTTGGCCAGCTGAGGGAACTAGAGCGCGGGAAGTAGAGGGTCGATCATTTTTCTAGAAAGCTGAGCGCGGGGTCGGGGGAATAGAATGCCGGACAGGGCGGAGGTTGTGGTGATAGGGGGGTTGACGGAATTGAGTTTGGAGTTTGGTTGGTTTATCCCCGGGAAAAGCTTGGCTACACGATGAGGAGAAAACTGTTGCAGGGGGCTTTATTTCGGGGATGGGTAGATATATATATAGTTTTCAGGGTAGGATATTCTAACTATTTAAGAGGTGTTTCTGCTCACCTTCAATCTCTCATATGCAATTCCGTCAACCCTTGATAGGATAGATATCTACAAACAATGGCGCATTCTTATCAAGCCACCGACTTCCTCCTAGACCGTGCTAACATCCACGATGTGCTCGTTAAGATGGTATGTAGCCAATTCATCCCGTGTCTATCCCGGCAAACTAAAACTAAATACAACAAGTCCCTATACGTCGATACCAAAGAATGGGACAAAATGATCAACGAAGTCCTGAGCCCCGACGAGCTGGTCCTCGACTACACGAGCTTCTTTGGCGGGGAGCCGCAGAAACTCACGGCGGAGGAGATTACGGGACAGTGGCGGGCGCTGCTGGGATCGATGGATGCGTCGCAGCATGTTCCCAGGTGAGTGTTGCATACTCCGTACTATGTATGTACAAAAAGGAAGAGATAAGAAATAGTCCATTGCTGATCAGGTTGAACATGAACACAGCGCGATCCTCATCGATCTACCCCAGCCAGGTCCCGAGACGGCGGTGCCCCAGACTGCTTTCGTCATTGCGGCGGCCAACGCGGCGTTGGTCAAGGGGGATAGGTCTGAGTATAATGGGGTATGTTGAATCCTTTGATACATACACATATATCAGAAGATGAGCATATCTCTCCTAAGAAGATGTCTCGATCATCAAGCATTGCTACCTACTATGTATGTGCAAATCGGCAGGGCTGACACAATTTTTTTAGGGCCGATATGAGATCGAATTCAAACGGGTTTCAGAGGATCCACAGACTGGCAATCCGTGGCGGATCGCCAAGTTGAAGGCCGTTATGACTTGGGTTGCTGGTGATAGGAATATTTTGCAGGCGGAGAAGGTTCAGGGGGGGGATGTCCAGGGGTGAACTTTGAAGCGAAGGGGTTCAGGGAAGATCGAAGATTTGTTTGATATTTTGGCGCTCCCATCTACCAGTTAGTCATTCATTCATTCATTTCTTTCTTTCTTTCTTTTCTCCGCAAGCGATTTCGCCGTAAATGGCATATCATATATGCGTGTCATCCTCTTCAGATGCAAGGGACAATGCAGTAGTTATGCAGCTGCATTGAGTCCTGTCCAGTGCAGAAATCCATCCATGACAGACAGACAAGTCGCAGACTCGCAGACAACCCTTCCAGGGCCCAGGTTGCACCGGCATTTGGAACTTGGGTCCGGTGGTTGATCATATTTTGGGTGGGTTTGTGGATTTGAAATATTCCCGGCCTTGCTCTTAGACAGCGCAGGTGTGGGAGAGGAGAGGAATTGTATTTTCTGCTCCGCGTGAAACTGTCCGAATAGAACTCGCAGGGTCACCAAAGGCATGCTGTATGAATTCGTCTTGATCCCCATCCACGGACGGCCGTTTAGAATTTAACTCGGAGCGGAATACTGGCTTGTTAACCAACCAGACTGCGAGGACCGGGGATAAAATGGGTCAAAAAGTAAAAAGTCTGGAGAATCAAGCCCGCAAAAATAGAAAAGGACTCCACCAGGTGTTTTGGAACTTGTTGATGAAGTTTGGAATTCCGAGAAGAATATCCAGCACTCTTCCATAGGCGAAGTTGGGGGCGTTTGAACATTCAAGACCTGATGTCAAAGATGTCAAAGGAGAAATAGCTGGTTACAGACCTGAAGATCGCAGACCAGACTGGTGAACCCCTGTTTTGATAATTTTATAATTTTATTAGCATGTCTTGTTATTTATTAACTTCCTGGTCCCTGGCCCGTTGAACCAGCTTTTTCCAGGCGGGTTGCGAGTAATATTCCGTACCAGAGAATCGGACTGTGTCCACAAGTAGTTAAATAAATAATTATATCAGAGCAGTCATAGTTGCAAACAAAGACAGTTGCTAAACAATTATTTCTTCTTTTCTTCTTCCTGGCCCCCTGAATGCCGAGCGGCCCCGGCGTCGATCACCAATCTGCCAGACTTGACGATTCTTTAACCAACTCCAACTCCAACACCAACATCCCATCACCAACAGCCATCTCCCCGTCTCCCCGTCTCCCCGTCTCCCCGTCTCTCGTCTCTGCATCCCCGTCGCAGCATTTGCCGGCCACTGCAGGTTCCTTTGTGTCTGTGTCGCCCGCCCCGACATTCGTTAGCTGCCGTGCTCCCTCTTGCTTCGCATCCCCCCTGGCTGTCCCAAGCAGCCCGCCAGCCCGCCAGTCCATTCCAGCCACCACTGCTCCTCTGTACATAGTTCCGGGTCTCGCCACGAGCCATTGGCTTTGTCTGCATGCCCCGACGACGCGGTTCTCGCCAATGATCCAATGCGCGTGATGGTTGGTCTCGACTGCTCGCCTGAGACAGACGTTTTTGGCGCTTCCCCTTGAAACGACGCCCGTTGTCTTATATCTTCCCCCGTTTCCCACACGAAGAACCCTCCCGTTTCTACCGATTGCAATTCGATCCTCTGTCCTTCTTTACGTCTCGCCGCCATGGCTAGCGATGGCCAGCCCGATTTCCACAGCCAAGCTTATCTGGAGACGCCTCCGTCGCGCAACCTAACCCCGTCCCCCCGCATCGCTCATTTCGCTGGAGAAGTCCCGCCCGCCCTTTCGCCCCTCGATGCGTTCGCATTACAAGGCCGTCTGCTGGCCAAGCAGCTCGATGATTCAAAAAAGGGGGATAGACGCATGAGTAGGCTCCCGCCCGCGAGCGTCGCCCGCTCTCTATCCCAACCACGTCCGGGCTACTTTCGTTCGCCTTCCTCCGCCGACTCAAACAGGGCACCACCACTCAGCCCAGGAGGGAGAGGGAATCATGGTCGCAATACGGAAGTGGAAGAGCCTACGTTCAGACCGAAATCGCAACACCCGCGACTTAGTGGATTCCCTGGCACCGTGCCTTTCGACCAGGAGAGTGATAATGATCAGAAGGCCTGGGAAAATACGCCCGATGTTCCCCCCATCCCAACCAATACTTTTAAAGCGCTCAGGGAACAATCTCCAGAGAGAACATCGCCGTTGCACTCAGATGAAGATGATGGAAAGCCTAGTCAAAAAAAGGCCTCGCACATTAACGATGATGTCCCAGCGCTACCCCAAGAATCGTCCAATGCTTCGTCGAAACTGAACGCCCCGAATACGCTTGCGCCGCCTAACTCCTCCGCCTTACGAGCAACTGGAAGTCCTGGGCTGGCACAGGAGAGCTCCGACGACGATTATTATACCAGCTCAACCGCAGGGTCAACTTTCTCCAAACCGAGAAAGCTATCGTCGAGCAGCGGGATGTCAATGCCTCACTCGCCCATATCGCATTTCACCCGGCCCCATCCTCGATCTCCTTCCCCGGGCTCGGAAACTTCAAACATGCCTAGCACACTACCACGCCCATCTTTTAATTTTTCACGTCCATTGAGTCGATCTAACACGAGTATATCCATGCCCTCTCCAATAGTTACCACGCCGGACCAACAAGAGGAACTTCATCGACGGACAATGAGTAGGGAAAACCGTCCTACTCCGATAACTATACCAACTTCCGCTGCACCCCTTCCTGAAGACGGTCCTCGGACGACTGGCACTTCGTACATCTATGCGAAATATGCCCTTCCGCGGGGTAGAACACCGTCACGTAACTCCCTCGTGTTCTCTGGTCTCCAAACGCCACATTTTGAATGGAACGAGCCTCTTTTCGAAAGTTCTCCGCCCCCTAGCGCTACGCGGACAGAAACTTTTGAGCGGACACCATCGCCTCCCCCGACACCTCATGGACGTCCTCCCGCATCGCCGTCACCACTAAAACAAGAAGCGCCAGTGCCTCCCAAACAAGAACCACCACATAAACAGGAGTTCACTCCTCCACGGAAAGCCCCCACCAAGCTCGTCAAACGGCCTGACCTGACTCCACCACCTCCAAAACGACACTCTTTTGACCAAGACACCCGAGAAAAGTTGTCCCTGGGCGGATCTATGACTGAAAATAGGCTTTCCGCTGCACCCAAATCCGAGGATATAGAAGACACTAAGACGATATCTACAGATTCTAATACTACACTCCGACCGCACACAAGCCGTAGTGGAGGGCCCACGCCTTCTACTCTTTCCCCTGAAGACCATGTTGCCAAAGGCATAGAGTGCCATGAAAAGGGGTCACTAAACGAGTCTACTTACCATCTTCGGATTGCAGCTATGCAAAATAATCCCACTGGCATGCTTTTGTATGCCCTTGCCTGTCGCCATGGTTGGGGAATGCGCCCCAACCAGCGAGAAGGGGTTCAGTGGCTCCGCAAGGCTGTCGACTCGGTTTTGGATGTTTCCAATCCTGACAACCCGGCTATGAAACCCCGAGGTCGAAATATGCAGGAAGAGAAAGCCCGCCAAGCTCAATTTGCGCTTAGTATTTACGAGCTGGGTGTTAGCCATCTGAATGGCTGGGGGATCGAGCAAGATAAGACACTTGCTCTCCGGTGTTTTGAGATCGCTGGCCATTGGGGCGATGTAGACGCCCTTGCTGAAGCAGGATTTTGCTACGTTGAAGGCATCGGTTGTAAGAAGGACCTAAAAAAGGCAGCTAAATTCTATCGCATGGCTGAGAGTAAGGGGATGAGCATGGTTGGAAACAGTTGGTATGTTTGTCCCTTTTCAATTATTTCCTTTCAATAGCGGTGCTGACTAGGTTCATTGTGGCAGGATTTACAAGGCCAAGTACATGTCCGACGACGACAGCATGCCACCAGCACCTAGCCTGGATTCCGCAACCGGTCAAGACAAGAAGCCGCGCAACAAGTCGCGCACCCGAAGCATTTTCGGCCGGAAGAAATCCACAGCTGCACATAGCACTCACGATGATCCTTGATTGAAAATATACCCCCCTTTTTTTTTATTCCCATACTATTGACTTACATTCCAGCCAAACTCAAACCCACCTTTACTTACTTTTTTCCTTTGAGAGTGTTGACTATTCTCTGTTATATTTCTTCCCATTTACTATTTTCTTCCTCCTCATCTTCTTCTTCTCATCATCAAGTTTATATTTCCACAAGATGGACCTCCTACTTATTTACATATTCGCCTTCATTGTATATAACTATATTACTTCTCCATCTATTTCTTCCCTCTGTGCAACAACCCCCAATATATGCACACATTTGTATATCTGCCTGGTTATACATATCTACATTTCAACATATAATTGCCGGTCCCAATTCGACGCTTTTTCTTCCCTTCTCCCTCCTTTTCCTTTGTTTACATTTCCTGAAAAAGGGGCGTATAGATAGGGTTTTAACGCTAAAAGCATACAGATCGTCTTCTATTTTACTTACAGCTTTTTTGCAATCCATGCGCAAAGTGTGAGTTGGTTTATTTTATTCACTTGCTGTGCTGTGCTATTGCATCCTATCTGTTTACATCTTGTTGGGGTATAGAAATAGAAGATTGGCATTAAGATATCAATCTCTCTCACTTACATGCTATGCTATAGATCCCTGGATATTATAGTTATGGTAAGTTTAGGATTTCTTTATTCAGGTTCTTGGGCCAACTGTATGTTCATCCTATCCCATCAAAGTTATCTTCTCATTTCTTGGCTATGTTGGCTGCTAATATGTATAGTTGTAATTTATATATATAGACTATGTATGTACATACATGTGAGTTATTGACATGAATCTATATACCCTTTCCCCAGCTTGGTACATCGATAGTATGGTTCGCTAACGAGTAGAGGACCCGCCCCCTCGAAGCCTACCCATCCGGTGCCTGGGCGAGGAGATCAGCCATCCCATCGATACCATCCATTCTCTGCTCCGCAGTAATCCATCCAAATCCTACCAACCGCTGCAGTGCATCCCCGACCCAATTCTGGCAGTTCCATTCGTCAAGATCGTTTCGGACAGGTGTGTGCTGGACAATTGCCATGACCACATCGACGTGTTTATTGATGACGCCGACTTGTGCAGCGCCGGCAAGGGAGTTGCTTGTCAAGGGATTGTATCCGTAATCCGCTTCGACTCGAAATGGGCCGTCTGTGTTTGTCGCATGGACCAATCCTCCTTGTATCTCCTGGTTCTTGCGAAGAAGTAAACCGGTATGGCGCGACTTCTTATAGTCCAGTCCGTCTGTTTTCCGCCACACAAGGATGGTAATTGCCGTGCTTGCAGGTAGGGCCACGGACATGTTTTTGTTTAATCGCCCTGGTCCGTCTGGTTTATTTCGTATTCCCCCGAGGAAGAAAGGGGAAAAGGCGGCGTTTGCTGAAGTGAGCGCTTGTTAGGACACAAATAAAATATAATTTTAGGGCAGTTTTGACAAACCAGCGAAACGAATCTTTCAGGTATGGTAAATTAAGCACCCCGAAATGTTGAAGTCGAATCCAATGACGAAAAAACCTCTCTGATGCAGCGAGAGGGCGGTTTATAAAGATCATTTTGACGGCGATTTCTATATATGTAGGCGCCGTCCAAGAGTATTCCCTGCTATTTACCGCCTGATAAAGGGATAGGTGCGCCATGGTATGAGAGAGGACATGGTTCTTTTTTGGTAACCCCTATCCAACCGGCAGGATGGTACTAACTCCCACTGCTACTAGTACTAGTAGGTACTGGTAATGATGCAGATTATCATATATGCTGAAACACCAAGAAATCCAAAAAAGAAACATTGTATCGTACGCGCTGGCAAAGATGCAGCTGATCCCTGGTAAGAACATACTAGTAGTTATCCCATGGCGTTCTGCTTGGGCTGTTCACATTGTCGAGCGCATGGGAAGCGCTGCCTCCTTTTCTATTCGTCCCCGCCGGCAGCCCTGGATTCCATGGATGTTTCGACTTGAATTAAAATTAGAACCGTGCCGTCCTGTTTCCGAAGCATCTCTCATAGAAAAAACATAGTTTTATTTAAATAGTCATAGGCCAATGACAGTACTAGATATTTTTGATGCGGCTGCGAGAATCTGGTGGAGATCCTTATGTAAGAAATTCTGCCCAGGCGTGGCGCCCACAGCAAAAGAGAGCTCCCCACCACAACCAGAGCACACATCTCCTCATCCAACTGGGCTGGAATAGCTATTCACTCTTAGTTGCTACTTGCTCTGGACTACTTTCTCGCGTCGTTGTGATCCAGCCTTCCCCCAGCTCATCAGCGCATCTGGTCGATACAGCAGAGTGGGGTGGGGGTGGGATATACAGATCATGAGCCAATATACTCCCAAAGGTACGATGTAGAAACCACTTTTCGACTAGTTCTTAAGCAACTGATATCTCTGAATTACTAGAGGGATATGGACAAGTCCTCTATGCTGGTATCCTGGACACGCGCAAAGTCGTCCGCCTCGACGAGCATCGCGTTTTGAAAAGCGGCGTGAGTATGGACCAACGCGAAACCGACGCGATGAAATTCATCGCCACCAACACCACCATTCCCGTCCCCAAGATCTATGAAAGCAAATTCGTGAGCCCAGACAAATACACCTCGGAGTATTCCCACATCATTATGGAATACATGCCAGGCGAGACGCTCGAGAAGGCTTGGCCAACACTGAGCGAAGACGACCGGGTCTCCATATGCCAACAGCTTGGAGGGTATTTGATACAACTGCAGAATTTAAAAGGCAAGCGCCGTATTGAGGGCGTGAATGGTGCTTGTGTCACGGTTGGACTTCGCTTCCCGCGTCGCGGTGGTCCATTCGAGACCGAGGCCGAGTTCAACGAGTTCCTCGTCAACGGCTTGCATAAAAAAGTTTCAACGGTTCTGAAGCAGTATGCCCGGGCCGCTCTGTTCGACACGCATGATATCCATTTCGCGCATGGAGATTTCACCCCGCGCAATATCCTCGTGGACGGCGGAAAGGTGACGGCGATTCTTGACTGGGAGAAGGCGGGCTGGTTCCCTGAATATTGGGATATCAGCCGGATGGTTAGCGAACCGAAGGTGCTCGGCATGCTTGATTATCAGGACTATTTCAATCATATTTTCTCCCGCATGTATGTTCAGGAGTTTTTGGCTATGAGGTTCATAGAGGGAATGACGGTGGGGTCATAGGCTGGGCTCTTCCAAATCGACAAATTATCTAAATTTCCAAGCCCTCCTCTCCCCCTCTCACTTTCTTTCTGGAAATGTGCATCATGTCAAGTGTCTTGATATGTGATTAGTTATCCCGCTGAAAATTCTCTTATCAACGCCAAGGGGCATGTGAGGGATGACTCCGTATTTGAACAAGCGTCAGCCTGCCCTACACCCCCCATAGCGGAAAGAACGAGATTATTAACCACTGCAAATAGGGATTGATAGTGACACCTCGTACCCTACAAGCAGCATTGTGCTTGCTTCCGTTCACTTTTCTGTTTGTGGGTGCTACACCTTTCAATCCCCTTATATGATAATATCACGCGTTGCTATCCCTCTCCCTACCAACAGCCACCCCCATCACCCCCCCCCTCTACCATTCCGTCCGTCCTACCACCCTTCCCAACTCCCTCTGCCTCTTCGCTCCATGTATAACAGTGTATTTAGACTCTCTTCCTCGCCTCATACTAAACAGGTAGTGGAAAGCATGTAAGCGGCGCATGTAAGGTCATGTTATGGACAATAGTCATTTAATAATGAATTCACCCATTCTTCTATATAGTAAAGGAGAAAGATATATTTATTGAACTAATATATTAATTATATCGTGCCTTTCTCACTAGTATCTAGGGAGTAGAGTACTCTCTATATACCGCTTATTTATTCTCTTATATTTATGGTATTTCTTTCGTCTTTCTATATTTACTTCCCTCTTCCCCTCCAAAGAGATAAGAAGAGAGACATTGTATATAGAGAGGGACTGTATAGAAAGAAAACACTGTATAAAGATAAAAAAAGCACTGTATAAGAGAGAATGACATAGAAATAAAACAGCACTGTATGCAGATAAAGAAAGTTTTCATGAAAAGAGCCTACTATATCTTCTTCTCCTTCAGGCGAAGCTTTTAATGTTACTAATAACTCACCACCTCAGGTTTTGAGCAATAAATAGTAACCAGAATCATCCGATTTAACTCCCCTGCAAGAAGAACCTCAAGCAGGAGATGTATCGGAAGGGTTAGGAAGCGCCAGGTGCAAATGGATGCAGATGATAAACGCACTAGTATCTTTGTGGCCTGGGGTGGGAGGGTTAATAAACGGTAAACCGCAGGCTTGCTTCTTTTTTGGTCCCTTTGTCTTTGAGGGGTTTCTCCAGTTTGAGAAGATTTGGGTAAATCATTGGAAGGCCGGGGGGGTGGGTTTGCACGGGCAGCTTCGATGATGCCGAGGAGGAAGCATGGGGTATTGATGAGGGGTGCCCATGGGCTAGATAGGTTCGGCCTGGGTTGACGCCAGACGGGAATGTTGTTACTAATTATGTGGTCGATGGTCTGATAGAGATTGATGCGTCTGTGCCTCCCTGACAACCCCGTACGTAGATGACTCCAACGGCGAAGGGTAGCAGAGAGAAATTTGTCGGGGTCTCTGTCATCATCGTCATTAAAAACTCAGTCATGTGAGTATTATCTGCATCCAGGCCTGTCTGTTGTTGGACATTTCGGGTTTAGTTAAGAGTGAGCAGTGGGCACAGAGCCAAGCATTATGGCGTCTTGGTTTTGACAGTGATCCATACGGGCCAAGATTGATGGAGGAGTTGAGCTCCCGCCATGTCGATGCTCGTGCTCGTCCACATGCTCCAGAATGACTTGCATGAGGACTGAGATAGGTAATAAGGTAGGGATGGTTATGATATTTTCCCGAAAGCTGAAACGAGTTGTTCCTGGAAGATGCGTGGAGAGCGGCATGTGGGAGAGAGCACGCCTTTTATATACCCCACTATTCACGCCCATAGACAATCCAGGGTGTTTCACCGTGAATCATTCGAGACGGATTTGATGATGATACTCGGCAGCGTTGCCAGCTTTCAAGATTGTGACTTCACGAGCCAATACCAGGAACCTCTCGCGGTTGTTCGCCAACCAAACAAATAAACTAGTTAACCTTCCAGGCCACTTTAAGCTTAGCCATTCGGAACCAAGGAACCAGTTGTCCAATGATGGTGCAGCAATTTTAGCTCCGTCTTGCTTGATCATTGATGTGCAGACGAGGTTTGCCACTTCGCGTCGTTGGGTGTCGCATTCCATTTCCTTCCCTCGTGATATCGAGAATACTACCCCGTACTGACGCCACGCTTGGCCGCCACACAAATTACAATCGACTCTGCCATGCAAGAGGATGCAACCACAGCAGAAGGAACTTTCCGGAAAGGCCGATGCGCTGAGTGATGCGCAGGGATCGACTTTCAGCTTGTGCAACAGCCAGTTTTCGTCATCCAGTCCCTTGCCCCGGATGTCACAAAATGCTTATCGGGCATAGACTTTTTTTGCGCTGGGGAGAAAAATTTTCTCCCTTGATTTTTTCGGTTCGTTGTACGGGGCGGACTGGGGATATGGTGGATCTCATAGTTCAAACTTCACAGTTAAAATATGATCCACTGGTAGCCATGCACCAAGAGCACCGGCGCCTTGACTAGACTAGCTCAAGCCAAGTTTGAACAGCACAAAACGGTTACCGCAAGGAGGTTTTGCCGGAAAGAGACTAGGGAGCTCCGCATATCCTTTCGGCCAAATTTCCCTTGGGTGGATGACAAATGCATGATTTTGTTTGTGCTCAGAAGAGGCTGGTGCAAAGGGGGATGTAGATATGTCAACGATGGACTCGACGCTGTCAGAATAATCTCCCGTCTATCAGCTGCCAAAACTACACATCAAACTCAGATCATGAAACGTTTGGCTTGAGGAGAGTAGTTACTTTGTGTAAAGGTACCAGGTACATCGCAGGGGTTTGGGGTAGCATGGGGTTAACCCCATTTCGGGTCCACTGGAGCCGTCGAAGCGTTGCACTTTGCATTTACCCCGGTTGGGTGGCCAATAGCTCGTTATCCTCCTCATGGAATGATCGTGCTGGCGAGTTGAAGCCAGAAGTACCGGGTACCCAGGATCTAGGTATATCGTCCAGTATTCCTGGCAAGCTATGGTTCCGTTCCCTGCTTTGCAGTTATCGTGCGTCGATCTTGGATAGAACAGAGATGGGTGTGATGGGACGAGTTTGCTTCAGACAGCTCTTCATCTCGGCATTCCAGAACCTCTGGATGGATGAACCCGTCTCTGTCTGTATCCCTCCACACGCAGGAGAAGCTAGCCACTCCAGTCTCCGCATCCCGGCTTATTTCTCCTGGCTTCCTCCAGTTTTTCGCCCCAAGGGCCTGATCCCTCCCCACACATCCACAGGCTGCTTGCGCCCAGCGCCGCCTGTTTCTGGCTATCCTGGGCTCTGGCCGGCTGGCTGCCAGTGGCTGGTGCTGGTCCGCCCCCTTTCGCCTGTTCAATCTCTTGTCAGTCCCAGATGCCTTGACATGTGAAGTGGAGGGAACAGCGAACAACCTCGCTATATAATATAGCCTGGCTGCTGTGGAGTTTCCCCGAGTTCCTTGCCTGTGTGTGGAGCTCGCTTTGAATATTTGCTTTCCCTAACTTTAGGCCGTGTTCAGTGCAACCTGTATTTTTGACAAAACATGGTTAGCTGACGTCCCCTGGGCAGCTTTCTGCCTCTTGTCATTTTTGAATGGTCAGGAAGGCCTGGGTGTTCAGTGATTTAAGCAGTTTTTGTAATTTAAACCCTTCCTGACAATGTTTTGTCAATTTTAACTTTAGTAGTGTTTAATAGTGTAGAAAGTGGAGATTTTCATCCAAATTAGGTAAGGTTAGTTGATTTCCACATGGGAAGGCCTTCAGCAAAAAGATGCTACCCTTGAGCAGCATCTTTTCACTGAAGGCCTTCCCGTATGGAGTTGAAATATACACTATTTACACACTATCTTTGTGTGTATGAGATTACGATCCACTTTTGCACCTCTCAGGTGGTAAGGTAAGCTCTCTGCACTGAACACGGCCTTATCTGCCTCCTCCGGCTGCGAATCTGTGGATTGATGGTCGTTGGGTGTGGGGTGTTGAACTGTGACTTTGGTTTTCCCCATCCCGTCGTCTGCGGCTCTTCGTTCCCGCGTCGTTCGTATTTAGCTCCCCGGTGCCCCAGTCTCCTCTTCTCCTCTTGTCCCTCTGCTCGATTCTTTCTCTCTCCCCCCTCTGCCCGGTGTCTGTGTTTGTGGTGAGTGCGCTGTCAATTGCTGCATCGATCGTGAGTCTGTCTTTCCTACTGGTTGTTCTTTTGTCCTATGTTTGGATGCAATGCGCGTTGCCGTTGTCTGTTCGACCTATTTGCGCCTCATCGTCTCCAGTCCTCCTCGTCTTTATATCCCTGGACCAGGCAATAATTAGATGCTGTCCCATGCACGTTGCCAATGCTTAGTCCATGCGTGCGCACATGTGTAGACCGTCACACCTTTTGCGGCTCATTCCACTGCATCTGTCAACCGTCGAAGCTTCATGCAGCACAAGGAGTCCAATCTTGATATATGGCACGCTAACAATTGTGTACAGATAACAGCAGAGCTACGCAGCACTCGATTTCACCATAACCACATCCGAGAATCCATCCAAACATGTCTGACAAGGAGATTGGTCAGACCCATGTCGAGGCTGCTAAGCCCGGCTTTGGCGCCCGCCTGAAGGCCCATTTCAAGAAATTCTGGTGGTTGCATCTGGGTATCTTCATTGTTGTCTTCCTGGTTATCCTATTGCCAATGTAAGCCTTGCAATTCCTCATTACGATGTTACGCGCATGGCGGACCTGTCAAAGCCATATATACCCAATGGATATTACCACAGTCGTTTACAAGACTGTATTGCATGGATATAAGCTGTCAAGAGTAATGGGACTAACAAGAAGCCTCCCTCGATAGCATCTTTGTATACTACCCCAAGCTGGCCCAGGAGCAGATTAACGATTCGATCCTTGAAATCACCGGCATGCAAATCACCAACCCCACCCCTGAAGGTTTCGATCTCGAGGTCCACCAAGTCATTCACACCACGAGCAAATACCACCCGGTCTTGGATTCTTTCGAAGCCGATGTCTCTCTCGCTAAAACCCTCGATAAGCCCTTCTTTTCTCTCACCGTTCCTTCCGTCAAGGCCCACGACGGAGTCAAGGTCGACATCAAGCAAAACGTCAAGCTGGAGGACCTGGATGCTTTCACCGCTTACGCAATTGCCACGTTGAAGGAGCAGGCTCTCGATATTGCCATCACTGGTGAAACTGGCCTCCGCGAGGGCGCCCTGCCAAAGACTACTGTGCAATACGACAAAACTGTCAACATGAAGGGTACATACCCAGCCCCCTATTTTTATGTCATATTCGAAAACGAAAAAAAGAAAACCCACTATATTTTTCATATCCTCTGCAGATACTAACAAATATAAATCTTGACAGGTCTCAACGCCTTAAAAGGTTTCAACGTGACTGAATTCAAACTCGTCGGCGGGGAAGATGACGGAACCAACATGGTCGGCAACGTCTTCATCCCCAACCCCAGCGTCCTCTCCCTCAACATGGTATGTCTCCTTTATATATATATCTCAAACCCTGCCCCTATTTTGTTCCACGTCTAACCACCCCACCCAGGGCGACGTAACCCTCGCCCTCTCCGTCGACGGCACAGACGTCGGCGAGTCCCACCTGAAGAATCTCTCCATCAAGCCCGGCGACAACAACATCGAGATGCGCTCCAAAATTGAGCAGGCCAAGGTCCTCGGCTTCATTGCTGGCAAGAACGCCAAGTATAAGAACGGCGTGCTCCCCATCACCATCGTCGGTAAGACCTCCATGGCAAAGGGAAAGGAGTTGACGTATTTCAGCAAGGCGCTGGCGTCGAATACGCTTAAGATTGAGTTGAATCTCGGGCCCTTGTTGGGAATGTAAGTTGGCAGGGTTGAGATGAGATGAAGATTTGAAAGTAATGTGGTGGAGGACGGGGCGGGGAAAGGATGATGGCCCTTTTTTATATTCCTTATAAATATATATATTTAACTCCTCCTTTTCTTCTTCTTCAAAGTTTTCATATTCTCGGAGGAAGAAGGGGAGGAGGAGGGATGTGTGTTTTTATATACCCTATCATCATGTGTGTGGTATTTTCTTTGCCTTTGCCTTGTCCTTTTTCTTTCTCTTTTTCGATTTTCCCCACCTTTTTCCTTTATATTCCTTACGTGATATACCAAATTACCTGATACCTCTTATGTTATTATTATTATTATTTTCACAATGTAGTTAGTACTTTTTTTCTTTCTTTTTTCTTTCTTTTGAACTTCCTTTCTAGTTTTGTTTTTCGAAGTATCAAACCTCCCTAACACCAAACAGCCTGAGAGATGCCTACCTACCTAGTTATCTTACCGGCCCAAGGAGGCCAGTAGGGTAGATGGATTTTTATATATAAGAACGAATATATGAACATATATTATATCATTTCTGCCCCCCTGTGGTACTACATAGGTGCATATATACATGCTTTTAATAATCAATACCTTTCCCCCTATTTATAACTTAGATGGCTGCGGTGGGATGTCTATTTATCTACTAGTACACACACCTAGCTACACATGTACGCGAGTTAGGGATAGGAAGGGGGGGGACAGACTTCATGGTGGAGAGAACCTTATCAATTATATGGGTGGGTATGGGAGAGTAGAGTAGAACTAGCTTCTGCTGGAGAGAGATATGTATATATATTTTATTCACCTGGGCAACTTACCTATCCACACACTCCATCTATCTGGACATCTATTTCTCTCTAGGTATTATGAATTTATTTTATTCATCGACATTGTGGTTCAGCTAGATGTATATAGGTAGGTAGGTAGGTAGATAGATATCTTACCACCTGCACCCCCTCTCCATTCTGATTCCTGATCTGCCCCTTTTTCTCTCCATTCTTATTCACTGAAATGAGTATGAATATGTATAGCCTTACCTATAACTTTAATAGGGATATATTTAACGAAAAAATGACAGAGAATAGTTAACTCATTTCTATTCTGCTACCTGCCTACAATGCCATATTGAAGAAGTGGGCCATTCCACACCCCCCTCCCCCCCCCAAAAAAAAACCTCTTTCCTACCCCTGCACGTTCCATTTCTTATACACGAAGCAATATATATATAGCCCCGAATAACTCTTGTCAATTAAGGTGCATCATGTATTTAGATTTAGATTGTATTCCTTTGCACCTATCCCAATAGTTGCAGGAAGTTTAGGCCGATTTTCTGTTTTCTGTGATTACTCCCCGCCTTCTCTTATTTCTGCATCATTCATTATCCATCCATCGAAAACCACACCTTCATTACGAAGGTATATATATAGAAAGCCGATTAAAATCAAAATACCCGCCCCAAGTTGCAACCCCATGGCGCTTTTCTTTCCCTTTGATTTCCCCGTTTTTTAACCGTCTTTCCCCCACCCCCAAGACATATGAAATCTTTATAGAACCGATATAGTACGAGAAAAGAAACAGTAACGCGCATTTAATCACCCATGCTTCCTACCTCCATCCTCCTAATTAAAGATCATGCAACGTATTATACCCCGTCGCAACGAGGCTCCTTTCCCCCACCGCATCCGCCGCAACATGCCAATAAAACAGGCCGCCCAACTTCATCTCAGACACGAACCGCGCCTTCTCTCTCACGGTCCTCGTCGAATCATACGAGACGAACCCAGCCTGCTCGTCGACGCAGAATGCCGCCCCAACAGCCTCGTCGTGACACTCTTTCGTCCCCGGCCTGGGTAGCTCGCGGTAGTCAAAGACCTTCTCGTCGCCTCCGGCGCCCTCGTATGGCTGGTTAATGCCGCTCGCGCCGGGGAACGAGCGGCCGTAGACGGGTATTCCGAGGAGGATTTTCTTTGAGGGGACGCCTTGTGTAAGCGTGTATGAGACGCCTGAGTGGCAGGAGATGCAGGCGGCGTCGTTGTGGGGGGCTGTCGGGGTGTAGAGTTGGGATTGGTGACCTGTAAGGGGTAGCCAGGGGCCGGAGAAGTCGTACGTCATTAGGTGTATGAGGTCGAGGTAGGTTTGGGCCCAGGCGAGATTGATGTTGCGGAGGGCCCATTCGCCGGCGGGGAGCGCGGTGGTTAGAAGGTAGTGTGGAGAGGGGAACTGTTGGCGGAGTCGGGAGAGGAGGCACACATAGTCGTGGCCTTCTTGGGTGTTGGTGGGGTGCTCCCAGTTTACTGGTGGGAAAGGTTGTTGTTAGGTGGCATTTTCTTTCAGGGAATGGCTGGTACTTAGAGTGGGGAGGATAGAGCTGGTCGTACTGTCAAAACCGTCAAGACCAAATTGATCAGCTAGGTCCTTTGCGCTTTGGACAAATTTTTCCACCTTTTCTGAATCATGAGCGACGGAGGAAAAGTTCTCGCTGCCTTTACCGCCTCCCCCTATTGACAGGAGAACCTTCATTGTGGAATATTGTTGTTTCAGCTGAACAAAGGCTCGCAGACATCCCTCTGCTCCGTCGACAGGCATGCGCTCGTCTGCCCATTCGTCGCTGAGCTACAGTTGTCAGTTACTCAATATAGACTAGAATTAGGGGCAGAGTGAATACATAGATAGTGCCATCGGGTTTTACCCTGGCAACCCAGTCAGTAAACTGCCATGCCTTGCATAAAAGTCATCCCCGAGTCATACCAGGCAAAGGAATAGAGTATGTGTGAAACGAACCCCAATCTCAACGAAGAGGGGGGCTGTTTCCCATATACCCTCCAATTAGGATAATACACGGCATTTGCGTAAAGTGGGATCTCGTAAGGCATCTGAAGCGCTGGACTCTGTTCAATATATTCGCTGGGCCCCGCATCCCTGGGAGAAAAGGTCCAGGAGGACCCCATAGACGGATACATCCGGCATTCAGGGGCACGCTAAACAGTGTACTGGGTATCTTGACAAAGTACAGGGGCTCAAAGGGGAAGAAACCTGATGATACTGTCAGGGGGAAGCGTACTCGAGGCTCAACCTGATCTTGGATAATTGGAGGTTGATAATCACGTGTGGAGGGGGATGAGGGGAGGACGTTGCGGCCGCGATATAGACTCCCAAGGAAGTCGAAGACCAGGAAAACCACTGCCAATTTGAAGACCAAGAATAGATAGCCCGGACATAAAGAACTGCAGCGATATTTCATGCCCGAAGTCAAAGAACGCCAGAATCAAAGCAATGAGTGAGGCTTTGCCATGCCGCCAGAGAAGTGGATCTTCCCCGCTGGGCTTTTTGAGGCTATCTCAGCCCGGAATCCTGGACGAACGGGTATTTATTATGCATGACTCGCATTCTTGGGGATATTCCTCTCTTTCACCTTCTTCCACCAATATGAGCAAGGCATGGACAAGGCGAAGCTGCCGAATGGGAGCCATGCAGGTGCTAGGACGCAACGCAATGATGTCTGCGGCGCCCGGAAACGCAGCTGATGGATCGAGAGGGCGTCGATCTGGGTGTCCAACATTTCTGGGATCAGTTCGAGAAGTCTATGTGGCTGATAAAAAGGGGGCTGATCAATGAACTTTCTCCAACCTTGGGAGCCGAATACTTGGAGCCATCTATCTCGATTTGGGTGGTTCATACACAACGTATGCAACGCAAAGCGAGAACCGATATGCCGGGTGGTCTCTGAGAGCCTAGAGGTATGGCGACACATTGGATGTGACGAATTCGGCAGTCGACTTGGAAAGGCATTCTGTTGCTAATCATGCATAGGACGCGGAGACCCAGTGTTTTCCCCATGTGAACTCCAGCGATAGAGGGATCAACAACAGGGGTAAATACCTGCGAAACTGTGCCTCCCGAGGCGCTATGCGTCCCCTACAGTCGGCAGCAAGGTCATGTACATGATCAATCATCAGGGGAATGGGTCTGACCTCACACCCCCGTGGCGGAGTGGAGATATCAGCATGCCTGAGACGATGTCTGACCACCGATTGTTGCTCCCGACGAATCGACAGCCATAGTCAGAAGCTAGGGTCATTGGCTAGGCACGAACGCCGCTAAGGGTAACTACCTAGCTCTTGGGACGGCCTCGTCTTTAATGAACCAGCATTTGCGCATCCCGCAATGTTGGAAAAGATGCTGCTGCGGGGAACACCTGGATAAGTACAGGGTTTTTACGGTGAAATAATGGATATGCATAATTACCTCTGGTTTTGACTAACGGGGTTGGAATACTGAGAAAAGGAAATACCTACCGGTCAACATGGAGAGGCGAAAGAATCATCATGGCTGTATACGATGGAAGTCAATATAGAGTCGGACTGTCCCCTCAACCAAGTGCTTCAATACCAACAGAGCTGAGCTTAGCAAGGTTCTGATACTTTTCCAGACCTTTAGATCGCTTGGGAGCATGCGATTGGGGGGACTTGTTTCTCATTCCTTCGCTGCCTCCAGTAGGTTGCAGGGGATGCACGAGGACTGTGCGTTGGGAATTTGCCATAGCCTGTTCGATCCTGGTTGTGGGAGGCAATTCACACTGCACAATGCCTCCATTGACATGTCCCCCGATTGACGAAACATGCAAGAAATACGGAGCAGGTAACGACTTCACACTTCCCCAATGCAATAGCACCTTTTGGATTGGCCTTGGTCGCGGTCAGAGCATCTCATGCCCATGTATGATGCAGTACTCCCTGCGAACCAAAAATGTGGCCTCGTGAATTTTCCTCCCAACACGTCTGGACTGAACCAATGCGAGGCAAGCAGACCCCCTCCTGAGGTCTAGCTCCATCCCAACCCGCCTCCTTTTCTGTTGCCTTAGTCAAGATGTGCCCGTCAAGCTGTGTATGAGAGATGCAGCCTCATCCAGATGTTATCCCGTTCGGGCGGCGAACGGGCTGGAAATTGAAATAATAGGATAGAATCTTGCATAAATCTTTCCTCCATGATGTACGGAGTTAGATACCCGTCTTCTACGCCAGGGTCAACGTCGTGAGAGAAGACGGAAAGGATGCTGTCTCTTGTAGCTATGCCCGCCGTGTTTGCCACAAGCTGAGGAGACAGGGTAAAGATAACAAACCAATAGCATCCACCAGGCAGTGATCCCAGCATGGTTACTAAAAGATGAAGATGAGAAGTTGTGCGCATTAATTTACTTGGTGATCACTGACGAAGCTATGGTGCGTGGTTTTTGCGAGCGGGGCGTGCCACTTAGAGGAAGGAGAGGTCCGAGCGCCCTTGACTAGTTCCGCCCTGCCGCTTTTATTCTTTTCATGCGTGTTGACGACACTTCTCGCCGCAACAGCAGCCAGGTTCATACAGCCCCCGACCTTTATTTATCCTTTTCGAGTCGAGTTGCCTCCGCCTTGAACGATTTCGTCAGCTCCATAGCTTGGGCCTCAACCTTGGGGTTTCACCACTCCAAGCCTACCGTGCCAACCCTGCAAGCAGACGCTCATTCGGAGTTTGCGACAACCTTTGAAGCCAGAACGACGAAACGACTTGCGCTTGGCCCAGGGCAGAACCAAACCCATACCTTTGACCCTCTTGGCCGGTGAAGACCCTGCAGCCATGTCCGCCGACGTCCAGAGAATTGCAGACCAAATCGTCTCCCCAGACACGCCTCGCGACCCCAGTTTCGACTTCTCCTTCAGCCCCTTCCTTACCAAAACATTTGGCTTTGGCCTCGCATCCGACGTACCGGTCTGCAAAGCGTATCGAGAAGGCCACTGCCCCCTAGGCCCAACATGTCCAGACCGACACCCTACCCCCTCCCGAATCTCTACAGCTACTTCCCCCGCAATCGCCCCCTCCTCCACCCATGGCACTCTCGTGTGCAAACATTTCCTCAAAGGCTTGTGCAAAAAGGGCATCAAATGCGAGTACCTGCACGAATATAACCTCCGCCGAATGCCGGAATGCCAATCCTTCGCGCGCAGCGGCTACTGCCCCAACGGCGACGAATGTCTCTACCAACACGTCCCCGAAGATGCGAAGCTGCCGCCATGCGAACACTACGAGAGGGGGTTCTGCGAACTAGGACCGCTGTGCGCGAAGAAGCATGTGCGGAAGAAGCTTTGTCCGTTCTATCTAGCTGGGTTTTGCCCTGAGGGACGGGCTTGTTTGGAAGGGGCTCATGCGCGCTGGCCGGAGAATCTCCCCAAGCCCATGATCAAGGTGGCGAAGACCGAGGCGGATTTGGAGCGGGAGCGGGCGAGGATTCGGGAGGAGCAGGAGAGGGAGGAGGAGAGGGAGCGCGAGTGGAGGAGGGAGAATCGGGGGAGGGATGGGAGGTTTTCGAGGGGGAGGTATCGGGGGAAGAGATGAAGGGGTTTGTGTGTTTTGATGTGGATTTGGAGTTTATTTGATGGTTTATATACGGCATGGAATGGAGTTGGGGTTTTTGTTTTCTTGCTTTCTTGGGTATTTTCTCTGTCGCGCATTGGCGTTGTCAGATCGGCAAATGACATTATGTCCTCTTTGGGCTTGCTAGGACATTTACTGTTTTGATAATACCTTGGGGTTTTATCCTGATTCATCTGGAGATGTCGGGCTCTCTCTGGAACTTGAATTGATGGAGGAATTCTGACATGATCTATCATATACCCTAGAAAACAGGCATTCTGACGCGAAAGGTCGTTCTAGATCACCAATGGTATCCATGCGTCTCGCTACATATTCTTGATAGATGGTAGTTTAAGCAACCAGCTAATTGGTGTAGAATTGAAGCTTTGGACATTCGAGTGAAGTGAAGTACGCTAAGCTACTTTAGGTTAGGCCCTCCCCCACCTGCTCTATCACCTCATCAACATCATCAACATCCTGTCCACCACAACACAGACAACGACCGCAGAGAAACACTCAAAGAAAACGGATCGGATTTCATTTGCGTACTCCTTTTGCCCGTCTATAAGCCCTCACCAACGTCTCCACTCCGATTCAGTTCCCCCAAGACAGGTCGCGACCTTCTATGCCAGCACGAAACCCTCATATCCGTTCTTAGCGGAATTCTGGCAGCTTTTCCAATACGTTGGGAGGCCTCCAAGGTAGTTCAACGACTCGCGCGGCTTTCCGGGGATGTTGTCGCCCATGTACCACTGGATGAATGTGAGCATAAAGCAAAATGGGAGATTTTGAGGGAAGGGGGGGGTGGGATGGGGCAGGGGTCAATTTGAACAAAGGATATACTTACGCTTTTGGTTGTTGGGAGCAAACTGGCATACGCAAAGTTATGGACATCCTGCTTCCAGGCCAACTCTGCCTCGCTGGTGGCGTTGATGGTGGCAAGGTTCTTCTCGCGCATGTAGTTCATGCAGTCGACGATCCAATCGCCCTGGAGTTCTGCGCAAGTTGGGCCGTTGCAGAGCGCGGTCGGAGCTTGGGGACCATAGGTGAAGAACATGTTCGGGAAGCCGGAGACGCTCATACCCAAATATGTCAAGGAGCCATTGGCCCATTTCTCAGTGATCGAAACGCCCGATGGCCCGCGGATATCAATCATCTTCAAGCCGCCGGTAATACTGTCGAAGCCGGTTGCGACGACCAGAAGGTCAACTTCGATTTCCTTCTCCGAGGTCTTGATACCCTTTGGAGTGATTTCGACGATGGGCTCGGCATTGATGTCAACCACATCAACGTTATCCTGGTTGAAGAGATCGAAGTAGTTTTGCTCCAAAGAGATACGCTTGCATCCAAATGCATGAGGCTGGACTTCGGGTGCAAGGATGTCTCGCTTTCTGGGGTCCTTGATTCTCTGGCGGGTCTTCTCCTTCCAGAAGAGATATGCCTCAGTATTTGACTCCTTGACAAATAGCGTGTCCTGATAACCTGCGAGCCAGAAGGCAAAGTCTCCTTTCTTCCAGAGCATTTCATAAGTTTCGCGTCGCTGTTCAGGGGTGTCGTCAAAGGTATTTCTGCCGATGAAGTCCCAAGTGAAGCCTCCAAAGGTGGTGTTTCGAACTTTGAAAAGTTCTGGATATTTCTCTCGAGGTTCCCTCTGTTCGCCATTGGTGTACTTTACTTGTCCCATTGGAAGCGCAAGATTTGGCGTCCGCTGGAATACTGTAACCTCCTTTGCAACCTTTGCGGCCTCTTGGATAATTTGCACACCAGTCGAGCCCGTTCCGACAATCGCAACCTTTTTGCCGGTCATGTCGAGGCCACCTTGGGGCCAAAATGACGAGTGTAACCATTGTCCCTGGAAGGTATCCAGGCCTTTGAAGTCAGGCGTGTAGCGTTTTGCTGCGAAGCCGGTATTCAGCAAGAGATATTTCGCGATAAATATCTTGGAGTCTTTTGTCGTGATGTGCCACCTCTTGTCGTTGTCGTTGAAGACGGCGGAGGCAACTGTGGTATTGAAAAGGCAGTCTTTGCGGAGATCAAGCTTTTTATCGCAGTGGGCGAAGTACTTTCGAAGCTCCTCCCCTCCAGGAAAGCGTTCGGACCAGGTCCAGTCTTTCCAGAGCTCGGGCATGGAGAATTCATAGTGAGGGATATCGGAGTCCACTCTTGCTCCAGGATAGCAATTCCAGTACCAGACTCCTCCAAAGTCCGATGCGGTGTCAACAAGCAGGGTCTTGTAACCCTCGTTTCTCAGCTTCCAGAGTTGATAAACTCCACCGAAGCCTGCCCCAACAATGAGAGCGTCGAGTTCGGTCATATTGTTCGGTGCTTGGGACGAGAGGGTGGGTTCTGATTCGATCTAATTTCTAATGAGGGAGATAATAGTTGTCAACAAGAAACTTGCAGTGAATGGGGAGCTCTCTGGTATATATTTGACAGATATTTTTAAGCGACCTCTGGGCTTGCTCCAATTGAGGGGCACAACGAAGGTTGTGATCCAAGAAAGGAGGATTTTCCCCTCAGTCAACTCCATCGGGACAGCTAAGGTCTGCTGTACGTTTTCCCCTGAGATGATTGGACAAGTCCTCAATTGACCTGCTCTGCTTATCTCCATTTTGTGACCCGCACCGCCTTTTGTTGGCCCTCTTTCATTAAAAAGTGGTGTGTCCTGGGCATGCGCTTCGAGACTAGTCTCAACAATGGCTCGGGAAGGTGAGGGGGTGAGTAGTATGATCCTCCTGGATTTGCTTTCGTCCACGAAGGTTTGTGGCAACAGATTGTTTTCGAAGCAAAGCCAACATTCAAGTCTTTATATCTCACCCCAGCTGTTGGTGGGATTCTGGCGGGGGGGCTTCCATGACTCTTTCATTATCTCCCAGGCCGACCAACGACACGGGGATGTCAGAAATGAAAGCTCCCTGTCCTGCACTCCCCCACAACAACATGACACCCTCTAACTCTGTGCATCGTTACGGGTTTGTGGAGGGATATCCACAACGGACTGCAACTACCGAATCCTTGTCATTAACGTCGCCTAGTTCGCCCTCCTCGAGAAACAGAAAGTGACACCAACTTTCGCAGCATCTTGAACTTGGCAACATGCCAGATAATGACCACAACCGTGCAACAATGCGCGGAGGAAGCAGAATTCCCTAAACCTCGGACGCGATGTGAGTTTCATTCGAATCCCTTCAAAATTCGAAGCAAACGTCCGATGAAAATCTCCAGCGAAGGGAGTAATTTTGGCAACGGAATTCGGAGCGTCACGAGACATTGTGGCTTGGATGGCCCGAGTTGATAGTCGTCGGGTTTCGACTATTTGCGGGTGCAGCCTAGACGGTCTGCCAGCCGTCCCGGGCCCGCCTGCCGCTTCCGCAAGCCTTCTTACCGTCCCACTCCAACCGCTACCAGGCCGCAGTGGGTCCCGTACCAACGATTCCGGCAGCATGACAGGCCGCGAACCACAAACCTGCGTGTCCGGGGCTCATCCTTCCCGTTCCTGTCAGGCCGCTGCCGTTGTCTACAGTCTCAAAAGCGAGCCAAGCCTGGTAGTGCTTCGGAAACCGCCCGGACAAATCACACGTCATGCCAAGCTATAGCTCGCGCTACTAACAAAGGACAAGATGAGTTGTAGCTTGTGCCGAGCCCCTTCACAACCTCCTTCTCTGCACAAGGAATCAAGGATGTCATGTCGAACCCTTGCTTACCAAGTTGTTGGAAGTCAAGGCACGCTTGTGAATCCATGCTTTGCAAGGATCAATGTTAATTTCACTCCGGTATTTTTGCTCTTCCCATTGGAATTTGACATCCATGGACCATCGCTGCGTCGAATGCGCATGGGGACTCACACAGTTGACGCTGCTCTTGGCCAAAAAGTCAAGTAAGAATTTGGGCGAACTAACATTATTTACCGCCAACCTCGAGCAAATGGTCGTTGCAATTTCAGAGAAAGAGGGATTTGAGCTCGTCAAGCAATGAGGGGGAATGATCCGTCGTCTCTTTGTCTAAACTTTTCACCATCCCACTCGCTTGCTCCAGTCAACAACCAGGGGTCACCGACTGATGTTTCTCGTTCGTTTTTCCTTTCTGTCTGTCCATTGAAAAGCATGGAATCAAGTTCAACTCTCTATGGGTATTCGGCCGTTGCGAATCAATTCCCTTGAGGGATTGACTTTTTTGCTCACACCACACGCCGTCACAGCCTCACAGACCAACCCTCACCAGGCTTATCCCTTGCCGTACGAGGGTCGGTCGCCCCTGTTTTGCGTGGGATAACCAATCCTCATCGCCGTTTGGGACCACTTTATTGGAAATAGCAAAGTTTCATACGTAGTCTAAATCTAGAAGCCCCGGTTGTTCATGCTCCAGCCTCCCGGGCTACAGGAATTGCATATCCCGACAGCACCAATTATTACGAGCCCAACGGCTCGAGAAAATAGAGTGGCCCGCGGCCTGCACCAAGAAACGGTCAGATACTCTTTCTTAACTCGGGCTGCGGCCGTTGCGAAAGAAGCTCATGAAGACCCTGTTTTATTACTTTTTAGCTGTTTGGCCGGTCAAAGCGCTCCATGGAGGAACCTGTTATCTCGCGACCCCATCCCAACTCCTTACTCCACCAACGCGAATTTCAAACCCCGACCAGGCCATTGGCAACTTGGCATGAGGATCGACTGTGGAAGACGGGCTCCCAGCCGCACCGTTGACTCGTTGACAGGACACTGTTCCCGCTCTCTGGAAGCCTAATCCGCAAAGGAGTTAGTGGACGAAGATCATAAGCAACGGGAAGAGTCTTCTCGTCTTCGTCTCCTTTCAATTGACTATTTGGGATTTTGGACGACAGGGAAAACAGGACGATGAGGCATCTAGTTTTGTTATGTGTTGGTCCCTAGCCACCCAGAGCAACGGGTTTTATATATCGACTTCGGGATCTCCTCCATTCCTTTACTGAAGTTCGTTGCATTTTCCTCCTCACGTTCCTTTGAACTATCCATTTCTTTTCTATTAATTTACCTTTTATTTTTCTTTCTCGGAGTTGATGAACCTCACAAGCCAGTCGTCATGCTGGGCTATAATCCCGTCGCTGAAACATGGGGGGAATTCTCCGCTGGTTCTTGTATCATTATTCTGCGATTGTTCACCCGACTCAAAATGGTAGGCATTCAAGGCCTCAAACCGGATGACTACCTCATCGTTTTTGCTTGGGTAAGCGTCCCTGATAAAGGTCCCAATGAACATTCCCCTGACAAACTGACGCCCCTATGAAAGCTGTGTTACTCTGCAATGACAGGGATGGCGCACATAGTAGGATACGCACAAGACAATGGCAACATACCTACTGAGATGCGAGCCTCGATGTCAGAAGAAGAGAAGGCCCTCCGATCTCTCGGTGCAAAGTGCTTCATGGTGGGATGGTTTACATACATTGGTCTCATCTGGACGCTGAAAATGAATATGCTTTTCTTCTACAAGCGAGTCGTCAACGGTCTATGGGTTGAAAAATTCATCCTACCAGCACAGATCATTGTTGGGATCACTGGAGTGTCCATTTACTTTCTTCTTGGTTTGACGTGTCGACCTTTCCACAAGATGTTTCAAGTATACCCGGACCCTGGCCGTATGTTCTCCGCTACCCGTTTATCCACTCTTTCCAACTGCAGTGAATGGCTGATTCCTGTTCGTGGTTCCAGCTGTCTGCACACCCCAAAGTCACGCATATTTGCTCCCTATCTTGATAATGAATGTATCAACGGATATGATGATCATGGCCATCCCAATCCCTGTAAGACAAAAGACTTCCCATCCAGCCTCCCCTGGATGTTAATTTCACATACTAATATTCCCACCTTTTGAATTCAGATTCTGGCCAAACTACGGGTATCTATATGGCGCCGGATCGGCATTTTCATCCTTTTCGGAGCGGGGATCTTCATCATGGTAGCCGCCTGTCTTCGTGTCTACTTCGTCATTGCTGTAAGTAGAAAATCTACCTCGTCTTCCCCAAAAGGGCCATCCCCCAATCTACAGGCTGACACACAACGACCAGACAAAAACCGGTGCAAGCGCTGCCATTTGGTCCTGCCGAGAAGACCTGGTAGCCGTATTCGTCGGAAACGCGCCCCTCATCCGTCCCCTATTCAGCAGAAAGCTCTGGCGTGGTGGCTACCATGAGGGCGCCCGGCCTGGCTACAAGAATACCTCGGATTCCATCGAACTATCGGGCAAGTTCCCTTCCACTTCTGGCAAGAGAAACAGCCGAAGCTTTTATGGCAGGAACGAAACAACAGTCACCAACACCGATTCGGATAGCATGGAGAGAATCGTGGGAAATATCAAAGATAACGACTTGCCTACCATGGTCATCAATGTGCGCAAGGATGTGGATATTGACGAAGACGTTGAGGACCACGCCAGTGTGGAGAAATCACGATGGCAGAGAGGGTATAGGGATAATTTCAGAAATGCCTGAAGGAACCCTCCGCACCCCCGGCCTCGTGTATTCCACTACCTAATCCTCTAATACCCGAAGGGATTTGCTGCTGTTACTCAAAAGTTCGACGTCGATTAACGGCGATTAAGCCATGTGAGCCGCAAGGCGTTTTGGTCATGCTTTGTCCATATCAAGGGACAAGCTTTTGAGGGTCATTTGTCTGGCTTAAATTGAGGCAGAAAAGCCGTGCTGATTATTTCCCTTGACTGATTTGATATATTCCGATGACGCCTCTTTTTATTGTTTATATTAGACTCTTTTCTTTTGTTGTAACTATAGACGCTTTCTACACTCGCTCTGCATATGTCCGCAGTTACTCAAAGCCGAAGCTTCATCCGTGCATCTTCCATGCATGACTACATATCAAATTCATACCTATACGGAGTATAGATAATGCGATTGGTCTGGTACCGCCATACATAAAAACATGCATTCTAGTTTTCGGATTTTTCTCCCGGTTTTAACTCAGTTGCCCATAGGTACGAGCTACATCACAACTCCCTATTTTTTGACCCAAACTGTTCCAAGGAAAAGAAATTATGAAATTGTCAAAGCTTTGATTTTGATATTTGCTTTTTCACCCGAGCTCGTCACCGTCTCGTGGCCCGCAGCTCCCGCTTCAACGGTCTGCTATGATAGCCTATTGCAATCCCCTCCCGGCATTCATTTCTCCACTCGCGGGAGTTGGTGCCATTTTAGCGTCCACCTAGACCTTCTAGCTGAAACCAATTGATATTTGGGCAATAATGATGGTAACAGCGGCAGGACAAAATAATCAACTAGCAGAAAACCCCCAACCTAAAAACTTCGTTGGTTCAGTAATCGTATGTCGACGGGGGAAGGGAGTAGTATTTAAGGGAAGATTTCTTTCTGCGGTTTTCGATAGTGCTCGAGGACACGGTCGTGTGTATTCAGACTATGAGCCTTCACTCACATTTTACAGGAGGAATGATACCGACGAAGTGGTTCACCCCTGGGCGCTAAACGATGAGGCGCACAAGGATGTTAATTCGTGGAAGATGGGATTTCCTGCCTGGTGGACGAACCCCCAGTCATTGGATCCGTCAATGAGCGAAACGAACAGATTTCTTTTTTCACGTAGCCCGCTTCATCTCCCGCCCATACTTATCCTTCTCCAGTAGAATATTGTAAATAACCAACCGATGCATCAGCCTAGCAGGTAAATAATCCAGAGTCAATTTCTGCAACCAATGCAGCAAATATGGCGCAATAGACGCGCTGCCACAACCAACTCTCGCCAAAGCAGCTCTTGCCAGCGCCTCTGGCGTCGCAATGAACAAGCCGCTTGCCACTGGGTTCCCTGCCGTCCGCACACTCGCGCTAATAATGCACATCGCCTCGATGTCTATCCCTTCCGCTTCCATTTCCATGGCGAATGCTTTGGTAAAGGCTTCAACGTATGCTTTGGTGCCCGCGTAGACGCTCAGGTACGGTATCCCCACGGACGTTACAGAGGAGACGTTTATGACCAGTGCAGGTCCATTTCGGGCCAGAATGGGGAACAAAGCGCGAGTGAGCTGGGTCATGAAGCGGGCGTTGACGTTGATAACGCGGTCGACTTCGTCGTTCGTATGGTCTTGTAGGCGTAGGTAGGGAGAGGAAGTTTGGCCGTGGGTGCCGCCTACGTTGTTTATGAGGATTGATAGAGGGATATCGTTGAGGTGGTCACGGACGATGGCCGCATCCAGAGAGTCTGCGGTGGGTAGGGAGGCGTCGAAAACGAAGGTGCGGATTGTGCGGCTGGGGAATTCATGTTGGAGGGTTGCTTGGAGGCGGGAGAGTTTTGTCGGATTGCGGCCATGTAGGACGACGTTGAATCCATGTTTACAGAGTTCGCGAGCAAAGGCAGTGCCGATACCTTCGGTTGAACCAGTAACAAGCGCATAGGTGCCTTTGGATTTGTTGAGATATTTGGGGAGGCTGGAGGGTCGGAGGAAGGTGTAGAGATTGGAGCAGGCCCAGAGCAGAAGGTAGAGAGAGGTGAGCGCGCCGACGGCGAGGAGCAGTTTTTCGAACTCCATCCCAAATGTTCCTCAAGGAATGATTATTGCCGCTCTGGATTCGTGGTCGCCCGATGCTTGGGGGCGGAAGTTTCGAAATGGTCGTCCTGAAACCGGAGACAGAAAGGCAAAATTCCGGTTAATCGTCAATATAGTCACAGAAGTACGCTTTACTAAAGCAATTGTTTTCAAAGGATTTCTGGGCCGGCCAGATGTTTTGGCGCTCCTGTTGACCCTCTACTGCGGGGTTCTTTGGTGTAACATTTGGTAACAGCTTGTGATGGCTATACTGGGAGTTGGTTTTGGGAGAATGAACAATGTCTTCCCGCTAATAATAAGTAGCACCCAAAAATGCTCAACCCCAGATGCTTAGATATAGCTTTGATAGTTGGATAGTTGCATGAATTCATGCGGCAACTTGATAAATTTGATCTCAAAAGCTGATGATGTCATTCTCAACCAGGCGAAAGCGATGTGGTATCCACTTCAAATTCGGGTGGCCCCATTTGCCAGAGCCGCAGAATCTGTCTTCATTCTTTGGAAAAGAATGTCCAATATAATCACATCTAAGGTGAGATATGACCTCAACGGGCTGTCTCCATGATGAAGGCTGTTTGCCCATGAACTGGCTCTTTGCATCGATCGATCTGCCAAGACAGTTAGAACTTAAAAATACTTTATTTAATTTTGACGCAGCCAAACCTTGATAAATTCGCTTGTTGATTTGCCCCTCATCTCGGTGGAGGTCCATCACGTACAGCCGCGGAGTAAAGTCATGCCTTACTCAGGCTTATATGATCACAAACACAGCTAAAAAGCCAGTGCCCAGTGGATCCCTGATCCCAAACTAAGCCTATAAAAACGCTTGTTAATAGGTAAAGCAATGAAGCTACTGGCTCAGCGGGGACAACATGGACGACCCATGGATGGCCACCCGCTTTAGTCATTCTTCCGTAAGAATCACGGAAGCGCAAACGATGGGTTGACCGATGATGAGGGTGGTTGCATTTTGGGGGTCGATTAGGGTTTGGAGTCGTGTATATAAACCGGATTGCGCCTTCTCGCTTCAACTCCAAAGCTGGCAATACAGCTCTTCTCTTCTGCATCCAAACCCCCCCCTTCTAATTAACCAAATCTTCTCCATCCATAGTAATTCCAGCCCTCCAAATAACCAATTGACCTGCAAGAATCCGCAGCCATGGCTCCAAAAGTCGCAATTGTCTTTGTAAGGACCCCTCCCCCACCTTGTTCCGTCGTATGCTCCCTCTAACGTTATATGCCTTCTAGTACTCCATGTATGGCCACATCGCACAGCTGGCTGAAGCCCAGAAACGGGGCATTGAGGCTGCTGGAGGCCAGGTTGACATTTACCAGTACGCTCCCTCTCTCCCAGCCACAACGACACCCAGAGCCTATCCAAGCCTCCCAGCCTTAACTCACAACTGATCCTGTGCTACCACAGAATTGCCGAGACCCTTCCTCAAGAGGTTCTCAATAAGATGCATGCCCCCGGCAAGCAGTCCTATCCCATCGCTGAACCTGCCGACCTTTTGAAATACGATGCCCTCCTCTTCGGAATCCCCACACGTTACGGAAACTTCCCCGCCCAATGGAAAGCCTTCTGGGACAAAACAGGTGGTATCTGGGCATCTGGAGGATTCTGGGGTAAATATGCCGGCATGTTTGTGTCCACTGGAACTCCTGGGGGTGGACAGGAAACCACCGCTATCTCCGCCATGAGCACAATTGTCCATCACGGTATGATTTTTGTGCCGTTGGGATACAAGACCGCCTTCCCGATCTTGAGTAATCTGAGTGAAGTGAGAGGTGGTAGCCCATGGGGTGCTGGAACATTTGCTGTATGCCATCTTCCCTCTTTATCGTTTTTCAAGTAATTTTGACGGTTATTCCTACTTCAAAATTGCCTGGCTGTCTAACTCGTCGTGAATCTCGTCTAGGGCGTTGATGGATCCCGACAACCTTCAGCTTTGGAGATCGAGCTTGCCGAAACGCAGGGCAAGGCGTTCTATGGAGCTATCTCAAAGGTCAACTTCGAATGACTACAAGAGCCTTCTCCTGCCACCAGCGCCCAAACAAACCAGCAGACGGAAAGCTCATCAAAGCAAGAAATGAGTTCGGAGCGAGCTAAGAAAGGCGATTCTGACAGAGGCAGCGGACCGTGTGGATTACCGAAGAATTGCAGCATTCTTTAAGTTGATGTTTTCGGAGTGTTATTCTTCTTTGTTTTCAAGTTTGCAGGATTCCTACGACCGCATTGGTTAAATGGAGGCACAGAAAGTGCTTGCCAGGACAAGTCATGAAACCTTTGTTTATATTAGTTAGCCATTGAGCCATGAGAAATGAAATAAATAAGAACCATAACATTACCTCTACTGATAGCTATTTATTCCAAAGTTTCAAGTGGGCATTTCCATTTGAAACCTGGGGCCCCAAAAGATGTTGCCTTTCAAGGCCTGGATAATGAAGCTTTGTGGCTGCTGTATCAGTTTCTGACACACTCAGGAACCCCTTCACAGATTATGGGTATAAAATCAGCCAAAACCTCACTTTGTCATGATGTCGACTCTTGTTTATTTGTGTTGACCATTGTGATGTCCATACTTCGGAGTTTGTTGGCGGGCCAAAGTCACATGACCCCGCTGACTGTCGATTGACGTATTCGCAGGCGCCAGCTTCGACCAGCTTCTCCTCCAAGCTCCCGCCATCCTCCCTTGACACCTCCCAACTCACTGCTCTACTGCCTCCATATACCTGCGTCATGACTTGAGCTCTTTGGTCTACCGTGAAAAGAAATCCCTTACATTTGCATACCCAGGGATTACCGCTTTAACCCGTCTATCCCGCGTTCCCAAAGATCCACAAAGTCCGACACTGCCATGCCTCCGGCAACATCGATATTGCTCCGCTTTGAGAGCCGGAATGGCCAGTTTCGATTGACAGTGAACCCAGCAGACGAGTTTCCTTCCCTTTTACCCAAGGTTAGTCCTGCGAGTGTTTATATCAAGCCAAAGCTCGGCCCTGATCCCCCCGTTCTTAATCTAGGTCCTCGATAACCTGCCCAAAAATACCGCCCCAACCTCCATCGTTCTATCAAACAAGCCTATAGGAACGGGGGGCCAGGAACGAAATATCTCAGCCTTGAATGGGGTGACTATCCAGCGGGTTGGGCTGTCGTAAGTCTCAATCCCTAGACAGCCGGGCACGTTGATATGGTTTGACTTACGGAACATTAGGCATGGAGATAAACTCTTTGTTGGCTACGAGGAAGAGGCTTCTTTTGTAAACGGAGGATCAAATGGACTTTCTACGCCTGCATCACAGTCACAAAGTACTTCCCGCCGACTAGACGGCGTTCAAGTACCCCAACAACAAGACCAAAAATCGTCTCAATCGGTCGTTATCAAGAATGCATGGGAGCGCGTCAGGCAGTCACCACTAGACGACCGATTAGACCGGAAAGATGGAAGGATTCCTCGCAAACATGACCCCAAAATGTGCCGACATGGGCCCAAAGGAATGTGCGATCATTGCATGCCGTTGGAACCATTCGCGCCTGAATATCTTGCGGATAAGAAAATAAAACACATATCGTTTCACTCACACCTCCGGAAGATAAATTCATCTACAAACAAACCCGAGCACAAGAGCACCTATATCCCGCCCCTCACAGAACCGGACTATAGAATCAAACCAGACTGTCCGTCTGGTCACCCCGCCTGGCCCAAGGGCATCTGTTCCAAGTGTCAACCCAGCGCAATTACGCTGCAGCCTCAAGCGTTTCGGATGGTTGACCATGTCGAATTTTCCTCTCCCGACCTGATTAATTCTTTGTTGGACTTTTGGCGCAAATCTGGTTCACAGAGACTTGGATTTTTATATGGGACATATGAGGAGTACACTGAAGTACCACTCGGCATAAAAGCGGTTGTCCAAGCAATCTATGAGCCCCCCCAGGTCGACGAAGTCGATGGCGTAACCTTACACGAGTGGACCAACGAAAAGGAGGTGGACGAGGTCGCCAAACTGTGTGGGTTAGAGAAAATTGGCATTGTTTTCACGGACCTGGTGGACTCGGGGGCTGGAGATGGCACAGTCATATGTAAACGCCATATTGACTCGTACTATCTCTCCTCGCTAGAGGTCGTTTTCGCTGCCCAACTACAACTCAGATATCCCAAGGCAACGAAATGGAGTGAAACGGGCCGCTTTGGATCGAATTTTGTTACCTGCGTACTGAGTGGAGACGAAAACGGGGCCATTTCAATTAATGCTTATCAAGTATCTAACTCGGCCGTAGAAATGGTGAAAGCAGATATCATCGAGCCTTCAGCAGATCCCTCCGTGATGCTTGTCCAACAAGAGAACGATGAGGGAGATGGGGAGGGCAAAGCTCGATACATTCCCGACGTGTTTTACCGCAAAGTCAACGAGTACGGCACAGCGGTTCAGGAGAACGCAAAGCCCAGTTTCCCCGTTGAATACCTCCTCGTCACCCTCACCCACGGATTTCCTAAAGATCCAGATGTTTTATTTAGGAATAGTACTTTCCCGATTGAAAATCGGGCGGTCATAGGGGAGAGCCAGGAATTGAGGCAAGTTGCCCAGAAGCTGGTATCCCATGGCGATCCGGACAAGGCGATACATGCGGTATCGGATTTCCATCTCCTTTGCTTTTTGCATGGCCTTGGGATTCTTAGCAAGGTAAATCTATTCCCTACTCCATCCCTAATATGAGGGCCTAATGAAATTGTTGACGCTCATGTGCAATGATTTAGGACGAAGAAGCTCTTCTATGCACCGTCGCGCGAACCCATGACCCAGCGGACGGAATGCAACTAGTTCACACGCCTGGCTGGGCCACGCTGGTTACAATACTTGAGGAGAGCGGTGAGCGGCCCCCTAAACGCACTTGGCCCTTCATGCCACAAAATCATCCTTCTACTCCTTCCCAAAAGCGTCAACTTTCCAAAAAACGTCACCCTACTCCCATATCGGAGTCCCGCTCCCAATCATCAGATGGTGAACAACTTGCTAAGAGGTTTAAGGGGGCTAGCTTAGAATAGCCGTTCTCTCGATACCGCGTATCCCACGCACCGTGGGTCATCAGAATTCGCCCTCTCATGCTCATTACGATTCGAAATGTAGTCAGAAATTTTACAATGCGCACATACCTTTACGACGAATGGTATATCATCATTCCCATCTCCCTGTCTTACTAGTTGTCTTCGCCTCTTGCATCAAGATGGCAATGGCACGAGGGAACCTCGTGCCTTGGAACTATGCAGCTCGTCCGTGCCGATCATTTCTCGCCGTCGGATGACCGACTCGCCCTGCTCCATTTCGATCGATTTGACTTCTATACGCCTTTCAGAGTTAAGGCAATTCAGTGAGGAAATTGGTTGCTGGAGTGATATGCGCAGGTGCTTGGCTCTTTTTCAAAACCAACACTGAACATAAACCAGCTTGAATATCATCGATTAATAAATGAGCAATATAATCTCGCTGTTGAATGAAGTTTTTTGAAGATCATATTTCGATCTTGTCCAATCACCTTTCCTAAGTGTTGAGATATTTTGATCTATATGCACCTATGACATTTGTTCAGAGGACCCTTGAAGGACATTTGTGATATCTCGATCACACTCTTAATCCTCAACATGCTAACTAATAACAAGTGAAACATTTGGGTATTGATTGGTTATTTGATTGATTATACACAATATATTTTGGGTGCGTAAATACATACACAAGCCCGAAACTCACGTCGTTGCTCGGGCTAGATATCACATTGATGGAAAAGCAGGAATGGACGCCTTCGCAAATTGGTAACCATAAAAGGCGGAGAGAACAAACGCCACGGACCAATTTTCCCGCCTACTAAAGTCGCACTTCCCAATCGCTACCCTTCGGGGTTCACTAATAAATCACTTCTTGACCAATTCCTTCAACCGATGCCCAAGCACCGCCTGCCCATATTCCGTCTGCCACACCTCATGCGGCGCTCCCTTAACCACATCCCATGCCACTAACTTATTCGTAATATTCGTCAGATCCTTCTGCAAATTCTCCCACCGCCGGCTTCTCCTTGTTTCAATCCCAGAACTGACCACAACCAAGGGCATATCAGGCTCTTGTATATGCTTCGCACTAGAGATTTCGCTCTTCGTCGTCGAGTCCGCTACCAGATTCTCTTGCAGCTTGGCTTTGATGAATTTGCCGCCTTGATACGCCCGCTTCCCAAATACTCGGTCCTCCCTGGTGCGGCCCTTAAATATTGCACCCGCAAGCCGATCCAAGCCTAATGGGGAGAATATCCCGCGCAGCCAGAGGAGGAAACCTCTCCCCGGTTTGCCAACGTTGGGTAGGAGGTCTTCATGAAGTGCATCAATGAGCATCAGGCCGCTGACGTCGTGTGCATGTCGACTCGCAAAGATGCGGCTGTATATCCCTCCAACGCCGGCGGAGACTACCACCCAGGGCCCGTCTTCACCCGCTAAAGCGAGGGTTTCAGAGAGCACGTCTGCAGACATGCCAGCCGAGTGTGGGGAGGGTGCGTTGTCAGACCAGCCCATCCCCGGCCGATCCCAATAGCAGTAGCGGTCAATAGAACCGTTACGGTACGCTTCGTCCACCCAATTTTTGAAGCTGTGTTCGACGGGCATTTCGCCAGCTTCGAGGAGGACAGTTGCCCGCGTAGTGGTTTGGTTGTCTGATCCTATGATGGAAGATGGGAGCTCACCGACACAAGCCAGGTGGACTTGATATTTGTGATTGTCGACATAATATTTCTTTCCGGGTGCAGCGAGACTGGCGTCCTTTGCGCGGAGGATTAATGTGGACATCAGCAGGATAGATATCAGCGCGGTAAAGGTCATGATGATGGTCTCGATCAAAACGGCTAGCCATTCTCGCAATGGCCGTCTTGTCTCCTCACGTCCCGTCAACCGCTCTTCTTCCTCTCGCTTCCCACGTTGCACGTATCGTGTCTGCGCAAGTAGGTATATCGATATGACTGTCGCCCATGCCGCAGAGGCGATTCCGACCCATCCCTCCTCGACTCGCAACCGCGGTACGCCAAGTATAATGAACAAGTTAACCGCCAGGAATAACGAGAGCACAATGCCCCAGATCGTCATGGGTCTCGAGGGGACAGAGAAGAATACAAGTGCGATTAATAGGTTTCCAATCGTCAGTGTGGTAAATGAGAAATCGAAGAATCCCGAGCCACGACTATTCATACCCGGTGGACTGACGAAGATGGATACGAGCAGTAATATCCACCAGACGAAGCTTATTACCAGGAAGAGTACGGTGAGGCCTCGTAGGGCGCGGACGCTCCAGAGGTTATAAGGGGACACCTGATAAGTTGATAGATATTGTCAGCTTATGTTAACGGGATAGATCTATTCTTTGTTGGGTTGAGCTCCCACTCACAGCCGGGTCATCGGGATCCAAATATCCACCCCGGGGCAGCAGACGTGTTCGCTCAGTTGGAGAAGCTCCCCTCCGTCCTCTCTCTGGTGGTGGGTTTTCCGAACCCCGACCTTCTTCTTCTACCTGCTCCCCGCCTTCGGGGCCACGGTTGCGCTTACCCCAGAGGGGAGACATGGTGGGGATTTGGGCGAATCCTTCTTAATAAACCATTTAGAGAAAACGATCCCAAGAAAAGTCCGTGATTCTTCAAGTCAATAAAAGACCAAGCTTGATATCCTTCCAACTATAGAATGATTTTAGTGGTCAGGTCGGGGTTGGCAGGCTGGACCAAAAACTGAGGATTTAGTTACATTCGGATTAATTTAACCAAAAGGGACGGGGGAACAATGGATAAATAATATATCCCCGTGGCGAGGAAACACAACAACATCATGGCCAGGCCAAGTTTTCTGGATCTATATCGTCATCACCCGATGATGTCATCGATATCAAGGGTGAATTTAAGGTGTTCACGTGATCTGCATAGTGCACTAGCGTGGAACCTTGTCCACTTCCACGAATGACATCGAAAATCCAACCGCCTCCATCGTTTTGTATTATGGATTCCTTCTGACTGTCGATTAGAGAAGTCATATTACTATGCGGCAACAATACCCAACAGCTTTTGGCCCCTCAACAAGGCGTACAAAATCCTACATTTGATGCCCGTCTCCCTCTGCCCCCCATACTTGCAGTCCCACATACTACCTTTATTCTTGGGACTGTAATCCACGGCCGCCCAGGGGCGGATTCTCTGAAAACCCAAAATTTGGAAGTTACACCACGGCAAATTTCAGTCCTTCGTGCAAGTTTTGCAAGTTGCTTTAATCATTGCTCAACTCCTGCAACATCGTCACCATGATGGGTTTATTTGATTATACCATCCGGGAGGACCTTGTTTTCTATACCGAGAATGGTATGAAAGAGAAAGAATTCTTTTTAAATATACTGGCCTAGTGTGAAAAAACATCTACCATGATATTTGGAGGCCTCGTCTGGGGAATCATCATCCGTGCTTGATTCTTTTTCTTAGTTGGATCTGCGGATTCAACCCTGCCCTACAATGGGACCAGAGCAGTTTGGGGTGTCAAATTGCCTTAAGAACCGCTAGAATCTGATGATTCCTTTATTGGGCGACATGACTCTGTGGATATCACTTTTATAGGGAGGGTCAAGCATCTAGCTACCTAGCTTGCTTCGATGAGATAGATAGGAGGTTCTATTGATGCTATTGCCTCTCTTCATATGTTTCCCGCTCTAAATATTGCAAGGAGGTATAATATCTGTCTCGGAATGAATGGGTGTTTGGATTGAATGTTTTTAATTGAGAATTTCCTGCGATGAGGGGAGTTTTCTGTTTTAATGCTGGCTGTATGTGATCTCAGTGAACATATATTCTGCATCTATTGTTTCCTCTGACAAAATCAATGCCTTAGGTTGCCCTATATAATCTAGTCGAAGTTCTCTGCTCCCTAGTTGCAAGTTTACTTTTACAGAGCTAATTATAGGACTAGAACAAATATAACTTGAAGTCAATTATTCTGTATGCTGGGACATAATGCTTCCCATTTTTTTGACTAAAACTTTACAAAGCTGTCTTATAGTCCTATCCCCTCGTCCGTTTTTTTTGCACAGATTAGCGCCTTTTTTTCTGGGCTGTTCATAGGTCAAAAAGCTGTAATTTACTCCACTTTCAGTGGCTAGAGACCCCCTACAGCAAATAGCAGAGCTTCTTTCAATACTGCGCTAATCTGTGCAAAATAAACGGACGAGGGGATAAAGTCATATGGAGACTAATTAAATTGAACCCATATTTGTTCATATATAACTGTAAGAAGTTGATGATCATGCTCTCAATTTTACAAAATTACAGGGTATCGTAACAGTGATACATAGCGGTAACGTGATATCATAAATGCCCCTCGATGTCAACCGCCGAGTATCCTTCTTGAGTTAGACATCTGAGATTTATGATCAACTCTGCCTCGTCAACATCCTACAAATAGACGTCTGATGGTGCAGGTATAATTTTCGCTCGAAACGAAATATGAACTTATAGTGAACGTATCAAGCCACAAACATTTCGTCATCAAAAGCCTCCACGTCCTCACCCCTCCCTTTTATTTCAGTAGTCTCCAAGCTACTCCATCAGCCATGAGCGAACTCCAAAAATCCTTCGCGAAATCACGACTAGCCAAGCTTCCCCCGGAGGTACCGGTTTTTGATGAACGGGATGAAGAGGAAGAGGAAGATCATGCCACTATCGCCATGCTCCATGAGCACCATGATGACGATTCGTCATCTGCATCGTCGGCGTCCTCTACAGGGACTGTGAGGCCATCGCCCAGCCAGAATTTATTTGCTCGCACGCCTAGGTAGGTGGTTGCTCTCCCTGCTATTCTTTCGCTGCGGCCGTGCCTAAGTTTATCGGGGTTTGTTGAAATTTGCCTATTTCAAGTTTATTGTAAAACCACCTATTTGAACCCCACTATTTCTTACTTTCTATTCGAATGCGCAAATAATTCCTAGACAAAAACAATATCTGACACACCCTTTTAACTTGCAAAGAGCTCCCGCTTCAAGGACAGCAGCTACACCGCTATCATGGATGGATTTCTTTGACAGGGAACTCTTCATAGAGCAAGATGTTGGAGATTTACACATCACCCACCACGCCTACATTAGCTCACCATCGGGCTCTGGTCCTCTATTCGTCACTCATCATGGAGCTGGCTCATCTGGTCTTTCATTTGCTGCCTGCGCGGCGGAAATAAAGAATATCCTTCCTACAGCGGGCATCTTATCCCTTGATGCGCGGAACCATGGACAAACCACCTCTACAGTGACGTCTCAGGAGGGAGACCAGCCCAAATCTCAGGCTGAATTGGATCTGAATCTTGAAACGCTATCCGGCGACCTCCTGTTTGTCATTGGACAAACTCGACTAAAAATGAATTGGGACTCGCTTCCCGACCTAGTCTTGGTTGGTCACAGTCTTGGAGGTGCTGTGGTTACGGATGCTGCGAAGAGGGGCCAACTCGGATCGAAACTGCTGGCGTATGCGGTTTTGGATGTCGTGGAAGGTATGTCACTGATAATAATACCCACTTGGGCCATCAGGTTTTGCTGATAAATTATAGGTTCTGCGATGGATGCGCTTCAAAGTATGGAGACGTATCTCTCTACTCGGCCTTCCAGCTTTCCGTCTCTAGCATCGGGGATTGAGTGGCAGTATGCCCATACCAAACCCCCTTAAAAACTGCCACCCTCCCAAAATTCTGACTATGATTGCGAACAGTACTCGATCACGAACAATCCGCAACACGATTTCCGCTCGTGTATCCGTCCCATCACTTCTTCGCGAAGAACCCGCTGATCCTTCTAGACCATGGAAGTGGCGAACAGATCTCGCGGCTACGAAACCGTTTTGGGAAAACTGGTTCATCGGGCTGAGTAAAAAGTTCCTTGAAGCTCGTGGCGGGAAACTACTACTCCTTGCTGGAACGGACAGACTTGACACAGAACTCACCATTGGACAGATGCAGGGTACGTATTTCACATTTCTAAGGGTGTCCCTAATTATTTACAACGTCCCATCTAATCTCCCATTCCCCCTTACAATCTATACACCCATACATTATAAAATAAGTGTATAAGCTACTAAACATCTCCCCTCCACAAAACAGGAAAATACCAACTCCAAGTCTTCCCCGAAGCCGGCCATTTCATCCAAGAAGACCAGCCGGCGAAAACTGCGCAGATCCTTGTTGATTTCTACAAGCGCAATGATAGAAGCGCACTTGTCCTCCCGCCAAAAGTTGGTGATATTTTGGCGGCAAAGGCAATGGCAAAGGGCCCTGGGACCGGCCCTGGTGTATTTTCACCAGGCGGTGGTTGGAAAAAGCCTGGGGGTCTTTGAGTTGAAGCCCCCCCCCCTCTTTTTGTTTGTGATGATATATGTGTTCTTTGTCTGGCTTTACCAAAGTCCAGAACGACTGAACTCGTCATAGAAACAGCATCCTTCAATTAATAATGCATTTTTGAACTCGAGATATTATCCTCATGCATGTGGCGAGTGAACGATTAGGAAACTCAAGACCAGTGGTAAATTTTATTGCTGTCAATCGAATCGATAATTGCTAAACCACTGAAATGATTGTTTCATACTTACTATATATACAAGGTGTGATCGGAAAAGGAGAGAAAACGTTTGAAGAAAAAAAAATGTGTTAGACGAAATACCAGTAACATCCCTCATAAAGCAAACCATTTGGTCCCCCCTTTGCCTCCATGATTGCGTGCATTTATCGACGCCAGGACGCCATGAGTAAGAAGAGTAAAACAGAAGGTAAGGTATAACATCTGGACAAAGGGCCAAGGCCAATATGGAAACAAGCTATCCAACCAAAAAAAAAAAAAAAAGGAAGAAGAATAAAAAGAAACGGAGGTCTAAACCCGCGAACATCGACCGAATCTCATATGGACCTCAAGGCATATATGCGCCACCAGCAACCACCAGATTCATTCCCGTAAAACGTGTTTTGTAAACCGGACTCTTCTTAGTGGGGAATGCGCTGATCTGATCAGGAGTAACGACGACTTCCTTGCCCTTCTTCTTCCCAGTACTCGTGCCAACACTCGGAACCCCCGCAGCAGAGGCCTGTGTAGTAGATGTTGTAGTCGGGTTCCCAGCATCAATTTTTGTGCCCGAACCACCCTCACTTATCACACGCCCTTGGCCACTGGCGGGATCATGGGCAGGCCCTGCCACATCCCAGACACGGACAGTGCCATCCGCGCCACCAGAAACAAGGACCGTAGACTCAGCGCTCCAGGTAAGGGACCAGATACCACCTTTTCCATGCCCTCTCATGCGTTTTAGAAGTCTGCCAGGGGCAAGATCCCATAGGAATATGGATCCGTGGTCATCAGCTGAGGCGAGGATTTTGCCGTTATTGCTACATGCCAGCGCAGTAATGTTACCCGTGTGGCCAGTAAACATACGGACAGCATTTCCGGTTGTTACTGCCCACATGCGCACGGTATGATCAGAGCTGCCGGTGAAGACGTAAGCAGAATTCGGGTGGAAGCACACGCAGTCGACATCTTGATCATGACCAGCGAAAATTCGTTGTTGTCGCACTCTGTCCGTCACCCATAATCTAGCGGTCTTGTCGTGACTGCCAGAGACAAAGTAATGGCCGTAAGGACCCCAAGCAATATCCCACACCGGTTGTGCATGTCCCTTATATACAACCATACACTGCCAATGGTCAAGGGACCACAAGCGGATAGTTTTATCGGCTGAAGACGAGAGAAGCCAGCGCGTGTTAGTCTTAACCTCTGCATCATCAGGACTACTAATGGAGGGAGCGAATGCGACTGCATAGACTGGGCCGGAATGTCCGAAAAGGCGATGGGAATTTGTTGGCGGAGAATCCTCTACATCAGGATATGTGGGAGGAATTGGTAGGCCATCAAGACTCCAAACACGAATATATGAATCTTGCGTACCAGCAGCAACAAGCATGCTGTCACCGGAGAAATCTAGGCAGGTTATCCTAAAGAGACATTAGAATAAATTGAAGTGATGATGTGGAGATAGTTGATGTATTTAACGTACCCATCATAGGTGTTGTGAAAAGTGAACATGCAAACACTAATGGCAGGTCCAACTCCACCAGTCCGGCCGTCAATCTTGAACCTGTCGCGATTTTCTTTAACCTTTTGTACTTCCATTGCTACATCTCGAGCAAGAGACGGAGGATAGGGTATTTCTGCACGTGTAGGAGCCTCGTCGTCTTCTTCCTTTTTAATCATTTGCTCGAAGTGTTGCACCAGTGAAGGGCGACCTAGACCGGGAGGCTCCTTCGTGTCTGCTTCCTCGAGTTCTGCTCTCACGTCACCTTCGAGGAGCGGTTCCATGGGCATTTTGCCGAGCTTGAGCCTGGGAAGCGTGCCTGCCATTGCAGGGTTATCACCAGTATATGCAGAGCCAGGATGGTGGCCTGGTATTCCTTCGTCCTCCGCTGGTAATCCGGATGCATCATTTGCTCTGCCAAGCATTGCAGCAAAACTGAATCTATCATCCGCGGCCCGATCCTTCGTGACTATTGTGCAATAGCTGCTCAGGATAGCTGACATTACCGTTCCTCCTTCCTTCTGCTTGTTTTCGAGAAATTGCATGAGGTTAGAAAAGGCGGGGTTGCTTAGGGTAAGCCGATATTTATTGTTTCGGTACAGTTTTGAAATGCTGTTCTCCTGTACATGTTCGGGGAGGGTGATTGGCTCCAATGCACGGATATCCTCGCTGTGCTCAGGAAGAAATATGCTCTTGTTCGACTGGAAAAACTGTCGTCCTTCTAGAGGCGCGAGGGAGGTGATGAGGTTGAGAAATGAGTATACGAAAAGCGGCCAGAGAACACGTCTTAGTTCGGGCTATATCATCAATTAGTTTTACAATGTAGCCATATTAACCACGCAAACGTACCTTGTAAATATCTAAGTTGTCTTCGATCCACGTTCTCGTCATGTCTACAACGTTTAATGAGTAAACGGCGTCTAGTAAACACTTTGTGAAGGACCACTTACCAAAGGCCATCTTGAATTTTGGGCGAGCTTCCTCACCAAGAGGAGGAAGTGGGCGGCCGTCGATTTCCTGATTTGCCGATTCCATCCGAAGCATCGCTTCAGTCCTACTATAGCCTTTCTTCGCCAAGTAGTCGATGACCTAGAATGCGACAAAACAGAGGATTAGCAATTTACTATCTCCCAACCAAATAGAAGCCAATAGGACATGTTGTAGTGGAAACAAGAAATGTCAGAAAAAGCAGGCAAAAGCCGTTTGCAAGGATATTCACTGGAGTAGCAGTGAAGCACATACGGCCAGTTCAAGACCCCGAGCGGTTGAAATCGGAGGCCTTGTTGAGGTGCCGCCATTGTTAGGAGGCCCCATGGCTCGTAAGCGCCTCCACGTGCTCTAGCTGATTGTGTTCCTTAACATAAAGCAGACTGAGGGTATGATCCAGCAGCTGGTATGACAGATGTTGCAACAAGATAGTGGCCCAAGGATAATAATCTTCCGACGTAGAGACAGAAAAGTATCTCAATAGAGATTGAGAGAAAAAGACCAGGTCCTTGGGATAGAAGACATTTTCCTCTTTGCATACCTGGCAAGTGTTCCAGTTGTTGAAGAAAAGGCTTAACACTGGGTAAACAATCCAAAAAGTGTGAAGTGAAGTCAACACAGCAAACTTATGGTAGAAACGAGTGAATAAGGACATAGGCAGAAGGAAGGGGAGGGCAGAGACATGAGGTTGTCAAACAAAGAGCAGAAGTGAGCTGGCCCTTTCAACCCCAAACATATAGTTACTGATGCCATTATAGCTACATAGCACAACGCAAACAAGCACCTCCAGCTGGGGAAGCAGATAAGACGGGTTTGATATGACATCAAACACCAGGAACAAAGAAATAACAGGACTGTAACCTACAATTTGATTCAAGTTCTGTTGGGACATCACCCCGGACGGCGGGCCACTTGTTGCCGGGCTCCCCGCAGAGGGAGGGCCACCGTTGACCTGCTGTTGCTGGGACATTGGCATTCCAGCGCCCGGCCCGATACTGGCACTTCTTGGCCCGGGGCTGGGAGCCCCTCCCGGTCCGGACATCTTGATCGTTTGCGTCTATCCGAAAGGAACTCGCGGGATGAACCGGAAAAATAGGTGGGATATGAGCTAGCACAGACAAGCGTGTCTAAGCTCTGGTAAAAGCTTGATGGTTATGGGGGATGAAGTATTAAATTTTGATGCTCGAAAGCTCCGATGGCGGAAATCGATCCTCAGGTTCAGATGTCTGATATTGCGCTAGTCCGGATGCAGCTAAGCTGTGCCTTGCGGCTCACATATAGCCAATTAGAGCAGCCCTTGTGGGGAAACCTCGCACGTGATCTTGAGCTTCCTGGATCTTCGCAGCGGGGTTATGTAATCAACGCCTGTTGCTTCCACATCCTGCTTGCGATCTATGGACAAATGTGACATTGCAATCTGCACAACATGGAGTCCCAGGAGCCCGACCATGCTTTTACTCCCGGTGATAGAATAGGGCAGCTCAATGAAATTGACAAAGTGTGTCGTCCCCCCCCGGAACTACTCCAATGGATATGACCTAACACCCTGCCTTGTCTAGGATGTCACCAAGCTCCTACATGCCGCAGGCATAGCGATCCGCGCGCTCACAAATCCCCCCATAGCGGAAGAACCGTCCAGCGACCTGCCCTCTATTGAAGGGACGCTGGAGTCACATCAAGCAGCTTTCAAAGCCGCCAGCTCCCAATACTTTGCGCTCCTATCGTCGATCGATGTGCGGCTACGTCGGCAGGTATATGCCCTAGAGGAGGCCTCGATTATCAAACCTGATTCAACAGAGACGACGGGCACAGGCGCGACTACGTCAGGAGGAGTGAACCCGCTCGATACTAGCTGGTTGAATAGCCGCAAGGATACGGTTGGGAAGGATAAGGAGGCGGAGTTGTGGGCTGAGGCGAGGAAGCTTGCTACGAAGTTGGAAGAGGCGAAGGGCGCGTATAAGAATGGATCGGAGGAGGTGGATAAAAGTGGTGCTTCGGGCCAGAATATGGAGGTCGATTGAATATTCCTGGTGTTGGTTTTGTCGATCGAACTTGATGGCAGAGCTATCTGCCTGTCTGGACTGAAGGACTATGCCTATCTATGTTGTGCATGAGTCAAAGCACCTGAGTGCTCGAAATTGACTGTACGGGAAGCAACGCCAGCCAAACGAAGTTTCTCTCGTGCGGCTTGTGCCTCAATCCGGGCCACACTAACAGCCCTCTTTTTCCGCACCTTCCCACTCCAGATCGTTTGCGATATACCCCACCGCTTCGATGTTATGCGGATACATGGATTAGCTACATACAGGAGGCTGATATCTGAAGAAAGAGATGGATCTAGAGGTTACGAGGCGGGTTATTTGAGAGACTTCGACATAACTAAAGGATTGGGGGCCCAATCTTCCTGGCGTCTGCCTATCTGATTGTCGACAAGGGGCTTTAGAAGCATATTGCCCAGGTTGCCATATCCAAGCCGGGAATGCCATTTTAAATGAAATAGAAAACAGCGGCTAGAATTTGAAGAACTTGTATGATGTATTGCGTCTCTGTTTAAGCAGTTTAAGCATTCGTCTGAGAATATGTAAATGCGCTTTTAGAAGTCCAAGAAGCTCCGGTTCACAACCGGCTACATGATTCGTACTTCTCCATTCATACGCCCGTCCATCCATGGATCATTCATGAATGTAGGAAACTAGAGGAAGCTATGGCATGAAACAAAAGGGAAAGATCGTAATTCAGATTGTCGTCCAATAACCAAACCACCCCGTCTTATCTGATTCGGAAAAACTTCGCTTGGTATTTTCTATAAAACAAAAAAACTATTGACAAAATGTGCCTGTCTACTATCCTCTCATCGAATTGATCATTTCTCGGTGGGTGGCTTGGTCCCTGCTTGTCTCAGAAAGCGGGGGAATACCTATGAACGGAGGGTAGTTAGTATCGTGTAACCAATAGGAAAAGATAACCTGTGTGAGAGGGGCGGGCGTAAGGCCGGAGGCAACTTTGATATAACTCACTTCTCAAATCAGAAACAATATCCTTCGCTTTCCCAAAGTAAACCTCCTCTGTAGTAGATTTAATAAAACGTATCAGTAAAATGTAAGTCCTAACGTCGGCAAGGATTCCAACAAAACATACGCAAAAGATTCCGCATCTTCAGCTCCATATCCTCCACCAACCGTCCGACATTCGCCACATGGCTCGCATCTCCGTCAACAGGCATGTCCGCCTCGATCTGCCTCGTCATATTCCCGCTCAGATCCAGCTCGCCCAGCGCATCAGATCCGGTTGAGAGGTGCAGGATGACGGTGCTGGTCAGTTTGTAGTGGCATGTGCGGGCGCGGTCAGTGGCTTCGAATACATGGATGCTGTCCCATGCACCGGAATTTCTGGAGCCGGGAGTTATTCCTGGGGTAAATTGTTAGCTTATGTATTGGTGGAGGGGTGGATGATGCATGCATCCACCCGGTACTGCAAACCCATCCTACCAAGAATAGGAATTGGACCACCAGGTGTATAGCATACGGTACCCGGGCCTTCATTGGGGCAGAAAGAAAGAAAGAAAGAAAGAAAGAAAGAAAAGAAAATTCCCGACATACCTTTCTTCAATAACACAACGCCCGCAAACCCATCATCCAAATCCCAAAAATACACACTCCCCACACCCCCCTCATAATACAGCTCCCGATAAACATCAAACGCTTCATTCGCCGCCACTTCTAGCTTCCGCACGCGCTCACTCGGCACCGTGCCGTCCTCAATCGGCGGATCAAACTCGTTGCTCCATGGGCTGCGGTAGCTGTCGCCGTCCCGGTTGTAGTCGCAGAGCAGGTATTCGCGGTTGGACTGGGCGCAGCGCCGGACTTCGAGCGGCTGGTCGACGGAGGCTAGGAGATCCTCGGTTAGATCGGGTACGAGGGTCGTTATGTGTTGGAGATTCTGTTTGGTGTCGCGCGGGGAGAGGCGGCGGAGGAGGTCGCTGGGTGAGGATGGTTGGATGGTCAGCTCGGTTTGCGGGGTTATGACGATGATGTTGGGTATGGGTATGGGAGAAAGGGCTGAGCCGGAGGGCGGGAGCGGAGGGGATGAGGAACTGGGGTCTTACAGTGCACTGTCAAATTGCGTATCTGCCATGGTTGCGGTGCTTAGAGGGCGGTTCTGGCAGAAACGTGGGGAAGGGAGCTCCTGTTTGGGCAATGTATGGATGTTGGTGGTGGTGAGGCTGGGTGCGTGGAACAACGAGTGGGGCGTGGCTACACAGCATCAACATCAGCCCCTGAGACATTGGCAAGCATGGAGTCTATCTTAAACAGTCGTCCCAGGGGTATCTATTTATTCTATATATACACCTATGCTGCTAGTAAAAAAACATTTAAACCAAACCCCACGCTAAGCTAAATCTATCCGATAACTACTCCAGAGGCTTCAACTATATATCAAAAACACCATACTTCAACGCAACTAGGGGAGATGCATCTTTGTCCAAACAACCAGTCCAGCACGATCAAACTGGGCAGAATCCTAAAAACCAATACCATCGCTATCATCGCTATCATCGCTAAGCACGAATCGATTCCTCTTCCTTTCCTGCGTTGGAATCGGATCCTCATTCTTTCGTTTTCCTATCGATCCTCGGTCGTGGTTCGGGAGGAGTTGTTTGAACAGGGTATCGACATCTGGAAGATCCGCATCCTCCCTCGCGCTAGCTTGCGAATTGTCAATTTGGTTCCGTTTTGCATGTTCCGGAGAGAACGGGGAGCACATGAGCGGAGGAAAGGGCTGCGATCCATCATTATAGCTTTGACTTCCGTCAAAATCTACTAGATCTTGGGATTTGCAGCCAGTAGTAGAGCCAATATCTCGTCCTCTTCCACCAGAGCTTTGGGTGACCGTTACCGGCGGTCGCGTAGAGATCAGGTCATCTGGATGCAAGTTGTTCCTGAAATGCTCATCACAATCGGGTGTCAAAGCACCCATTTTTCGGAATGTTTCCACCAGTCGCCTGGTGACAACCCCGTGTTTCACGATCTTCGTCGGGCGGTGAGATCTCTGCAAGACAGGGAATGCGTCTAACCGTGGCCTGCGGACAAATTGCGGGGTGCTACCACCAACATTGCAATATCGTTGTTCGAGTTCTCGTTGCTCTTGCGTCGAAAGAAAAACCTCGCTGGTGGTGGGGCGTGGGTCGATAACCGGAGACGGAGGCGGGCTAGAATTTCGGCTGCTGTCTTGCCGTTTCCCTTTCTTGCTTCTCAGGTGTGACGCCTTTGTAAACCCAGTCTCAACACCGTCTGGCATGTGGAACTTTTTAGGTGGCCTTTTCGGGGGGCGCGCGCGTTTCCTCGGTTCGGGAAGCTCCGACTGGGAATTTTCCATTGGGATGTCGATTTGCCTCTCGTCTACAGTAGGCTGTACATCGCGCGGGAGTATTCGTGGTGATTTATCATCGTGGAAAGTAAAACGAGATCCGCTCGCAATCATCTGCTGCATTTTTTCGTAGTTGTCTTTTGCGCTCGCGTAGGAATTCTCCTCTTTGCCTTCCATCAATAGTAGAACAATGTTTCCCTGCCGTTTTCTTCCTGTTCGTCCCATCCTTTGCAACATTCTGATGGGGGAAGACGAAGAATCGTAACATACGATGAGGTCGACTTCTCCGATATCGAGTCCCTCCTCACCGATGGATGTAGCCACAATGGTGTTATATTTACCCGCTTTGAACTTCTCGATAATATCTAGTTGGGTTTTTTGGTCCATACCTTCAGATCCCTTAACACTCGCTTGTCCAACGAAGACATGGGGACGAATCATAGGCTCGTGTTTTTTTAGTACCCTCACGATCTCCTCTGCGCTATCTCGAAAATGTGCAAATACCATTATCCGCGTATTCGAAGCATGTGGTCTATTTGCATCACCAGCACCATCCCCAGCATCCATAAAATGGTTCAGGATAACTTGTTTCAAATACTGAAGCTTTGGATGTCCAATGAACTCCTCATTATTGGTCCACGTCCGAAGCCTGTTCATCATGGTCTTGAAATTTTCATCCTCCGCAATCTGACGACGGTATTTGCTGCCGCCCCCATCGCTCACCGAGCTCTGAAAGGTAATAAGGTTGCGGTAGAATGGCCCGATACCGTGGTATTTTAGGAGGTCTATAGCGTGAGCCAGACTCGCTAGAACTGTAAACATAGCGTTTATCATAAACTTGAGCCCTTGATTTGCACCTCTTGCGGCAGGGGACTTCATCCATTGCTGCCTTGCAACAGTGAGTCCATACGGTGTGAGGGACATCGGGTCTCTTGCCCAGTGCGCATTCTGGCTTCGGAGCTTATCCACGATGGGTTGCAATGACTTGGAAAATAGCTCCATACACATGGTCATTTCCTCGGAATTTTTGAAGGTCTGTGTCTCAACATCCCTTGAATGAACATATTCACGGATATCAAGCGAATGTTCAGTTCGTATCTCCACTCTAGATATATTTAGTCCATCAATAACCTCCTGGACCGTTTCAACGGTTGATCCGGGAGTTGCAGTTAGAGCAAGTACTCTAAAGCTTGGATTGAACCGTTGCATAACTTTTACTACCTCGACGTACGCGTAGCCGCCAGTAGCACGATGGGCTTCGTCAACGACCAACAAAACGATTCGCTTTGGGTCGGCGATTCCACTTTTGAGATCGTTCATCAAGGTCTGTGGGGTCATGAAAAACACCCTTTTGCTCTCCCATTCTTCCGCGCGCACCCCTGGTTGAGTGGTACCAGTAAGCATTGTTGTCTGTGACCGCGGTATTCCAGCAATTCCAAAACAAGCCGAAACTTGCTGCGAAACCAATGGTTTTGTCGGGGCAACAAACACGATCTGGGCATCCTTCGTCCACCGAAACCAGTTCAGCATCACAGTGGCAGCAATGAAAGTCTTTCCAAGACCAGTTGGAAGCGCGACGAGGAGGTTGTGGAAAAGTGCGCGTTGGGTGATATTGAATTGATATTCTCTTTTCTTGCCCAGATTTACCGGGTACACCCAAGTTTTCATAGCCTCGGGGTTGAGTTTGTGATGGGTTGGGGGTTCGTTGTTGTTCACCAAAGGCCAGCTGCGGGATTGCGACGAGGATATATTCGTAGTGGCTGGGGCAGGCGTCCCAAATAGAGTCATTTGGCGCAAATTTTTCTGCTGGGAGCTTCCCTGTCGCCGCAGTGTTGATTGAGAGGGAAAGGGTTGAGAGGGGAAAGGTTGAGATGAGTCGATTGGGACGGGTGCGTCCTTTGGCGATCTGGGTGATAAATTGGGGGACGTGTCGAAAGCATCGTCGGGGATATCCCCAATATCAAAAGACATATCCTGGAGCCCAAAACTGGTGTTGGCAGATGCAGTAGTTTGCCCCATATTGGGGCCAGGGGACGGTTGCGCGGTATCAGAAATCTCGTCGTTAAAAGATTGTAGTGAAGCCGCAATGGCTGCCTTCAAATCATCATCATAGCTGGTATCATTTCCCGCCATGGTGTTTTGTTTCTTGCTGGTGAATGGGTTCACGACAGGTTTTGCCGCAACCATCGGCGGATCAGGCTTCTTCCATCGGGGACCGCGGACTAATGATGGACTGGAAGGGGGTTGGGTCAATTGCGTGACAAAAATCGGTTCCTGCGCGGTTGGCCGCTTCGGTTGATAGATTTTGTATTTTGGAGCAGGCGGTTTCGCAATCGCCTGGTCCTGGTATCTGACGACTGGTTCTCGACGACGTGATGGCAAGCCTTTCAGATCGGGATCTGAGTGACCGCTGGCTTCGCTGTCACTGACCGGGTCATTGTCGTCATCCCACGAAGATTGTGAATCGCGTCTCTCCGTTGATCCCGCACCGTCCAGCCGGCGACGTTTTGGCGGGCGAGGGCTCTCGGAGCTAGGGGCGGAGGGATCAGCGGAGGCGTCATGGGTAAGGTTCAAGATGTCTGTGTCGTCGAGGTCGCTGAATTCGCTGCCATTGCTCGACATCGTATCGCGCGGGCCAAACGGGTGCGGAATAAACGGCCAAGGTATCTCGTCCACTAGCCCCTAGCCATAATAGGCATTAATTTCCCCTTAGTCGAGCGTCGGGGTTGATGTCGAGGTCCTTGATCTCCAGCGGTGGTGGATGGAGGTTGAAGTCGCGTCGTGTCGTGACTGGCGAGGCGCGAAATCACGTGACCCCGACATCCTGATCAGTCACAAATCAAGCTTCCACCTCGACGACAACGACGACACAGTTTGTCCGCGAGGAGGGGCCAGCACTTACTATCTTATTATATCAAATGCCATAATAGAGTGAGCCCTCTGTCAATGCCAACCTTACAATTAAGCTCAAAACCCGCCGAGACATGGCTAGCTGAATGCCTTGCGCGCCCCACGAGCCTTGTCTTCACTGTTGAGACAGAATTTCAGTTGGTCCCACTCCGAATGCTCATTGCTCACTGCTCAGTGCTCACTGCGCGTTGGGCATCATCAAAGCGGATCCTTGAGAGCAGCGGCATGACATGGGCCCTCAGCTGCTCTTGATTTCTTGCTGGCCTCGCCGTTCAATAATCGCCAAGCAAATATCGAACACAAATAGCGACTAACACCAACTAGTTAAACTCCATCTTCGACCAAGGATGTGATGAGACAGGATCTCAGACCTCGAACCGCTAACATGGATCCACTGCCAAATACCGTGGCAAAACCAGCTGGCAGCAGACAGAGGGCATCAGCTGCATGAAAGAAATAATTCAACCAAAGCGCCTCGAGGTGGCCCATCAAACTCAGAACGGCATCCAGCACCATTGGCAGCACCAACGTGTTACTGGTCACACCAAAGGATTGCAAGGTTGAGGAGGTTGTTTGTCAGGGCAGCTCCCAAACACGACCAGGCACGCTTGAGGACCACGGTCTGCGAATGGCGTTGCCGATTTTTACACAAGCATGATCATTTACGCCACCTGCGTCCATCCGGCCTCGCTAACAGCCAGCTAGCAGGTTTTAAAGGGGCCGTCGACTGAGAACGGGTCTAGCCTACCCCGGACAGCTCGATCAGGTTCCCACCCGGCGGTCCCTGTCGCGTTTTCCAACTTCATTGGGCCATGTATCTTCCCGCTCTTTTCATATAAAAACAAGGACATTCGTTTGTTTCAAACCAACCTTTTTTCTGACAACCAGGCAAATCTCTCTTTTTTCTCCAAACAAAGTCACTCGTTGTCGAAATCCAGATTCTCTCGTTGATATTCTTTACCATTTGTTTTAATACACACCAATATACCTATTTAATTTTTACCTTCCAGGTCTCCAAACAAAACGTCAACATGAAGTCTTTCACCATCTTCGCCCTCGCTGGCCTCGTCGCTTCCGTTGCTGCTATTCCCCAAGAAACTGCCGCTCCCAGCGCAACTCTCTCTCCAGCTGCCAAATGTGCTACCGAATGTATGCCCACCCTGGACCCAGCGTCTTGCGTCCTTGCAACTTTAGGAACCAAACTCAAAGCTCTTTTACTTACAATTTACATCTAAACAGGCGGTAAAGATGACGTCTGCTGCCAGGCGGCTTGCTACGACGTGCCCTGCCCCAATGAGGGCATGGCCAACAAGACCACCGAGTGTGCCATGAAGTGTCCCCAGGGCAGCGGAACTCCCCAAGACACCATCGACTACGCCAAGTGCCAGCAAGAATGTATCAAATCGTACTTCTTCAGCGGAACTGGATCTCTCCCAGCTGCCACTGGAGGCTCCGGCTCCTCCCCAACCGGCAGTGATGGCGCTACCATAACTGGCACTGGTATGGCAACTCTTGTTTCACCTCCTGCGACTTATGAGAAGGGCACGGCTACTCTCATTCATGATCTAAATTTATGCTAACAACAATGGGCGTAGGCTCTGGATCTGATCCTACTGGCAGCGCCAACCCGACTGGCGGTGATGCTTCCTCCACCTCGTCGTCCGGACTTGCCCCTGCCAACGTACAGCTAGGCTCCACCGCCGCCGGCGTGGTCGGTCTGCTCATGGCTGCCCTGGCCCTGTAAATGCGTGTATTGACTGTGGCACTCACATACCGCACTAGAAACAGAAACGAAAAGGCATCCAGTGGCGCAAGGCAGCGGGGGACGGCAAGATATGGAGCGACCCATTTCTTGAGCAAGCGAAGCGCGTTGTTACACATTCTCTTGTCTTTTTATTAATTTGTACTTGTTTGGATAATTTATTTAAATTGACCCCTGTTCTTTGGACAATATCGGAATAATGTGTGACAACCCCCTTCACCGCATTCAGGGAAATTGGCCTGTAATACTCGCATGCTCCCATGCATTACTTTCTGCAAATCATGCCACGGGTGGCGTCTACACCAAACTGTGCATAGATAGGGCTGGTCTATTTCTGCGAACTACAAATTAACCTGCATCCAAACCACCGGTTTCTTTCCTACAATTTTCCAGTTCAAAACAATGCATGTATCTTCCCCCTCCAACCCTTCCTTACATATAAATAAATAACCCAAGCTCGAAGAAATGCACCAACCAGCTCCGAATTCCTCCGCGCAGAACCAACTCCAGTCCAAATGAACAAAGAAACAGACAATGAAGCCCATGAAACCCATCCAACAAGCCTAGTTGCAGGTGGAAATGTCCATATCTCGTCCAACCAAAGGATTCAAATATATTATCTATTATATAATATTAAGCCAACGCGCCCCCATCCCCTCCAGGGCTCCCCCTCCCTCCTTCAAACTCAATCCCAAGATCTACCATGAACCACACACACTCTCTCACCCACAAATTTCCAGTAGCTCCCGCTCCCGCTCCCGTCCCCTTCCACACCAGCAGTATGAGTAGTTTACTTACGACGAACACCACCGTAGCCCTCGGCAGCCCTCTTGCACCACATCGCAGACCAAACGTATGAGTACCTATCCTACCCTACCACACCTAGCATAGATACCCAACACCACCACGCCAGAAAAAACGTGTGGGAGGTGGGGTTGGTAGGTAGGTGTCCGTGTGTGTAAACTGGGGGCGGATTGCTTATCGATCCAGATTGATAACTGGATCTTTATAGTTAGTTTGATTCCGCTACTCATGGTTTGGGGAGTGTCTTAGAGATACATAGATCATCCATAGAAGCCTAGATTTCTCAGCCATTTGATCAAACTCCCCCTTTTCTACTCGACACAACGACAATCTGTATATGTAAATCCAATTCGATTTGTCCTGTCTAAAACCCAATGTATGTTATGATATGATAAAATCTGGTTGAGAAAAAGGGAAACTAAGCATATATAATCAAAACAAACCCCCAAATTGAGTCAGTTCCCAGAAATTCACAAAAGGGAAAGTAAAACTGTGCAAATCAAGGCCAATGGGGGATATCTGAGCAAATGGCAAGAGGGGTATGTATTGCGATCATCTTGATCCAACATGCAATAGACAAAAAGATAACAAATATGGGAAATATGGGAAATGGAAAGGGAACAGTCCCCCTATGCACACGATAACCCCGTAATCAAAATCAACAGGAGAACACACTGCCGCTAAGCGTATAGACAAGTGGGTGGTAGGGAGTGTGGCTTAGTATGGGAAGAAGGCGGAGCTGGGACCGCAGTGATTCCTTCAAAAGCCGCATTGACGATGCGGTGAAAGAGATAGGAGAGTGTGAAGGAAAGAAAGGGAAAAAAGATCCTCCAAGCCATCTCTGCAGGCTGTTATTGTGGGGATATCCTCCAGAACTCCGCAAAGTGACCAAATAACACCAAATCGAATCTAGCCGTCCAATAATGCAATAAGAGAATGAGATGATTATGGAATTAAATGTGAAAAAAGTGGAGAAAAAGTCAAACTTCACCATCCTAAATGGGAAGACAAAAGATATGCAAAATGAGGCAAGGCCGGACGCCAGGTTCAAACACGGTCTCGTGCGAAGTCCAAAACGTCGCAGTCGTCCTCGAAGAACCCATCTTCGTCAGTCGCAATGCCTCCAGGGGAGTTAGACGACGTCACTCGCTTTTTCCGACGAGATGTAATCACTACATGCTCAATGGCATCTCCGCCGTTGCCGAGGCTGATCAAATTCTCAATCTCCCCAGGCCCGGTGTTGCGTCCGGCGGAATTGTCGTTGTCGTTGTCGTCGTCGTCGCTATGTGTAGCAGGACGTAAATTAAGCTTCGTAAAAGGGATATTCCCTCCGAAAGCCCACATCTGAGACTGCATGCTCTCCTTCTCGTCGTATCCAGATGGATAGACCATTAGGTTCACTCTGCGGTCTGTATGGAAGGGTTGATATGGTGCGTTGGTCTCGATTTCGGCCTGAGAAAGAGGTTGAGATTTCAGTTTGCCGCTGGCTCGCCGTGTAAGCGTCGGCGATGGCAATGACCAAAATCCAGTAATATGCGGTTCGCCAACGGGAAGCTGTGGTTCGGACATGTTAGAAATTTGCACATTGGGTGGAAGCCGGATATCCAACATTTTGACTCCGATGACGGATTGGCCTTGTTTATTTTTCGCATTCGACAAACTCCGTCGCACCTTGTATGCTTTGAAACGGCCATTGTCGATAACAGCTAGCACTGGCTCTTCATCGCTACTATACCAAGTAACCCGCGAGGGTGCAGCATCTCTAGAAAAGCCAGATAGATGCAGCCGGTTCTCGCCGACATGGCGAAGGGTATTAACGGTCCCGGTTGCTGCGCCCACTGATTTGCTCAGGCCTGCGGCAACCACTTTACCTCCACCACGAACACCGGTAGCAGCCAACCCCCCTGCGCTTCCTGTAAAGGTTCCAACGCTCGGGGCTCGGTTTCTCACAGCAGCCAAGATAGGCTGGGTAGTTCCACCGACGAACTTCATGGCAGCAGCGAATGGGTTGGTATTAGAGATCTCTTCTAGCTCCTCGCCAGCAGGAACGGCCTTCGGCTTCTTAGACGCCATAGGTCGGCGTAGAGGCGGCCACTGGAAGGCTGCTCTTGGGAGGTCATAGACATGAACAGTGCCTTTCTTGGTGATGATTGCCATGTTCTCCCCGGTGGGAACTGTCCAAATAACATCAACAACACTAGAGGTGGTAAGTCGAGCATATCGCGCAACTTGCCGGACATGAAGCGCAGGAGGGTTAGTGGGGTCTGTGCTCGAAGCAGGGTCGTCTGAGATAAACGCTCTGGCTCTGCAGTGCTTTATCTGCATTAAGTCCCAGACAAACTGTATATCCCCTTTCTTGCTTGTGGTCAACAACATGAGACCGTTTGGCGCAAAAGAGAGGAAACTACAGCCGTCAGGTGGTTGGAATGTCGCAATCGGAGCAGGGAAAGACGATTTGGTATCATGAGACTCTTCCAATTTCTTCAAATCAATAATCGAGACAAGTTCGGGTTCATCTGAAAGACCTGCTTGGGTGTCTGGGGCATGGGTTGGCGGGAAAATACCGTGCCATAACTGTGGCTCGAACCGACGCGCAGGTGCAGGCTGCATCAACTGGGCATCTTTATTCCAGTAATTGTTCCAGGTTTGCATGCCTTGATCCCCAATCCATCGTGCGCCTTTGAACAACTCTTGTGTTACTCCCCTCGCGACCTTGTTGAGGAGGCTTTCACCCTCGCCGGAGTCCACACCGCATGTCATAGACGGACGAGAGGGAGGCATATGGCTATCGATCCCGTACGTTTTCTTCCGGATCAATTGCGGAGGAATCGTTCCGTGAAGGGAAACACGATGTGAAGACGCTGAAGGTGCAACAATAGCCAACCATCGACCGCTAAGTGATAAAATTGGAATATCAGCATTGGAGGCACGACTGCCATCAGATTGTAGATCGTCTAGATCAGTTGTTGAATTCGACGAACTGGAATATCTGCGAATGTCTTTCGTCTGCATACTAGTCCACGTTTTCCCAAGGCACTGGAAAGCGCCTGGAGACGAGTGAGGTACCGCAGTATATATGAAAACTTCGCCGCTAATACCAGAAGCAAGAACCACAAAATTTCCACTGGCATGAATCTTGAAATTTGCGACGGGGGCTGACGCAGATGCCGGCAAGCCGGGGTAATTATCAAGGCATGGGAGGGATTTTGTCGAAAACAAAGTCGTAATATGTTCCTGCGTCTTGAGGGAATATACCAGGACTCGAGTTTGGTCCTGACGCAACTCCTCGCGTTTGGAACGTCGGGTTGAAACGGCCGGTACTATGTCAACATGGTCTGAATCTGCGGACGAAGGGGCACGGGTATCATCAGGCTGCAAGGCAGGGCCATGTATAGATATCGCAACCAGCGGTCGAGACGAGGCGAAGGGATCAGCCCTGGATGCCCAGGTTAGGACTTTAGCATCAAGAACCCGTCCATTGAGGCCCTCGAGCTTCCCCACCACCCTTGCCTTGTCTCCTTCCAAGTTGAGTACTTCCAAACCCCCATCACGACCGACCAGCAAGACTTTGCCGCCAAATCTAGATGATTTCGAATGAGGATTTGGAATTGTATCAAAGGCACAGAACGTGTAACCTGTTTCCGGTACGGGCCGCATATTTGGACTGGGGAAATTCGGTATGTCGATATCTGGTGCGGAGTAGAAGTGCGGCTGTGGTAGGTGAGGCAAGGGAACTTGATTCATGTTGTAGTTGCTTGAAGAATGTCGTTTCTGTCTGTCCCCCGATGGATACCGAGATGGCGTGAAATTCGACTGTCCATTCGCATAGCTCAACGGACGAGGCTTGCTAGGTGGTGATGCTGGCGAAGGGCTATGGCTGAACCCCCCCGTTTCACCAAGAGCGGTAATATTGGGCGGTGAATCGCTGATACTTAGCCCATCCATCAAATCATGAGGCGGACTTCTCCCAAAGGGTATTGATTGGGCCCACGAATCAGTCCGATGGGCAATATCGTTATCCTGGTTCCCGAACGAGCTTAGGGCATCCAACACGGGCGAAACGATACGGTTTGATGGAGGCCGCCCGACAAGTTGGGACTGATTGGACATATCTTGTTGTTCGGTAGGCAGGGGGAACCCCATTCTATACATAAATATTAGTTAGATATATCCATAATACTTGCCACCGTGGAATGGAGGAAAGGGAGCAAGGGGATTTTGGCCACATACACATCATCAGCAACCGCCTTCGGTTCGGTTTTGAAACCCCCATCCTCCCTCCCAGCGGCATTCTTCGCCCGTTTCTTTGCAGAACGACTTAGGGTGGGTTCAGAAGGGGCTCGCAACTGTTGTGACAAGGGGGACTTGGTAGCCGGGGACCGACTATGCGGGCGGGACGGGTTAGATGCGGGGGGCATCCAAAAGGCGGCGGAACTCGTGGGGATATAGGATGGCCGCCCAAGGGCCGTGAAATATCCAGGAAGGCCCGGAAGAGTGTTTTGGCGGATGTCGTGGGAGAGGGAATCACTCTAGAAGGGCTGCCGTTGAGCAGGTACGGGATAGGGCTGGAGGCGGCAGGGTAGAGTTCAACGGCCAACGGCCAACGTCTGGCCAGGCAAGGTACCGATAAACAGCGAGGCCAAGGATGGATGTAGTATCAAAGAACGCGAAAAGTATGCCAGACACCAGAAACAACACAGCCAGGCACGGCAGGGCAGTGATAAGTAGCAGCTGGGTGAGACTATCCGCGCATGGGCGAGGGGGTCGAGAGGAGCAGAGGGTGCTGGATAGCTCCAGGGTACCTGGGCAAGACGCGGGTCCAGCAAGATGAAACCAGCAAGACAGCGGGCGGACAGCAGAGGATTGCAGAGAGCAGCGTCGAGATGGGAGAACCCGTGGTGGTGGGAGGTTGGGACGGCGATGGAAGTCGAGGAAGACGTCGAGAGGCTGCCGGACAGTCAGGAGAAGTGACCGGATGAGGGCAGGAGGGGCAATGACCCCCCCAGCCGCCAGCTGCCCGGTGCCGCGCGCTGATTGGCCAGCGCCTGCTGCGTCATAGGGACGGGCAACTTAGATAAGCTTCCGTGGCCGCTTTACGCGCCGCCGCCCCCCGCTAGGCCGTATCGGGCGAGGAGGCTGTTCACCTGCAAACACAGCAAACACCAGCAATAACAAGCCGATACCGATACCATCACAGTTGCACACCAGAAGATTGTTTCCCATTTCTACATTCGCTAACTTTTAAAGACCCCGAATTACAGCTTGCTCTTACTGAGTTCAGCTTGACTTTTTCAAACAATAAAAAACAAAAAAGCAAGGAAGAAAAAATGGTCACTGGACGGCCTAAATCCCCAGCGCTTTGGCGAGTTGCCCGTTCGCAAACGCCCCAGCTTTTAGAGAGCGAATAAGCGCGATGAGGGCCTTCAAAGCATCTTCTCGCCCATCAGGATACTTGAGATTGAACTGCTTTGATCTCCACACTAAAAGCTTTTGGTCCGCGCGGAGAAAACGGCTGTTGACTTGCTTCAGATACTGCTCGCTGAAATTGGCATGTACGAGTCTGAGCCTGGTTCCGTGTAGGGTTATAAGCCATCCATCATGGTCCCCCCCATTCCCTTGGCTGCACTCAAATGCCTGGCCTAGAAGCTCCGCCAATTCCTGCGCGAAAGTTGGCTCATTGTATGGTTCCGGCTGGTTCGTCTGGTAGTGGAGTCCAACTCCAAGTCTCCGAGGTTTTGCCTGTCCATCGTCAGTACATATCAGTTGACATTGGGCAGTATAGGCACTTACTTCAAATGAGACAATTGGAATTCGCCCCGGCATGAGTGACCCGGTCGCCGGGGACGTCCTCGCAAGCACAATACCTCCGTCATTCACGGCCTTTTTGAGCGTCAGATGCCTGGGGTTTGCCCCAATCCGCAAGCGGGTGCTTAGGTTGTCGTCAGAACTATTTCCGTTAGCTATTTTAGGATATGGCAATGTCTTGGGGCACAAACACTTGAAGCCGCCATTCCTGGTTGAGGCTCTCATCCAGCTGTCCCAAAATTTGTCCCACAAGGTCGTGCAAGGCCAGCTCAGAATGTTTTTCGGGTTCTTCCTCAGCTGAGGAGCCGGTAGGGGTGCTTCGCACATCTGAGGTATCATCGTCTTCATCTTCCGCCTGACCTGTCGTCATTGCCTTCGAAAGATGGATGAAGAATTGGAAGAACAGGTTATTTCGCAGATGGTTCCCGAGCTCTCCTCGTTTCATGTTTTCGTAGGTTGCTGCTATCAAGTCGGACCGTAAGGCAATGAAGTCTACGGCGGTTTATTAGCGAAAATACGAGCCTCTTTCTGTAGTCGCAGTGTAGGACTTACCTGGATCGTTGTCTGTGGGCATATGCACTCCAAAGAATCTATTCAACTCGATGTCATCGAAACGGTGCACATGAAGAGCCTCTATGTGCTCTGCACCCCAATGGGAGCCTGATTTTCGGAGATCGGATTTCTGCATTGACGTGCTGCCGGTATGGACTGCTCTCACAGACGTCAACTCTGCGGGCGTAGGAGCAACCATGTTGATTCGACCTTGATCTTGAGATCGTTTGAAGGAGGGTTGAGTTGCTCAAATGAGTAAGTAGGTCAAGAGTGTGGTATAGCTGTGGTGGGATTCTGTTGACAGATATCATCGTTCCTAGCAGCTGCCTGACCATGTAGTGTTATTGTTGTTTATGATATCTAGTGAGTAGTCAATTCACTTAAACTAGTCACAGCCTACTTTTGTAAAAGAACAATAGAGCCTCATAGATATTAGACATCAATACAAAGGGCGAGTCTAATTCAGTAGGTCAATGTAGCAGGTTCCAGCCCGCTTGTAAAGGTTTATTATGTTTGGTCATGGGAAGAATGTTATGGTGTATTCCATGTGTTGTGCTCTGATTTATACATAGCAACAGCCTTTTGAGAATTTGCCGGGTGGTGAACAGAGCTCAGAGTTGTCCGATATGAGCAAGACTGTATGTTTAAATAATCAAGTCTGTGAACTATGGTCTGCCGTTTTGTCAAATAACATGTCATTTGTGTAACTAATTCCTTTATCCTATAAGCCGGTACTTTCGCATAGGGAAAGAAAATTCTGGACGTTGAACAAAATACCTCCCTAGAGCCATGATAACCCTCAAGAATTCCTTGCGTGTATCCCAACAGGTGACATCAAACGACCTACTACGTAGCGCCTGAAAACTACCAACCACCGGCCTGCCAGCCCGAAGGCTTACAAGGTACTCTGGAGATATAATTGCCCGGATAATTGTGTACGTGTAGTCTTCAACGCTGATGAGGAAGGCCTCGTAATTTTCGAAATTCTGATCATAGTTGAACACCATATTTGCCTGCAATAGAAGTTGGGGAATCTCGTATCGTGCCATGCCTAGATCGCCCGGCTCCCGCTTAGTCTGGGTCGATTTATCTAGAGGTTAACTAAAGAAAAGCAAGAGCAGGGGTAGGTAGTGACCATACCAATACAACGCCCAATGGAACACCCATCTCATCAGTCGCTTTCGACATCCGTAGAATAGACCCGTCAACGGGAACGCCCTTCCCGCGCTTCAGCGCAGTAATGCTTAGAGGAAGGCGGCCCAGCTCTTTCATAGCCCTAGTCAAGTTAGAAGCGCAGCTTAGAAAATATGCCATATATGGGCGATACGAACAAGGATTCATCCGGATACATCTCCCAAAGAATATAGCGCACCAGCCTAACGTTGGTATCATATGATCTCCCAAGGCCAATCTTATACCTTCGCAAGGAGTCGAAGAAAAAGAAAAATGGATTTTGAATATCAAGAATGGCCTTTCCTTGTAAATAAGGATCTGTTTCTTCGACAACTTTGTCCAGGAATTGATTTGCTATGCGCTTGAAGTCTATTTGTCCAGGTGTTAGATTAAACTACTGGATATATTAATGTGCTCACTTACCTGGGTCATTATCAGAAGGGATATATCTGGCATCCACAATTTTGTCCAAAGGCACGTCGAGCTCCTGTTGAACCTTGGTGATTCTCAGATGATTGAGAGTCCATTTTTTGGGGGCCTGGTAAAGCAAACGAGTGTCCGCTGGCAAAGTCTCTGAAGCCGCTTGTGACGGTGCAGGAATGTGATGTTCTTCAGACTTAGCGAGCTCAAAAGGTGCAGGTGCAAAGGGTGTAAAAACTGCTTCTGATGCTGCACTGAGGCGATCGTTATCGGATTTGGCATATTTCATAGAATTCGAAGCCGTGGAACTTCCTTGAGATCCCGATTCTAAGGGAGCATTCTCATGGTAAGCCCTGCCAGGTATCAAGCGTAGATTGTACCGGCGAGAAGAGGCCATCATGGATTATTTAAGAAGACCTCTGAGAAGTGGGAATCTGTCGCCTGAGACAACGCGCCACTGGGTGTTATTTTATATAGTTGTGGTAGTTCTTGAGAACGCTCAGCGTGCTGCAAACACAGCAAACACCACTGGCATTGACGCACGTGATCATACGTCATGCCACCTAGTGGGCAGCCCTGAGCTGGCCAGCGGAGTCAGATTTATCCGGCCGATGCCATCCAGTACTGGGTCTGGCTCTCTGGACGAGCGCTTTCATCTTGTTCTTGTTCTGAGCAGTAGCACAATTGACTACAAGAGACAGCAGTATGTCTAGTTCTTAGTAGGTGGATCCGCTCGAGAACTAGAGACGATCTCTCTTTTGCCACGACCTTTGGCCATACGCTTCCCCCGGACATAGTACCAAAACCATGGTCCTCCCCTGTTATATTAGCCAGATTCCTCCATCGATTCAATGGACAGGTGCTCCTACCCCTGATCATGACTGATATATCCCGACCTCGTCATGAGCTCCGTCATGTGATGCGCATACCTGCCTTCAAGGGCTGGTCACGGGCATTGGAGTCAGCATCCATATATCTCGCCAACGTGACAAGGGGGGCTGCGAGCTTCAATCATTTGGGCATAGGGCTGAAAATGAAACCGATATCAGTTTCCTAGCTGAGGAAGAAACTGCGCCCTATTGCGATTCCTCTTTGCCCAGGAGGCATTAGCTATTACTTTCATGCTTTCTTTGCGGGCTCCTGTGAATATAAAACGTATGTAGCAGATGATATATGTAGCGTGTCCAGGGAGAACAGGCGTTTATATTCGCCGACGGGTCATAATAATAACAAGTGGATTGACAGCATTAGGATGGAAGCCTCCCAATGTCACACCCACGATTACATTACCGAGTATATAGATATTAAACAAGCGGCTTTCGTCCGTCCAGCATGACATGACACCGTCCAGCTGTCTAGGTCAGAACATTAACAGCCTGCCTTGACGCTCTCAACCCCTCCCCACAGAATCCCCAGTACGTAGTAGGGGACAAAATCACGCCTTCTTCTTCGCCGCAGCAGCCTTGGCTTTCGCCGCCTTCTTCCGATTACTTCGAATCATCACAACTCCCAAAAACGACCCGACAACAGCTGACCCGAGCAGCGTCAGGATAACGGGGATCCGGATTGCCCATACACGTGGTGGAAAGAGGTCGTGCAGGGGGTGGCCAGGGTCAACGAAGGGCTGTCCATGGAGGCGGCGGTCATTAGTGTCCGTGGCGCGGCTTGCGGAGGGGATTGTTAGAGGGAGTGGCAGGATTCATACCATGAGCAGAGTCCACGTTGTGTAGTAGAGGTAGATAGCGGTCGCCACCAAAAGCATGGCTAGTCCCAGAAGCTGGCCGAGCTGTAGTGGAATTATCTGTTAGCAATCTACTCGGATCAGGGGTTGCGGTTGGAGGCTCACCATAGCTGCGGGGAGTGTATTATTGCTGCCTTTCTCGAATCTTGAGTGTAGCGAGGTAGGGAATGAATCGCTCGCTAGACTGGGCAACAAAATAAACTGGTGAAATGAAAACGAAGGCCAATTCTTCCCCCGTTATCCTATTTCCTCGCCGTGACGGGCTGCGAGGTCCGCAAATGCCAGCTTGGAGGAAATCCGGGTCACGTGCCGATGCTTTGACGCGCTAAAACTTTTCCCCGGCCAACCGCATCTTTTTGCCAGCCGACCTTGCTTCATCAACGACAAGGAGAGCAACATCAGCTCCCACCACCCGGCTGTGTTTGCGTGAAGACAGCATCTAGACATGATTTGAACACCTACCACGGGCACATCACACTACATATCACTCAGGGAAATCAAAATGGAAGACCCAGTGATGCTGCAGTCGGCCGTCCGCCTGCCCACTCCTCCCCCAGGCACCTCCTACTCGCCCCAGCCCTCAGGAGCTCGCAAACGGTCACCACCCTCGCGCTCACCTTCACCTGACCGCCGACGCTCGCCACCACTTCATGGTCCCTCGCGCGCAGGAGGGGCTGACATGCCCTATGTCGACCCCGAGCGCGCGATGGAGAGAGAGCGCCAGCTGGCCGAGCGATTTCGAAAGCAGGAGGCCCCCTCGAAGCCGCTGACCGAGGAAGAGAAGCAGGCAGCGGCCAAAGCCGAGTATGAGAAGCTGCTGAACATGCGCTCGGGTGGCACGTACATCCCGCCGGCGAAACTACGCGCGCTACAGGCGCAGATCACGGACAAGACGAGCAAGGAGTATCAGCGCATGGCCTGGGAGGCGTTGAAGAAGTCCATCAACGGTCTCATTAACAAGGTTAACGTGTCGAATATTAAACATATTGTTCCCGAGCTTTTTGGGGAGAATCTGGTTCGTGGACGTGGTTTGTTCTGTCGGAGTATTATGAAAGCACAGGCTGCTAGTTTGCCCTTCACACCTATCTACGCTGCCATGGCTGCCATTGTCAACACGAAGCTGCCACAGGTTGGTGAGCTTTTGCTGAATCGGCTTATTGTTCAGTTCCGCAAGGCGTTTAAGCGGAACGATAAGGCGGTGTGTATCTCGTCGACGACTTTTATTGCGCACCTATGCAATCAACAGGTGGCACACGAAATGGTCGCCGCACAGATCCTTCTACTCTTGCTGCATAAGCCTACAGACGATAGCGTGGAGATTGCTGTTGGTCTCACGAGGGAGGTTGGACAATACTTGGAGGAAATGGGAGGCCCGATCGCGTTGGCGGTCTTTGATCAGTTCCGGAACATCCTTCACGAGGCAGATATTGATAAACGTGTTCAATATATGATCGAGGTGCTATTCCAGGTTCGTAAGGATCATTACAAGGACAATCCTGCGGTCAAGGAGGAGCTCGATCTTGTGGAGGAAGAGGACCAGATTACCCATCGTGTTGCCCTTGACGACGAAATCGATGTGCAAGACGGTCTCAATATTTTCAAGTTCGATCCTCAGTGGGAGGAACATGAGGATGCATACAAGAAATTAAAGGCAGAGATTTTGGGTGAAGGCAGTGACGATGAGGATGAGGATGAGGATGAGTCCGATGAGAGCTCCGACGAAGGCGAGGACGAGAAAGACCAGCAGATGGATATCAAGGATCAAACCAATGCGGACCTTGTTAATCTGCGGAGAACGATCTACCTAACCATCATGTCGAGTATCGATTTCGAAGAATGTTGCCACAAACTCATGAAGATCACCCTACCTCCCGGACAGGAGTCCGAGCTGCCGTCCATGATCATCGAATGTTGTTCGCAGGAACGGACCTATTCCAAATTCTATGGGCTTATTGGTGAGCGCTTTGCTAAGCTCAATCGCCTCTGGGCGGACTTGTTCGAAGCATCGTTTGCCAAGTACTACGATACAATACACCGCTACGAAACGAACCGTCTTCGAAACATTGCCAAATTCTTCGGCCATATGCTGAGCTCGGACGCCATCGGCTGGCACGTGTTGTCTATCGTGCATCTTAACGAGGAAGAAACCACCTCCAGCAGCCGTATCTTTATCAAGATCCTGTTCCAGGAGCTTGTTGAAGTCCTGGGAATGAAGAAGCTGCAGGCGAATCTGAAGGATGAAATACTCCGACCCAGCTATGAGGGCCTGTTCCCAACTGACAACCCGAGAAACACCCGTTTCTCTATCAACTACTTTACTAGCATCGGCATGGGTGTGCTTACTGAAGATATGCGTGAATATCTTAAGAATCTGCCGAAGCCAGCCCTCCCAACCCTGCCTGCAGCACGGGAAGCGGAGTCCGACTCGGAATCTGTTAGCTCTTATTCAAGCTACTCGTCCTACACCGGTTCTTCGCGTTCACGCTCCTATTCCCGCTCTCGCTCCCCTCCCCGTGGCCGAAAAAGATCCGCATCGTACTCCCGCTCCCCATCGCCCAGATCAAGAGGAACAAGCAGAAGCAGAAGCAGAAGCTATACCCCATCCCGCTCACCTTCACCGCGGCCAAGACGACAGAACAAACGGCCATCCTCCTATTCCCGATCCCCCTCTCCCGCCGGTCGCCGCTCCCGCTCTGTCTCATACTCTCCCGTCCGTCGCCGCTCCCCTCCACGCAAACAAGTAGAATCCAAAGGCAAAGCCCCAGCCCGTCGACGCTCCATCTCCCCCTCCGTTACGCCCCCGCCTACCCGCCGCGGCTACACCAACGGCTCCTCCCACCGTCGATCAAGAAGCTACTCGCGGTCATCCTCGTACTCCCGTTCCCCCTCCCCACCCCCTCGTTCCCGCAAAGCGGCAGCCCGTCACTCACCCACCCCCTCCCCACCACCGCGCAAGCAATACCGATCCCGATCCAGAGCAAGAGATACCCGCCGCCGCTCACCCTCACCATCCCGCTCCCGCTCCAGATCTACCTCTCGCACCCCGCCCCCCCGCACCAAAACGCACAGGGGCCGAAGCAAGAATCGCCATCCATCTATCTCCCCCTCACGTTCACCGTCGCCTGCGCCCCGGTATAGGCGTAGACGTAGCTCGTCGCCGATTTCCCGCTCCCGATCTCGTCGTCGCTCGCTATCGCCACTACCTAGACGGGGGCGGCCACAGCGTGCCGGTGGGAAGCGGAGACCATCGATGTCACGGTCGCGGAGTAGATCGCCGGTTCCCGCGGGTGGTAGGGCGAGAGCAGCTGACTATTTGTGATTTTCATGTGGATGGATGCATGGATGGATGGATGGGATTCAAAATTGATATTGGGATTGTGTTTTTGTGTTGTATACTAACTATGGCGGATGATGGGTACAATTCCTCTTTCTTTTCTTTTTCTCATACACAATCAGGCCTAATTAGCTAAACATCTTGTTTCATTTTTCGCTGTCTCGTATTTCATAGTGTTGCTTCGGCTTGATGGGGGTTTTATTTGCTGTTTGTTGGTTGATTGAACTGGTGTTTAATTGGCATATTTATATCATTACTATATCCTTATAGTCAGTCATTTTCAGATTTTTTTTCGGTTATTTATTCCCTTTGCTTGTCTACATATTTTCTCAGCGGCCATTTGTGTTTTTGTCTACTGTTTGATAAGTAGATGGTCGTATCCCCCCCAAGCTTTTTCCATGGGTATTTTACCCCCTGCGTCAAAGATATAAGAATGACGCTTTATGTAGAAGGTTATTGATGGGCGAAATAAATTGGCTAGCTATATCTATTAGATATCTTAATTTGCATTCACTACTATAAAAAACCATAATAGAACTACTCTTTAATGATTATATAAGTACTATTTGATGCTCCTGGTTAAATAGATGCTGGAAGAAGATAATAATGCTGATATAAAAATATGAAACGGGGTAAAAGAATAAAACTGAATAGAATAGAATAGAATAGGAACAAACTGGAAAGCAACCACTCTCTTCCTAATTCCTTAATCCAATCCTGCCAAAATGCACGTTTTAACCGATAAAGGGGGAGGAAAGCAAGGAATAGATTGGACATATATTGGCTTTCGAAAGAAAAAAAAACAATTCCGGCGGTGTGAAAGCAAATAAGCATCAATAGAAAGAAAGGAAACAATAGATGAAATAAATGAATTTGGGGAAAATGGGGGATATCACTTCATAATATAGTAAATGGAAAGTAGAAGAAAAAACCAGGTATCTCCAGCCTCGTCTCGTTACCCTGTTTGAGCCCCCATTCCCATATCCTGAAGGGTACTTCGCATTCCTATTTGGTTCTCCTTCCTTGCTAAATATCCAGCCAGATCTCGCATGCCGTAGTTGGTCGGACGATCGAAAGGTAAGGAAGAGTTGCTTGCGAGGCGCGGGAAAAGAAAAAGGAAAGAAAACCCATCATATGCTTTTCATGCACTATCCTTCATCATGAACGAAAAAGGGAAGGGAAAAAGAATGGAAAATAAAAGGCAGAAGCAAAACCGGCGCAAGAGCGTTTAGCCAATGGGGAGATATGGCACTTGTTTCCCTGCGTTAGTGATCTCAGCTTGGGTTTATTTATAGCTGGATCGCTCGAGTCCTCTGGGTGAGTTCATCTGTGGATTCCATAGGTCGGTTAGACGGCGATTTGGAGTTGGATAGGATGCAAAATCGGACAAGATTATCATCCCCGAGTCCTGAGGAACGTTTGAAATAGGAGATTTGAGTGACTTGGGGCGTTAAAATTGAAAATCTAACCTTCACATCCAACTTTCTCACAACTAGCCCTTCCCGCCTTCAGCCCAACCCGCGACCCATTAACAACCAGTGGCTCGCTTCTCTTGCTAGAGTCGAGATCAGGGGATTTTGGCACCACAGTCGTCGTAATAACGGCAGAAGTCTTCTCATCTGTTGATGGAGTAGCAGGCTTAGAATCGTGTTCGCTTCCGGTTCCAGGCGTGTTTCCATTTGCTCTTGGTGTTGGGCTTGCACTTGCGGCATTCCCATTCATGATTTTGCTACCAGTAGAGGCAGGGACTGCGCCGTTGCCATTAATACTGACTGTATGCCCGCCATTACCACTGCCACTGCTGCTGCTCCCTCCATTATCTCGATCAAACCTTACTCGAATCTTAGAGCCCCTGAAGCACGAGTTATCGAAAAATTTGATAGCCCGTTGCGCTTCCTCCTTCGTCCGGAACGTTGCAGTCGCATAACCCCGTGCACGGCGACCTCCTCCCTTCCTATCTTCAGGGATGTCACATCTCTCCACGGTGCCCGCCGTCCGGAGGTAATCTTTCAGGTGCTGCCACGTGGTGTCGCTGGTAAGATTCTGGATAAAGATGCTCCGCGAGTTCATTGTGAGATCGTCTCGTGGTATGGTGGTGTGGCTGCTGTTTCCATTATGACGAAGAAGGTTAGGGGTATGAAGTTCGTACAGGGGTTGGATACAGGCTGAGGTAGAATATCTGTGGACCGCGACTTGCGATGGTTCGAATGGTTGCCCTAAAATTGTGGCCGTCTGCATCGGGAAATGAATATCTCCTGGGTAAATCAATGGGTATTGATATCCCAGAGATTCTGTAGCAAGGGAAACGAGTGGTGGATGACCGGTGTTTATGTGAGTGACGTAGTGTGTATATTCTGGCGATGGGGCGTAAGGGGGAGGTGGGGAAAGGTTCCTGCGACTATTTATGAGTGCTTGAGCTTTTCTGACACGGCCTGCGACAAATAAGAATTATCGATTTCCGGGTAGACCTACTCAGGCGGCATAGTACCCGTTGGAGACGAGACGAGCGGGGGACATCTGGGAGGGCTTGAGTATCCAGGAGAGTACGGAACTCTACCCATGTGCGGACTTTTGGTGGGCCCAGCGAGGGGCTTTGTCGGGGCGCTTGCAAGAGACAGTGTAACTGTCAAAGTATTACCATTCCAACCGTTCGTTGATAACCTGTCTACCCGGTTGGTTAGCAAAACAAGCTGATCGTGTACTTAGGGCGGAACCATACTGTAGGTGCGCCATGCCTCGTCTTCATTCTTGACGATTATCTGACCGAGCCCCGTGGGGTGTCCGTGGCAGTCATCGTACACCACTGCCTGCCGTATATGAAGCGCAGTCTGGCGCACGAGGTCTTTGAGTTCTTGCCAGCGACACTGAGGAGGAATCTGTATAAAAACGGCAACCAAAATCAATGAATATTTCTTTGGAAGCAGTTTGCTGTTCAAGACTAGTTTTAGAAGGGGGGGGCATGAATGGAATATAACCTACTCCTTGAAGAAATAAAACATATTCTTCGTCTGTTGAACGGGTGCTACCCCGTCGACCATCTCTCTGTCTGGGTGAGATCGGCATGGCTTTCGTTGCGAAGCTCGAAGAGGCAGAGGGTGCGCCACTTGAACAGTCCCTTTTGCGGCAGAGATTCGGGGCACCTTAGGAGTAGTCGAAAGCAAAATAGTGATAGATCGGCCAACCCAGAATTAGATTACCCAAGGGATCTATTGAGCGTTTCGATAAATATGCACGGCAAGAACGAGACCGCGGATATGACAAACTCGGGTCACGATGTATCCAGCAGGGGGAGTCGATGGGGGTATGTTTGCCTAGCGTGATAGATAATAGCGGGTGAATTTAAATATCTGACGGGTTAAATATAGTGACGTTGTTTAAGATAGACCTCGACCGGCGTGTTCAAGAGGAGCCCAAGTGTGATGGCGGGGCAAGTAATGCAGTCACCAAAACGCCAGACCGAATCGCGCCTCACAAATATGGAAATATGAAAATCCTCGAAGCATATAATGTGTGGGTTGCGTAAGTGTTTGGGCGAGGATTCGAGCGTAGAGCGCGACGGTTGGTTGGAAACGATAGAGAGTAGGGTCGGGAAGAGTGGAGTGAGAAGAAGCTTCCCCGCGAAATGTATATAAAGGATTCGGGAAATCGCACTCTATTTGTGAAGGTCGATCCCGCCCAAATATAGGGAGAAGTCCCCGTTGCTTTTTGTGGATCGGAGGCAGCCCTCCTCGAGACCAAGATAACTCAACAGCCACTTCGAACAAGGCTATTGGGTGGGAATAGCGGAACGATGGAGAAAAGCCACAGGTGCGTCTATTATCGAATTATAACCACAGCCAGCTGAATGTCATTTGAAAGGAAGGCAACCCAAGCTTTGGTTTCCCTTTCGTGCATCTAGGTTAGCCAGAAATCAGTTACTCTCCAGACCCAACATTTGGGATCTTCACTTGGGGGTGACGCCAACAGGCCTTGGCATATAATTGTCTGATAGGGATTGAGGAGGGGGGCATGGTTAAGTGAGTGGGAAAATGGCGGTATCACATCGTAACGGATTGGAGCACAAGGCGTAGACTCACAGGGCAATCAACCTCTGTGGTCACCTTAATGGCACGCACAATTCCATTACGTGTGGAGCCTTTTTGCAGCGGGTTACCAATTCCCGACAACTGACAGGAACGGAGGAGAGAACGAATGAGGAGTTGAGATACCGCAGGCGGTATGTGGTCTGTCATTGGCCAAGCAGCAACCAAAAAGAATAGCCAGGGCCAAAAATGGACAGAAAAGAAAGCTTTTAGGAAATTCAATAAAATCGAAGAGCAAAAAATACACTCCACCTTCAAAGGCCTTTTGGCTAGCGTCAAATAGGTCGTGAAGTAATCGATTTGGCCTGGTTGGCGGGGTTCGCCATCCTGGATATCAAGCCGCCTGTCACTCGATTTGGGTGATCAGACGCTGTTCGAGTCCGCTTTCTTTTCTTTTTCTTTGGACTGGGACCAAGACAAAGAAACGCCATTCTCGCCCTCGAAAACCTTGAGGGGGAAATACGGAGGGAGTATTCTGTGGAGTCGGTAGATTATTTAAGCTTTTCTAGCTTGTGATTTGATAGAGACCGAAGCTTTAGCTGCTGGATAATACTATGGACATTGGAGGGGGAGCTCAATCAAGGTCCAACTGGCGCATTACATGGGTGGCTGATAGTTGCGTTAAACCCCCGCTGAATATCCACGACAATGGATCAAAACAGGGAATTGATATCCATGCCAGGATCATACTGCTGGCCTAGACAAAATATAGTTCCGGAACCCTGGAAAAGCCAATCCTTGAGAAGGATCTTAGTCTCTTAGATCAATCGATCGATGATCCGGTCACTAGTTTTAGGGTGGGACGATCTCCTAGGAAGTTCCCGGTCATCCAAGGTTCATCTGCTGGTGCTGCTGTGCGCCATCCGGAAACATTGCATTTGTGGTCGAAAGGGATCTTGTGCAATGCCGCAAATATATGACCTGGCTTTTCTTCCTTTTAGGCATGTTAAAATGGACGGTGGGAGGTACAGCGTAAGAAGGCAAAATCCCAAAATGTCCGGCCACAGCGGAAAAGGCTCAAAAGGGGAGGCATCGATTCAGGGGAAGGGCCATTCTTGAAAATTCCCAAATCTCGATGACATCTGGGGCGATGGCAATGGCGATTCGCAGGAAGCGCCGTGAAACAGGGCCACTCTATCCAGTGAGGATTATGCAGAAAACCAGGGTTGGTGATGAGTGGGCGAATCAGCATGATCAGCAAGCCCTCGAACGCCAAAGTGGGAAACATGTCCATCATGATGCAGGTATTATTTCAGGCGAAGGCTGTCACTATTCGATAACAAGAACATTGACGAGGCAAAGCGCCAGGCGGTCCGCTTGGAAAATGTGAGCCGGACGACAATAGGCGGATGCTTTGCTCGGCAGGCAATTTGAGAGATGCATATGCAGGCAGTCACCGCCATTGCTGATCCACCGCAATGCTCAATTTCGCACCAAGATTTGAATTGCCATGAGCACATTCCGTTGACTCCATTGAGCGATGCCGACTATTTGTCAGTGTATCAACGAGTAGAAAACTTCTCGCAACAGCCCGCCTCACAACAGCCAACACCAGATTGTGAGCAGAACAGCTGTGGTTCATCTTAAAGACGGACCAAAAACAACACGAACTGAGCTTGACTAGATTCCCACACTCCCCGATAGTTCTGCAGGTCTTTTTGGGCCGCGGGTACTTACTTGCCACTGCCCAGACGATGGTGTGGTGATGCAGGCAAAACAGGTACCAAAAAGTGACGAGTCACAAAACGCTACGTTCTGGGCACGACGGGATACTCCAGATTCGTACCAGAGGAAATCGAAGATTAGTTCGGGGATTTCTCGTTCAGGGTTTCGTGAGAGGAACAGCCAGTCGTATCAGCAGGAAGCGCTGGCCATGAAGCGCCCAAGACGTTTGTTTGTGTGTCGACCTCGCACATCAGAGAAGTTCCAATAGCTACCAGGCCCGCTATTATATAATCAGCCGCTGCCAGCCTCCTTTGATTCTTTGAAATTGGCGGCAAAGGATACTACACAACGTTTGCAGGACTCGTTCTTCTGCTTTAATGCCGAAAATACTCGCATTGCCGTTTCCCCCTGGTGCCAGATTGACTGGCTGGGGCGAGAGTTCTGTTTTACAGCTGCCGATTATTGGGTGATTCTCAGCATTGGGGGTGCATGGAGGCATGCATACTACTACTAAGTAGTGGTATGCATGATATTACCCTGTGCACTTCTGCGCTGCATTCCCCTTTCTCTGGGTTCTTCAAGCGCTGGCTTTCCTGCATCTTGAATATCCAGCTCTACCTTCCAGGCATTGAACGCTCCGGTTTGCCCCTTTCTAAGTGTATCCCTCTTCCAAAAAGAGGACCTATCGTCTTACCTCCCGCTTCTTTTACTTTCTCCTTGTTACCCCTGCCCTTCTCTGTCCAGCCGGTATGAATTGAGCTAGGAGGCTTCCTGCTAGAGCTTGAGCTTCTCCATGATTGCATGCTCTATCGGGATATCACTACACTCGCAGCTTAATTGGACCATACGAGACACTTTGCGGTGGTTATTCTTCTCTCTATTTGAATGTCAACTTGCGAAATGATCTGTTGCATATCGTTGATAATAGTAGCTAACCGCAGGCCTCACGTCAAGAATTGCTGTTTGGTCCGTCATTGGCCAATGCTTCCCGCAAACTGCAATGTTCGAAACATAATAAGCAAGGGATTAAACTTAGGGGACCTTGCGGTATCTCACTCTTCAGTGTCAAGAGCAGAAGAACGAGGATATACCACATGACATCATGCAGAATAAGAAATTTCCTGACGTGTCCTTTAACATGAACCGATTATTATTTCTATCAATGTTCGCAGATACATACATGTAGCCTGTAGGTACTCGGCATTTCAGCTACGGCTACCTCACATGCGATTCCTCTGCTTTCTACCTGGGCCCCTGAAAAAAAAAAAAAAAAAAAAAAGAATGACTCGCATACATGTACTTTTTAGGACCATATCTAGCGGTTATTTACCACGGAAGACTGGAATATCTATTTTCGAGCTGCGGGCGCGATACTGCGAGTCACTGAGGCTGCAGGCAGAAAAGAGAGGAAGAAAAAGAGCAAGTGATGCATACTTACCGGTCCCCTGAATTCCACTCGCTCCTTCGCTCCTTCGCCCCTGGGTATGTATCCCTTACTTCATGCGTATAGGCCCCCTACATCGTCGCACGGGTATCCGCCCGCAGTGTAACGGGATAGGCCCTCCCATTCCCGTTGGTATAGCCATCGAGGAAGCAACGTATTGGCTGTTTGCCTGTTGGCGGGGATGAGTCCTGTGGATTATGGATCTTGAGATTATTGGCCCGTTGCAATATCAGCCCTCCGTGAAATGGGATTATAATAAAAGAATCCAAAAGACATGTTCAGTTTCTCCTAAATAATATACAATATTGAAAGCTCAATTCAGCCCGTACATTTTTGACGATATATCAACCAAATCAACTCAAAGCAACACCCAAAACTCCATGACATCCATCAACCTCTTGTGTGTTTAAGAGTCAAGTGGATACCTCACCATCCTCAACCCAACTCTACATACAAGCCGCACAAAACCCTACCAACGCCCCAGCCAGCGGGAAGAGACTCCTCACCCCATTGAGGTAGATCCATCTATTCGCCAACACCTCCACCTCATCCCCCTTTCCCATGGCCTTCGCCGGCTCCGCCTCCACCGCTTTCGCCTTCTCCGCCAACTTATTATTCGTCCCCATCATCACGGCAAGGGTATACGGCACCATTCCCACCGTCAACAAGCCAGCAATGTAATACAGAGTGCTAGCATTTTCCGCCGCCTTGCGGAACAAGGGGGCGCCAGTACGCACGGACCATCCCAGATAGAAGAACGAGGCGGCCGTGACGACGGCGATGGGTGGGTTCTGGGTCTTTCCGCGGTCATAGAAGCTTCGCCAGATCTTTGCGACGGCGGAGGGAGAGAGGTGGGCTTCCGGGGCGGATGTTAGGAGGCTGGGGACGGGGGATAGGGAGTATGTGGCGATATTGCCTTTTTGGGGTTTATTGATGGTCAGCTTTCTGAAATTATTTTTTGAAAGATGACTCTGATGAGGTTCTTCCCCGAAGAACGGGGCCCGATTTTTGATGCAATATTTTTTTTTATCTTCTCCGTTCGGGGGAGGAAGCAAATTGCTTACCAGAAAGCCAGGCAGCACCGGTCAAGCCCACTGCTTGGGCGACGCGGAAGCCAGCAGGGTATGTGGTCATTGTGAACGATGAGAATATGTTTTGGCAGAATTTATTCTCTCTTTTGGCGAGGGTTTATTGAAATGAGCAGAGAAGAAAGAGGATGGATGGAATAATGTTGTTGTCTGTTATTATGGTCGGTGGTCGGGAAGGCCAGTCTCCGCGCGGTGACGTCACTCAATGGTAGTTAGCCTTTCCGTCCGACACCGTACGCGGAATAGATATCAGATTCTCATGTTAAAAGTTAGTAAAAGGGGCTTTCCACGTCAGCCCCAGTGCTACTATCCACGGACATAGTCTGCTAGCTATATAGCTGCCAGCCTAGCTGCTATTGCAGGCCACGCAGCCAGACCAGACTTTATCGAAAGGCCTCGCATTCGCAAGACCTGCCAGTGGCCTTCACAGGTTATTGATTTGCATGCAGTGTCTTCTTGTCGTATGAAATTTACATAGAAGAAATAAAAAAGTGCTATGCTGGAGCCTGCTGCTGAATTGTGAGCCGGCGCGCTCCGGAGCAGGGGCAACGGGAGGAGATACTATTTAACCACAGCGAGGAGAGGCCCAGCCAGAGCTGGGCTTTAATCTAAGCGGACTAAATCTAGATTCAGTCTAGAATGGATCTGCCTAGGTGAATCCGGCGCTGAACGAGAATCCTCAGCTAACCCGGGGCCGGCGGGAACTTGTTAGCCGCACATGGCACGAGGCTCCCGCTCGAAGACTGCCTCGAACGTGTCCCCATTGAAGTTATCTGGCCATCCATTCTTCCGATACAGAGCTCTCAAATCTATATCATCATTATCCCAGCCGTCGTACGTCGCCTCACCGCCGCCAGGGGTATCCTGAAGCGCACGATATTGCTGGATAATATCTCGAAGGGCGTCACCTGCAGGGCAGCTGGGGATAAAGGTTAAATAAGTCGGCCACATTCGCCGCCCTCAGGGCTCTTGTACCATTCTCTTCGTTATGGTCGTCCGCGTCCCCGACATCATCACTAGCTGCTTCACCACCACCTGGATCCTCCTCGTCCTCAATCCCTTCAAAATAAGTAAAATAATAGGCTAGGACTGACTCCAAATTTAGGAATCAAAGCCAGCCAAAAGCCAATTGTCATCGTTATTCAATCCATATACAGCCATCTAGAGCTCGCACTTAACTTAGCAGAGCATCTACAGAGTACTCCGGAGCTAGCTCCAGTACTATCTACTACGCAGCCTCCCAGAATCCTAAGGTCTATATACTCTCGAATAAACAATATAATAACACAACAGTAAAGGAGAGGAGGTGGGGGTTGTTTGTAGTCCATATGGTCCCCCACAATTCAAGTCACAGGCTTACAGCCATGTACAAGGTCGTCCTATAGATAATGGAATAACATCGTAGCCAGACCGCCTAGTAACTCTATAAAAGGCTTCTCATGTCTCCAAAAAGCCGACTACCAATCAATACCTTCATTGGAGTTATTTGTTTGTTTGGACACCTGCCTTCACACCCGAAAATGCCCCTGATTTAACTACCCCTAAACGACCAGAACCACCCAAGCCGATATGACATCCAAACGAACAAATCCACCCCTTATCTTCCTTCCCCTGGCCAGCTGCGCCGCGCCAGTGACGGCCGCTCTAAACAGAAGCCGAAGCCACTGCTACATGCTACTACTATGTATGGTGTCCGTGCAACTGACATTTTGCATGAAAATAAATGATTCATTCATCCGAGGCGGGGAAATCATTGAACCCATTCAGCTCCTCCTTCACTTCACACCTCCTCTGCCCAATTTCCCCTGCCCCTCAAGCTAAACCCCATAACACCAACCAGCCAAACCACCCCCTCTCGCTGAATTTTCAATTAATCAATCGAAAAAAAAACCATCGCCTCGGGCCACAGAATGACGGGCTCACTTCTCCTCCACGTGTGTGCGCCTGGCTCGCTGATGGATCGTTGTCACGGGTGCGCGGCGCAATCCGGACGTGAGTGAGGAGTTTTGCGTATTAATTGGCGCGGTGGATGATTTTTGGCTACGTGAGATGAGGTTGGGGATGTAGGTGGGTGGAGCTGTTTGTGATGGGTTGGGTGGGGTGGGGTTGTTGGCGGGGGTGGAGTCGGAGGGTGGGCGGAGAGATTAATCTATATACAGTAGTTAGGTAGTTATCTTGATAGTTTATCTCGTGGCATGCAAAATTGAAATGTCAAGCATGCAGCATAGGTTCAGGCTGCTTTGGTTGCTATGATGTTTGTGTATAGTCCGATATAGGTAGGTTTGAGTCAAATGTTTACGCTGCATGCACTACCTAGGTATCAGAAAGGCCTAGATGAAAGAAAGTAACAAAGAAAGCATAATGTTTTTTTAATAAGCTATGTATGTAGTCGTGCATATGTGGGTGGTTGTGTATATAGAGTCAAGTAAGTTATCTAGAGGAGGAATGGGAATAGGATGAATCCAAAATAGAAATGCGGCGCTTTGATTGAACTATGCAGCGTCAGGTAGATAGGTAGATAGGTAGACAGGTAGTTAGATAGGTTAGATGAGGTAGATGGGATGGATAGGATACCGACTAGTTGGGATATATGAGGGAGGGAGGCCACAGCAAGGCCAGCGTGGAGGAGAGTTTGTTCGGTGGGAAGATCAAGATTTCATGAGGAGGAAGCAGCACTTGCTGGATGGATAAGTCGAGGAAGAATTTAGTGGAGGAGTAAAGCTCCATGGCATATATATATATCTCTTGATATGGATGGAATAGGGAGGATATATTGGAATGGCAAGGATACATAGAATGTAAGGGGGAGCGGGGGAAGTATGTAAGCTGATGATCTACTTGGATACTTAGAATGTAAGAAAGATAACGGATAATAATTTGACAATTGCCAACCAACCCTTTAAAAGCCCGAGTGACAAACAAACAATCCACCGAGAAATCTGATAAGACTGACAACCTGCCTTGCCTGCCGGTGTTTCTTTTTTGCTGTACGCCATTTTCCTTGTATCTTTGTTCTTTTTTTTTTGCTAGAGCGATAACGGGAAAAAAAGGGCAGGGCGGAATGAATGAAATATATTGAAGGGCAGAAAAATAGAATGGGGTATCTAGAGTGATAATAAAAGGGAACAAGGAAATTTCCGAAAAGCAAAGATTTAAAATGATCACGGGGTAAAATGGGGCAAAGTGACCATGCAAGAGTAACAAGAAAACCGTCGAAAACCAAATCACAGAACCCCCGCCTAGTAAAAAAGGAAATCGAGCAAAGGACGTTTTTATCGGTCATGCAAGGCGCGAGCGTAATGGGGTTATTGAAGGCGTGCGGGCGCTGATAGATACCCCTCCTTCTCTGGCCAATGTCCCAAGCGTAGGAACGATCGTCGACCCTTATCTAGTAACGTCATGTCGGCCGCCGGGGAGTGGTCAAGAGTCCGCCCAATCGTCTTGCTATCTCGCTCCATTCATGCCAGATAACAACCAGCTTCCCCTCTCCCCCGCGAAAAGCGACCGAAATGACGTCATTCTTTGCTCCTGGTTAAAGATATCACAAAAGCATGACACAACATGAGAAAAATAGGTGATTTGAAAATTGTGAAACCGGCAATTCCGCCCGTCCTCCGAGTCACATTTCGAAGTCGATTGGCGATGGTGTCCACGTGTGAGTGAGGCGCAACCTGGGAAGGAGCGGACACAGCATAAAGTTGGCAGGGACTTGCGGCGGTGGGCCGCGGGCTCTGCCTTTGCACGTGGGCGTTTGCGAATTTCCCGAGGAGAAGTTGGTGAATCGATTTAGCGATGGCTGGATAGGGAAAGAATCGTGGATCCCGTGATGAGGTGACTGGCGGATGGACGTCCGGGTTTCGCGATGATGATGATTCTCGGTTTTGATGGGGTCGGGTGTGCGGATAATGCGCCCAGGAACAGCGCCCAGCCCCCGCTTGTGATAGGCTGGCGGGGTTTGATTTCACCGCCCACCAAACCCCCCAAGCCCCAAGCAAAGGCGAAAAAAATGGGCGGTGAGGACCAACGATGTTTGAATCCAGACGATCGGGTATAGAAATGCGTTAAGGGTGGCGAATATGAGCAAACGGCGGGGATGCCTTCTTCCCCTTTTCTGTTGCGTGATTGGCTGACTGGGTGGCTGTTGTATTTCCCCTCCTTTCTCATCGAAATCAGTATCGGGCTGTTTGTAACGATGGATGGATATCTTGACTGTTGTCATTGGGCTGGGCTGTTAGGCAGGCTCATCCTCGTCCAAATATATATTCCTTTTGCTGTAATATTGGCAAATTGTTTTTTCCTCGCGGTTTGCGATAAAGTGGGGTGTTTTGCTGTATTATTGATGTCGAAAAGGTGTAGGTAAAGCATTTGGGTGTCTGAGTTGCTATTTTTGCGTAGTTACGGTGGTTTGGCTGGGGTTCTTTGCGCCAGGGGTGCCGAGCAAGGGCCCATTTCAGCGATTGAAACCCACCATCGACGCGCACCGGCTGCAGTAGTATGAATTGATGCCAAACCGGACAACACCGGGCGACGAGGAGGAATGTTCGAGATGGAGCGAGCGCTGGCATCTGGAGCAGCGCACAATGTCGAAGGAGGCCATAGAAGGGTTGGTCGAGTCAGAGGAGGTCCGGGGCGTCAGACCTCCGGTGGAGGAGTTGGAGGACGACTGGACGGGCGCTGAAGTGGAACTCATGGTGGGAATAGTGGGCTCGATGCAGGAGAGAGAGATGCTGGATGTCTGAGGAGAAGAAGACGAGGTCGAGAAATGGCAGAGGGGATCCTGAGGCAGACGGGGAGTCACCGGGGACAGTGAGTAATAGTTATACTTCCGCCCTTCTCCCGCAGGCTGTCACCACACGACACGACACAACACGACACAACACGAACGGACCCCTTCGGCAAAGGCGGCGTTTTCGGGGCTTTTTCTTACACCCCGGGCAGTGCGATCAGATCAGACAACAAGGGGGGACGGGCATGAACAAGGACAGGAAGAGGCGGCTGGCATGAATAATAAATAACAACAATAAAGCCGTGATCCCTGGCTGCTGAGATGGCCTCTGTTTCGGTGCAGCCGTAGCGCATGCAGGGAGAGCCTCGTTCTGATTTCGTGCAGGCGTGCTTAGCGGGCGGTCTGTAGAGAGATAACTACAGAGTGGTTTGCGAGAGATGACGGGGGAGTGGAAAAGTTGGCGGGGAAGAATTGTGGGAAGAGCCAGAGGGTTTCAAGGGATATTTAATCGAAAGTTGGTAAGTTAAATAAGGGAGAAAAATTCTAGTATTTCTAGTATTTCTAGTATTTCCAGGTACTTTGGGGCAGGCAAAAAAACCAGTTAACTAGCAGTTTCAGAATCAAAACTTACCCAAACCAAAACAAACCCGCCCCAAATAGGGTTTTCCTGGACAGAAACACCGCCCACTGGACGCGCTGGAACCGGCCGCCAACAAGCAGCCAGCGGGCGTCAGGAGACTGGGTTGCGCAATCCGCCTGTCCAGCTGCCTCCTCGCACCCGGCTGCGGTGATTATTCACACCGTATCATCGGGCATTGTCATCCATCACGGAGCTCACTATTGAATCTGGCTGCCTCGTCCCAGATCACAGCGTCATCCATCCCTATTTTAACTTCTTCTAGATCTGCGGGAAGACGATAGTTACGCCCCCAGCACACAATACGCCCACATTACCGCCTGCCTCGGTGAAGCGTCTGCGCTGCTCAACAGCATGTGATAATGACCAGGATGACTTCACTAATGACCAGGATTAAAAAACAACTAAGTTGAAAAAAGTATAGTGTAAACACAGGATTACATAGTAATTTGTTAGCATCCAAATGGGCACCCAATGCATCATCTCTGCCCAACTCTGCCTCACTACTGCCCCAACCCTGCACTCAGGTGTGAGCACCTACATCAACCCCTCCCCCCCCCCTTCTACACCCCCCCCC